>OY747096.1:29631185-30098685 GCA_963556455.1 Epiblema foenella | reverse complement strand
CGAGGTTGCTCTGGGTGCCGATTACGAAAATGACATCCAGTTTCAAATCAAAGATGGCAGACATTTATTTTTCTTAAAAATCGATATGGGTTTCATCTTTGTGGTTCCTCGGGTGCCGATTACGAAAATGACATCCAATACATACATATCTACATGCAGGTCAAACTGAGAACTTCCTTTTTTGTAGACGGTTAAAATTACTCTTAGTACGTGGGCGAAGCCGCGGGAAAAAGCGTTGAAACTTTGTATAAAGACTCTCTGTTTAAATACATTAATGGCGTATTTCAGCGTTTTTCTAAATTGCTCCCCTAAAGAAATGAAAATGGGGTTCAAAGTTTGTACGGGGAGCGAATCTTTTTTGAAGTGAGAGATTTGAAACTTCGTAAATAGAATCTTTGTTTAAATACAACAGAACATATTTCAGCGTGTTTCTAAATTGCTCCCCTAAAGGGGTGAAAAGGGGGTTCCAAGTTTGTACGGGGAGCAAATCTTTTTTGAAGTGAGAGATTTAAAACTTCGTATATAGACTTTCTGTTCAGTTTAAATACAACAAAAAATTACTCGGCATTTTTCGAAATTACTCCCCTAAAGGTATGAAAAGGTGGTTCCATGTGATGTTTGTACGGGAGCAAATCTTTTTTGAAGTGGGAGATTTAAAACTGCGTATATATTATAGACTCTGTTAAGATACAACAAACCGTATTTCAGCGTTTTTTGAAATTTCTTCCCTAAAGGGGTGAAAAGGGGGTCCAAATTTGTACGGGAAGCAAATCTTTTTGAAATGAGAGATTTAAAACTTCGTATACTCTGTTTAAATACAACAAAACACGTTTCAGCGTTTTTCGGTATTGCTCCCCTAAAGGGGTGAAAAAGGGGTTGTCATATTCGAGGTTCTTCGGGGTGCCGATTACGAAAATGGCATGCATTTTCAAATCCAAAATGGCGGACATTTCTTTTTCTTAAAAATCGATACGGGTGTATTTTTGTTGTTCCTCGAGGTGCCAATTACGAAAATGACAACCATTTTCAAATATGATGACGTTATATGATGGATATACGGTCATTTTTTTTTCCTAAAAATCGATATGGTTGTCATCTCCGAGGTTGCTCGGGGTGCGGATTACGAAAATGACATGCATTTTCAAATCCAAGATTGCGGACATTTATTTTTCTTATAAATCGATATGGTTGTCATCTTCGAGGTTCCTCGGGGTATCAACTAGGTATAAAAATGACATCCATTTTCAAATCCAAGATGGCGGAAATTAATTTATCTTAAAAAATTATACAGGTGTCATCTTTATGGTTCCACGGGGTGCCGATTACGGAAATGACATCCATACGTATCTACAAACATACATACAAACATACGGATCAAACTGAGAACCTCCTTTTTTGTAGACGGTTAAAAATTACTTTTATTACGCGGGCGAAGCCGCGGCTAAAAGCTAGTTATATATATATTTAAGTATATGGTATATGTATTTGTTACATTAGCATATTATGTTTGTATATGGTGTAGTTTTCTCGGGTACTTTTTTTAAATATATATATATATATGTAAAAGGATGAAAAAAAAGTATTTGTATAAGTAGGTATATATGAAAGTATTTGTTTTCATTGCAGATATTTTATATGTTTTTTTAAGCATTTCTTGAAACAATATATTGACTTCGCTTGATTAATGCTCTTGGGAAGTTTATTATACAGCTGCGCACCTTTGTATAAAATGCATTTTTGTCCAATAAAAAATAACATTAAAACTAACCTATTACTAAATATAAACCTAATAAAGATCCCCCAAATCGATCCCCTGTGGCAGGCTGCCCACAAGGCTGGCTACATTCCCCCGCTTTGTCATTTTTGTCCACATTTTGTTCTTGTGTCGAAGTATTAAATCGTTTGCATTTCTGAGTTTAATCTTTTACCTAATCTTCTTTTTTTTCCAAAGTATCTGTGTGTTAATATTTTCATTTAATATTTTTCGAACATGTATTATTGTACATGTATGTGTGCCTAATGTTAAATATTTGCGTTTCTTTATTATTATCGTTGGGATTGGCTGATGGGCTTTTATGGCTTTGTTTTGGGCTATTTTCAATGGTTCTAGGTTTGTTTTAGCAGCTGTATCCCAAACCTCAACCAGGTAATCAACATGTGGCATTTTGGTATTTGTGAACATTAAGTATTTAAACTTTCATTTCCTTGTTCAAAAAAACATTCACGATTTCAGACGTGCTCTCCAACCTGATATTCTCAGAAAATGTCTCGCTATTTTGTAAAGCGAGTTCAATACTCCTCATATTTCAAATAAAAAGGCTTTTGTATAGCTCGTTATTTGAAAACGCGCGAACATCGGGCTTCCAATAACTCCGATCCCAACGAACGGTATTCATGTGCGGACTGCATCCGTCCAGAAATCATATATTTCCGATTCAGTGCCTCAATAAATTAAAGCTAGTACCGAATAGGCGGTAAATAACGCAACCGGACGCTCCTGAGCTGCGGATGAAGAATGTTTGCAAACTAATAGCTTTCAATCTTTGCAAACTACCTGGAAACTACCGGAAAGTGGAAGAGAATTTAAATGAACTTGTAAAAAGACGAACGGATGAAGTTTTGATGTACTTAGTTGTTCCGACACGTTTTTATTTGCCGAAAGCATTTAAGTTAGGTACTTAAGTACCTATAGATACATAAATGATATATAGTATGCCACACAATTAATAGGCACACATTAGGTACCCACTACTTAAAATTACATATTATTTACATTGAAATTAATAAAAGTTATATAAAGGTTCCCAGTTTAAACAAGTTTACAATTAAAGCTTCAATTAAATATTTAAGCCCGTCCTGTTTGTTATGAGAACGTATCCATTACTTTATTAACTTAAATTTTGTTTCACAAGCAAAATAGCAGAACTCTATTTAACTTCTCTTGAGTTTAATACCAAAAGTTTCGCAAATCTTTGTTTGTACGTAGATTTCACACAAAATGCGAATACCTTCCGGATGGAGTACATTTTCCAAGACATCAGCGGTTCTCCCAGGCCCGGGCCTGGGGACTTTTGGAGATGAAAACAATATCATATGTACATTATATCATATGTACCAAATTTCATCAAAATTTTGCGTCGTCGACTGGGTTAGAAACGTATCAGTCATATCTAATCAATAACAACTACTGCCGTGATAAAAAAAAAGTATGTAACTATAATACTACACAGGTACCCTTTGTTAAATCCCTTGCGTTATATACGATGTACCAATAATACGAGTATAGATCTTGATATTATTATTATTACAAATGATTGGATAATGTTTGTAGGGAATCATTAAAACTTTTATCAAATACAAAACTCAATTCCAGTCTAATATTAAAGTTCGCGCCTTTGGAACAATCTACAATCAAGACCTTATTCTCTAGAAACCATTTATCTTGCAAAAAGGTTAAAAAACAACAAGCACCACTACCTAACCTAACCGAGTAAGAGATTTTCCTGTCAAATCGGATTTAACCCCAGAAAGCTGGTCCTGAGGATCATTTATCTCGCGCGATCTCCTTGTTAGGGAAGGTACAACGACGTAATTTCCGCAGACGGCTTCAAACGACCTGCCTCAACTGAATAGCGTTTCGATAATGCTCCATATCAGGCTCAAATGTGCCGCCGTCGTGTGGAGTTCGCTAGCGATGAAATCTTGTGTCTAAAGATAATTAAATGATACTCTTTGTTACTGAGAATAAAAAAGTGTGAGTTGTTAGTTACAACTTATTAACAGCCATTTATAGGCATTTCATAGTCTACACCAGCGGTCGGGAAGAGGCGGCCCGCGAGCCCCTTCCGTGCCGCCCGCGAGCCTCCTTGGCTTTATTGTTTGTAAAGATCATTGTGTTACAACTTTTATAATTTCTTACATAATTTGAAATTCTTTACATGCGTGAAAGCCTTAATCAAGCCACTATATCACTAACCGCGAAAACCTTCACATTTGGTAACGACGAGATATGTATTTGTACGTATATTTTACAGCTAAATCCATCGAAACTGATCAATTTGTTTCTCTTTCTACGTATGCCAGTATTTTTTTGTAATAGTTTTGGCATAGCTACAGCGCCAATAATAATTAATGTTTTCGTAGTGATGTTTTTTAAGTTGATCTGTGAAATGTCTAGTAATTAGGTACGCGTTGAAATTATCAGGTGTGAGCAGACCTTTTCGATTTTAAATTACAGAAAAAATTGTTCGCGACTCACTGACGACCACTTGATTGCCATCTTGCGAATTTCAACCACCAACATGACGCCAAACATAACTGGTATAGCCGGACAAACACAGCCTCAAAAGTCACACTAGCCGATGTTTCAGGTTGGTTGAGGTTGTGCAGTTGGGCAGCGTTTGTATTTTATTCTTGATCTCGGTTGTTAGAAGTGCCAACTTAATTTATATTTTATTCTTGATCTCAGTTGTCACAAGTGCTAATTTAATTTATTTCTATGTTTTTTTGTGTAATATAGTTATGCATTCTACTTTACATAAGCCGACAGGTAAGTTGCCAAAAACTTATCCAAGGCATAAGACTATCACAGTTGTACATACTGCAATATAATACCCAATGGTATAGAGTTGCCAAACTTCTGGCAGATTATTATAAGAACAGTTTTCAGCGAGTTGAATTGCATGCATTTATGATATTCGTGCATTACTTTTGAAGTTTGTTACTTGAGTCAGTTCAGCATAATGAATAGATGATGTATGTATTTCGTACACACAAGTCACCCACTCACCTCAAGTCGGTGAAAATTCTAGTGTCTTGGGAACTTCAAGTAGAATGGAATTAAGAGGGTACAAATTCAAGAAATTTATTCTCGACAGTAAAAGGTCTTGGAAGCCTTTAAATCAATCTACCGACAAGGGCCCAGCTGATGATTTCTAGCTTGATGTTGATAACATCATAGTTTACATAGACGAATATATATAGTTGCTCTTGATTGCATATTCAATATCTCCCCGACACTGATGTAATCTATCGGTGTGTAAGGCAGCTCTCCACCAGATTAATTCAACCCTAGAGAATATGCTCGCATTGCTACCAGGGAGCACAATTCCGGAACGAGCTTCTAACGTAGTAGATATCCATTGATATCATAATGTGAATCGTCTTGATCCCCGCGCTCTTTCATACATGAGTGCATTATCAAGTGTGTGAGTGCGATGCAATGATAATGAAATAGGATTCGAGTTATATTGAATATCAATTATTGGTTGCAAAATGGTACCCCAGCTCTTTGGAGCACGTATGCCATGCATGTTATTGAATGGATTGAAAATTTAATTGAATTGCTCTTTTGTTCATCTTGCATTGACATTGCCAACATAGTTTACAGATAGGTTCCTACTTTTGTATACGAAAATAAATATGGTCTTTGTTGTAGTTTCTGTACAATTAAAAGTCTTATATAATTAAATCTCCTATCAGTTCTATAATTTAAAATATTTCAGGTACATCGTTCTCTCTGACGTATTCCTACTTTTATAGAAATGTATTATGTAGCATAACTAACTCGGGATAAGCCATTACAAATTACTTTTTCAAAGGCAGGTAAGATACATTTCGACCTCATTTAAAGCGTAAGTAATACGGGTGGCATCATGAAAGAGATATCGGGCCATAAAATATATAATCAGGTATTTTTACTTTTTCCTATCTAATGTTTGGTACCGATTGTACCTATTAGTCTGGATTAAACATGAATATAGAATAAGAATGAAAATAACAAATACTATAATGATACAACAAATACAATACAGGCTGGTCAAATAATACTTAATATTATATTATATTAATCCTTAATAAACAACAGATTTTGGGCCCCAAGGTTTGGTACCCGGTGTTGAACATCAAGTGTACATATATGTTCGATGTGTTAATGAAAATTATACTTCTCTAACATATTATGATACGAAGTTGGGTAGATGTAAAATTGCATTTTTTGAGTTCTGAAATCCAAAATGTGTATTTTCTGCAAATAAACTATAAATGAACGAGTGCACGTCTACATGTTACGACGGAAGAGTATATAACTATATATACTCTTCAATAACGGTGGCTTTGCTAGTTCCTAAAAGGTTTTACATTCGACACTCTTTTCAATTTCAAAAGGATCTTCGGTAACACAAGAATAAGTTTGCCTATATTCAAAGCAGGCCACAATGTAGGCTCGAATAATATTTAATTCTGTCTCGCAATCAATAAGATTACTTTTCCTATGCCTTATATAGTACTTCTCGCGAAGAAGGTGCCCTCAAAGGTTCCCCTCCATTTATTTTTATTGCCCCTATTAGGGGTATAAGTAGCCACGTGCAGGAATGCGGGGTTTTCCCACGGGCGATGTTACCTTCGATTCAAATGTGTTTGACCCCATTTAGTTTCTATAGATGTTCATACTTTACGGTTTATTGAATTGATAAAAAGTACCCACCGATTTCTATTAATGCAAACGAACTAAGAGTTAAATAAATAACGAATCAGAATGAGCTAAATTGATATTATATATTACTTTAAATAGAGTTGCTTAAAAAGTGGTACTTTATGTAGTGCGAAAAGTTGGATTTCTCGCACTAGTGCTTTTTACTTTTCCATTTTTTTTTAATTTACTGTTGGTTCAAGCCATACATCCAACCGAAGAGTTTTAAGTTACTTATTTATTTAATATATCATTTGGCATTAAAATTATACTTCTATTATATGTTAAACATTAAAATTGTATATTAAACAAGTTAGAGGGTATACTAAAAAATCCGAGGCGCCGGATAAATGAACGCTTGTTTTTTTCGCCAATACATACATTTATTTAGAAATAAATCAAATATAAATTAATTATAAAATTAAAAATACCTGTTTTTTCATGACTAATGTAATTAAACTGCCATGTGACATAAATGCTCTTCCAAAATAGTTTTTGATTTGACTGAATGCTGACAACCATGGCTTGTTCAAAAAAGTCTATCAATTAAAAGTTAACCCGACTTTTTAATTCCCGCCTCTTTAATTCATAATTTAACGAATTAATTTTGTAATGACGTATTGTTGTAATAATATTTTTGTGATATGTGTGATTTATACGATTGTTAAACAAAATGTAGGTATGTAAACTACACCAGGTGTAGACCAGGTACGTGCAAAGCCCACAACGGCAAGTAAACGCATTTTGTTTTGTCTTTCTTTTAATTACTGTTTTATTTAGTTTTGTTACATTGATACTTTTTCGCAACTGTATTAAAAAAAAACCTCGTTTAATATACGTGCGGAAGTGTCATTTTCACAACTCGGACTCGTGCACAATAACAAACCTTCCGCACTTGCATCAAAATGTATTATTATATATTTCTGTTATATTTTTATGGGTAATAAAAGTACATAGGTAAGTAGATGAGTACCTAGTACGCTCGGCAACTCGCATAGAAGTCCGTACATTAGGCTAATTAAACCGCTTACAATCAGGGGGGTCGTACTCTTGTTTGCCACCGACGTAATAAAAAAGTTGTCCCATCAGATTAATATTGAAAGGTACCTAGATAGCGAGGCGATATCCCCTGAAATTAAATCAAAAAGGTTATCTACAAAAGGTATATTAAATAAGGTGAAACTCACATCGTGAAGTATGTACACAAGCCGCGCCTCACCCAATATTTTACCTTATTCACTTGGCGTGCCGCAGAAACAAAATAACAGGGATGACTCTCGCATCCCGTGTAATAATGTACCCACATTATGTGCATGAGTGGCAAAAGCTGCATGTGTTGCTTACATACACGACTTGCTTACTTATATTGTAGCTTAGCGTGGGCCGAATACTTTTACCTACCTACCGAGAGTATATATTTGCATACTGTTTGTACTTATAAACAAAGTACAAAGTACTTACTTTCGTGATGAATGAAATTAAATAGGTGCTAGAATTAGATTCAAAATATGTACCTAAGTTGCGTTTGCGCGGTTTGCGCCAACGAGGTGACACCGGAATTGAATATAAATGCATGATACATAATTTAATCGATGACAGTATGAAATCTACTGCTAACCCGGTGACAGTTTTGCGAATGGCGAAAACGGGATGGTTAATTTAGTGAAAACTGCAAAACAGAGCAGATTCATGCGGAAATGCATCACGGCAATATATGTGACACACACCTATAATTATGTCGCACAGCCAAGCCAGCTAGCACCCCGAGGCTGCCGATCTATCAAGGCTATTATTACCGTATTCGCTCCTTCGATTTCGCCACACTGTATCCCGCGCGGTATTTTGTGTAGATAACCTACTCGTATCTCGTAAAGACTCAAGAATTATATTTATTATTGACTATCGCTATCACTCCGAGTCGCCGCCAATGTGTCCATATGTATGTTGTTTTTCCCACCTTTGTTCACTTAATTTTACTAATTATTCTTCATATCACATTTTATTTTTATATTTCATCTCATTCTCAAAAATATTTGAACGTTTTTTTTGCTTATTTAGAATGTAGACACATCCCTAAATGTGAATTCTTCAAACTACCCGTAAACTCCACACATTCGGTTGTGGAGGGTGCAATCAACTAGGCTCTCCAATGTTGAATGCAAACGAGTCAATACCAGATCAATACGCATGCCGCGCATTCCAAATTCAAGCAAAAACAATTGATGGAGGCTACACGCATGCCCATTGTTGTTTATTTATTTGAAACGCTCAAACAACTATGACCGTATAGAGAAGCAAATTGATAAATATTCAACATTAGATATATTTTCTAATGCACTTTTTTGTATAAGACAAAAGGTGTAGTCGGGCTATTTCACAACAAGGGTTTAGTGGCGTTAATTTTACAACATCGTTACAATTAGAATTTTCAATAATTTGTTAATTACTTATTACAAAATGATTCATTTCTGACTTCTACTCAATTACGTCAGTAACGATGGATCTCTTCTCGCAAAGCTGTCCAATCAAGCAATAGCAATACCTATTTAATTAGTGGGTAAGTACCCGTAACAGCAGGCTCCACAGCACGAAGTAACTGCATTTCATCTGAAATTCCCGCTCGAATACCACATGAGGCCCCAATCCAATCTATTAGAAGTCTATAGCATGTCACATGTTGCGGGCGCCAACGAGGTTTGTCAGGTAAACAGCCTCTGTGCGTAAATGGATGAACCTATCAACTGAGCTTGCAAACGGCCAGTCGGCTGCTAAATAAAACAGGTGGCCATTAGTGCACCGTTTGATGGGTTAATAAATTATTTTATCTATTGATAAAGTTTGAGAATACGCGACACGATGGTTTATTGCTCGTATTGGGAAACTGACTATTTAGTTATTTTATTACAGTATAAAAAAAATATTAAGTACAATCAAGAGCAAATGTAGGATGTTAACACTTTCACATTATTCCATTGTCATAAAATGATAAACTGTTACCTAGCTTATTTCTCCTCCAAGTTTGGATTTGATATACGTAGTTGTCTATTTATGGATAATATTTTTTGAGAGACAATACGTATTATGTTGTACTAAGGAATTAGATTACTTTCTAATCTTTTTAGTAGCTTTTTGTTCAATCCTTTAGGTACCTATAATAGGCTCAGTCCTCAAACTTAGGTTGTTTCACACCTAGACACATGATCAATCCAACATATTTTTATTCCGTGGACTATTTATGATACCTACATTAAATTTAAAAAAAAACCGGTCAAGTGCGAGTCCGACTCGCGCAAAGAGGGTTCCGTACATAGATGTGTACCGGTTCCAACCCTATTAATTCATAAAAATCTCAACATGGTGTAGAAATTGAACGCCATGGGTACAGCGCCATCTATCGACGAATTTTGTTACAAATTTGATCGACTGAATAACTTAGTATGTACAGTGTTTTGTTAAGGATAATTCTTTATCACTTATCTTACGTTTTTTACACGTAAGGAATATTTTCCAAGCTTTTTGCCATGCTAGATGTGCGGTGTCTTTCCAATCCAAATTGTACCATAGGTACACCGCCAGTTCTAAATATTTATTAACGTTACTATTTTCCTTCCTGGGCTTTATCAAAGAAATAAGGTAATATAAATATCCACCTTCGCCTAGAGAACATGAATAAGTGGGTTCGACAGCCTCGTTATTGTTTGCTATTATCTTATTCCCTATGCTACTAGGCAACCGCTTCGTTATTAGGTATTCTAGAATTTGTAGCTTACATCTGGTGTTACTTTTATAAATATCTGTGAAGAATTAGTCCTTCAAAGCTTTTCACTATTAGTAGTGGCACTTAGTTTACTTAATTATATTTGTCGCATTCACGATTTGGACCTCGATAACATTTTCTTAGCTATATAAAAATATCTACAAATCTTGAGTAGACTAATTTTATATACTTATTATCCCTCACAGTCTTTCAGAAGCGCCTTAGAATGCGAGCCCCAGTTTGACACACTTACTACTACTCGTATTACCTAAACTAGTGCAAACTTGCGAGTATAATGAATACTGCACCGCAAATTACAGTAAGTAACGAAGCAAGCACGAAGTGACTTGATTAGTTAATCACCCCGCAATGGATAAGCTGGTGCACTCCGGGAAGCTAGCCTAGGAGTGAAGCATTGATTGTAGAGGTGGCGCGGCAGACAACAATGCAGTCATCAGGCTAAGTGAGCATGATTAAACAAGAACCACCTAATATTGGAATAGTGAGAACGTACCATTCCGTCCAGCGACCACCCAGTATAACTTGACCCCGAAATTCGTAACAAGATTCCGTGATCAGAGCTCAAAGGGCTGTGATAGTGATAGTGGAAGAATATTTCGGCTGCAGCTAAAGATGGCTTTGTTAATAAAACCAGTAAATTGGGGAGTGATTTATCCTGAAAGTATACTTTCCATTAACTCACGAAAGCACTTTTATACCTGGGTATTAGCTAATGGAATAGAAATTGGATTACAAATGTGGTTTATACCTTCCCAATACTTCGTATTTTCAAGGCGTCGAGGTGCCTTGTTTCATACCTGATATTACTGTTTCTCCGGTAAAATTCTGAATCGTACCCGTCGGCTGCTTGCGCTCGCAGCTCATTTAAGATTAATCCGATTGTTTATTTGCGCCAACCTACGGCTCCCATTAGGTTGCGCATACTTAATGTACGGGTACGAAGTTGTAAATGTCTCGACGAACTTGCTAGATACGTTGAAAAAGTGCCATTAGATATAATTTATATTACGTATATTACGTAATTGTTACGTAAATAATTAAAATATATTTAACTTAGTAATGCTTACTAACTTAGTAAATACTCCGTACGCATGTGATATGCCTAGACCTCGTCAATCGCACTCCTCAATCACATGAGCTTTAAAATTAAATGTAGTATTAGTTAAAAAAATAGTCTATACGGAACCATACTGAAATAAAATCGTGTGAATAACTAGGCATAGCAGCTATGGCTCGACGACCACTTTAGCCTAATACATAGTTGGTAGTGATCCTGCTTACGAAGCTGGAGGTCCCTGGTTCAAATCCCGGTCAGGCATTTATTTGTGTGATGAACACGAATATTAGTTCCTTGTTTTGAATGTTTTCTATGTATTTAAGTATCTATTTATCTATACAAATATGTATATAGTCGCTTAGTACCCAATGTGTACAAGGTTTGCTTAGTTTGGGACTAGGTCGATTTATGTAAGATTGTCCACAAATATTTATTTATTATTTATTCTGGAACATTAAAACGTTATATTGAAATTCGATTGGTATTATAATGTATATTGTACTTATCGTAGGTGCGCTCGCCTTAAAGTACAAAGCTAAAAGTGTACAAGAGCGGTCCACGTCCCGTACCACAACCAATGCGATGCGGAAAATTAGCATTAGCCTACCTAACGCACCCCTCAGGGCAGGCCTTAGGACAAGGCGGAGTGAGTTACATTCAAAACTATAGCCTTCCTTTGAGAATGCAACCTTCTTGAAACAATCACGATATTTTGGCATCGATCCCGTTCATCTCTTTCATGTCAATTGTGCATGCACACCGTGCATATTACGTTAGACGACTATGGAAGCGAGACAGCGAAATAGATTAAAATGGGATGCTAAGCGAGAAACATGAGTAACGTATACTTCCTTCAAGGACGACTTTGTTTCACAAAACAACCACGGAATGCTGGCATGATAAAATTTGGGTTATACCCGAAATTCCGTAAGCTTTAGCCAATTTTTCGTGGCAAATAACCTCAATGTCATAGTTGTTAACTACCTATTAAAGGTCACATCAATCTAATTACTAAATTACTTTCCTGCTAGACAACCTAATCAGCGCTAAGTAGGGTAGACCGGGGGCAATTGAAACGGTTTCTGTTTAAGAGGCCTTACAAGTTTTAAAATGTTTTGTTTTCAAATTATCACAAAAGTATAGATAATACCAATAAAGTCATTAAAGGATACGATCATTTTATTAAATTTTTAGATAGTAACAAAGCTATTTTTTGATTTTATTATATGTAGTAGAAGTTAAACGGAAAATAAACAGTTATTTGCTTGAAAATGGTCGATTTGAAGTGGTGTGAAAAATTCAAAATATACATTTAAAATGTATGACATTCGGTCGCAATAGTCCTGTTCCAGATAGTAACATTGCGAAAATGTCAAGATATGTGTCAATTCATACAGGAAATGGCCTAAATAGATGAGCGCTTTTCAACTGATAAGGACCCTTAACCGCCTGCTGTACCCTTTTTATTTTTATAATTGAGAAATATATGCAGCTAAATTATTTAAGGTTATTTACTTAGTTCTTAAATAAAATTCGTTAGAAAGCTCTATCATCCATGGTTATAAAAATGATACGGAATTAAATAAAATATGGAATCGTGGTTCAAATGACCTCATATATGAGTGTCAATTAAAACACTATGTTTTGAAACACCTTAACATTTGAAACACCTGAATATATTCGGCAAAATTAAGAGCTTTTGTAATTCTAATCTTTATAAATGACTATCGCGGTATACACGAGAACAGCAAAAGTTCGCAAAAGTAGTGAAATCGGCATCATCACATTTTATCAGCGTCTGAATATCTCCATCAAAGAGACGGACGTAAAGAAAAATTTACGACTTTTAGACTTATAGGTTTAAGGTTTAAGGTTTAAGATCATTTAATCTCATAAAGAATTATACAATTCACTTACATGAGATAACATATAAATAATAAACAGACTTTGTCATGAGCGCACAAAGACAAATAAGTACTTAAAAAAGAGGGTGGTACAAATAATGAGCGCGCATACCGCAAGCTGCGAGCGACAATCATAGCAAAACAAGTAATACACAGAATCGTTACAACTAGATACGGCACGCGTGCGCTGAGCGTAGTTCAATTCATACTTACAAAACATTACACTTACTTAGTTACTTTAGTTAAACGGGCTTACATAGTTAATTTAAGTATTTCGCACGTGGTATTTAATAATAATTACACTCACTGAAAAAATACTTCACACTAATATGACATTGTATTTTTATATATATGATTTTATATTAGGAGAATTTGTAGGTACAATACTTAATTCAATTGTTCGTCTATTTTTCATACGTAGCGTGGATCCGAACACTGTGGTATAGTAGTTTATATTATGTAGGCATGTATATATATATATATCTATTTATATTATGTCTTATAGTGTGGGAATTAGATAATCATAGTTTTATTTTTATTTAGAAATTATTTGAAACATGTTTTTTAAGTAAGGATTTAAAGTGGGACATTGATTTTGTTACTCTAATAATTTTGGGAAGTTTATTGAATAGTTGAGCACCTTCATAAAGTATACTTCTTTTTCCATAACTTGTTCGCGAAGGGCGATGAATGAAGTCATTGGCGTTTCGTAGTTTCATTCTTTGTACGTGATATTTTTTAGTAAAACTTAGCTGCGTTAAGATGTCATTTTTAATAATTTTTCTTATTAAAACACAATTATGATACACGTAGGATTGCGTAATATTTAAGATTTTTGTTTCGTTGTAAAGTGTTTTGGTTGGAATTAAAAAGTCATATTGAAATAATACTTTGATTAACTTGTTCTGTGCTATTTGGAGAGTTTTTAGATTGGTTTTTGCAGCAGAACCCCACACTTCAACGAGATAGTCTATGTGCGGTTTTATAAGGGAATTATATATAGTGTAGCGAACTTGCGGTGGGAGAACGTTGGCATAGCTTCGCAGAGCTCCGGTTAAAGATGTCAATTTGGATTTTATTTTACCAATGTGCGGTTTCCAGTTTAAATTCTCATCGAGTATTAATCCTAGATATTTTTCGTTATCTACTCGTTTGATTACTTCGTTATTTATTTTTAAAGGCTCAAATTCCGGTATTGTTTTGTTTTTTGCTGCAAAAACAATATAATTTGTTTTCATTACGTTGATAGTCAATAGGTTACATTGAAACCACACATTTAACATGTTTAAATCGTTTTGCGCATCTTGTATAACCTGGTTTATAGTGTTTCCAAAGTAAAAAAGACTAGTGTCGTCTGCATAAAGTGTGATATCGCCCTTCAGGTCGAGTTCTTTTATATTATTGATATAAATAAGAAACAATAGCGGTCCCAATATTGATCCTTGAGGAACACCGCAGGTAATAATGTTTGGCTCACTTCGATAACTTTGGATTTTGACAACTTGATATCGATTTGTAAGATACGATTGTAGGATGTCGAACGCTACGTTGGTTATACCTAATTCACCTAATTTTTGTAAGAGTATCTTGTGGCTGACTGTGTCAAAAGCCTTTTTGAGGTCGATGAATATACCTAATGCTATTTGTTTTTTATCTATGCTAACTTTAATTTTTGTCACAAGGTCTATTGTTGCTGACAGAGTATTGGATTTGGGTCGAAAACCGTATTGTTTTTCATATAGGAAATTTATTGAGTTTAAATGTGTTTCAAGTCTACTATATATTACTTTCTCGAATATCTTCGAGATGACGGGAAGCACTGAAATCGGGCGATAGTTACTTGGATCACATTTACTACCCGATTTATAGATTGGCGATACTTTTGCTAATTTTAAAGTATCAGGAAAGACACCCTGATCAAGACATTTATTTATACACAGAGTAAGTTCTTCAAGTATCAAATTTTTCACGCATTTAATTGTCTTGGTGTTAATGCCATCTATACCACAGCTCGTGTTAAGTTTTAAGTTGTCTATTATTTTAGAGACCTCATCGGAAGTTACAGGCTTGAATTTAGATAATTTTCTGTGATTTGATGTTGAAGTACATATATAAGTTATATTGTTGCTATAGTTTTTGGGGATTTCGTTTGCTAATTTCGATCCTATACTAGAGAAAAAAGTGTTAAAAACATCACACATTTCCTGTAAATCAGAGGTAGTTCCCGATTCAGTCTCTAGTTTTGTAGGTGCTGAATACTCCTTCGTTTTATTTGAAGATAGACTGTTGATAAGCTTCCACATCTTCGAGGGATTATTCTTGCAGTCTTCAAACGATTTATAGTAATATCTTTTCTTCGTTCCTTGTACAGTATTTGCCACTTTATTTCTTTGTATTTTAAATTCTTGGTTCAATGCGTCGTCTCCAGGGTTACGTTTTAATAGTTGCCATATTACGTTTCTAGTATTTATTTCCTTTATAATTTCTTTATTGATCCAATCTTGCCTCGGTGGGTTAAGAATCTTAAATTTTGTTACTCGATTTTTGTATATACTTGATATTAGTCGGTTTTCTAGAATAGCATAATCGTTGTTTTCATTTCTATTTTCTCCACTTTCAATTGTCTTATACAAATTCTCATAGTTAATTTTTTCGTATTTTCGCTTTTGTTTAGGCTCCACATAGTATTTTTTAACTTCAAAATATATTTGCTTGTGATCAGACATGGCAGATTCAATAATGGCAAGGTGGAAGTTATTTCCCGTTACGTTAGTGCAGACATGATCCAGTATAGTTCTCGTCGTGCTGGTTTCTCGAGTGCAGTAATCTGCTTGAGTCTTATTAAGAATCTGATAATTATTATCTTTAAGGGTGTTTTTATAGTCTCTTACGCATTTCTCGTTAGATAATATATTTAAGTTAAAATCACCGAAAACTATGGCCCTTTTCCGGCTCTGCAATTGTGATGAAAATATTTCCAAGAAGTTTCTAATACTGTCGTGATTTGATCTGTATATAGCGCCGATATCGACAGAAAACTTTTGAAGATGAATCCACAGGTAGTGGTTTCCATTTAAGCACTGTTCCTCTATCAAATTGTGTTTTAGCAGATTGTGAGCAAATATGGATACTCCACCACCTCTTTCGTTGGCCCTTGTATTGTAATAGTGGGTATAGCCGGGTATCTGGTAATTCATGGCTTCTTCGTCTGATTTTAGCCAAGTCTCCGTTAACACAATGATATGGATAATATTTTGAAAAGCTCCTATTGTACATTTCAGTTCGTCGAATTTTCCTGGTTTTACAATGCTCCGAGTATTCGCATATAGACATTTTAGAGAGCCTTTGGTAGTTGTAATATCATTGTAGGTGTTCGCCACTTGGTATGTTATTTTGTCCGTCCTTAAGTTATGGGTATCGCAAGGTGTTATCAGTTGGAGTTTTTTGACAAATTCTGGGTGATTTTGGGGACACCTCTGATATATTTTATGATTAAAGATGTCTCGCCATTACTGGTTCTCTGTTGCAGTTCTTCTTTGGTGGCCTTGTAGTTGGCCTGCTGTTGTGGTGTCTGATCGCTAAAAATTTTGATGCTCTCGTTTTTAAGATTTCTCCTATTTTTTAATATAGTAATAGCTTCGGCTTGCGAATTGAAACACACTTTAATATGACGGTGAGTATTTGGTTTATATTTCCCTAATCGAAAAAGTTTCTGTGGTTCTGGGCAATCATTACACAAGCTTTTTAGCACTTCAGTGACATCGCGCTTATCTTGCTGCCATCTTTCTGTAGACTCAGTTAAATTTGGTTCAGGTAATCCGGATATGATTACATTTTTGGCCCTGGTGCTACGTTCATGAAATTCACCAAGTATGTCTTCATAGATTATGGGTTCTCTGGGAACTGTTGCAGTTTGGCAATCCCTTTTTAGTTGGTTGACTTCTGTGTCTAGTTTCTCAATTTTTTCCTCAATGTTCCGGTTAATGTCGACGAACTTTGCTATGTCATTTTTTATCTTACTTTGCTCTGTGACTAAGTTGTCAGTAATATTTTTAATAGTGTTAATTTGCTCCTTCATACCAGAAACATCTTGTGACAACTTCGCGAAATTTTGAATTTGTGTGTCATTGACAGTTTTTAGGTAAGACATCATTTCGCTCATTTGTTTACGCATTTCCGATAATTCCAATTGTATTCCTTCATTATCATCCATTTTCTTGCGTTTGTTCCTGAACGTTATATGTGAATTGTCAACAGATTCTAAAAGCGCTTTGCTTGTTAACTCTGGTACGGAGTCACTTCGTTCCACACCCCGGCCACTTCCAGTTGGCGAGCGCACTACACTCATGTTTATCTAATAGTTACTTACGCGCTGCCGCCGGTTGCGCTTGCAATGATGTGCAAGCGGGACAATAAATATAGAGCCTGTTCTTGTTACCCAAGGTGAGGAAGAGCGGTCGCGGCTGCGTGTATGCAGCATGCATATGACTGTAACGTTGTATGAGGCCCACACCAATTCACTTGATTTTCGGACTTAGCAATTTAACTTTAAGGTTCATGATCATATATACACGGAATAATAATTTATTATAATAATTAGCAACACGTCTGCTCTGTGCGCTCACTTTTAGAATTTTTTGATATAGCTTAATCAAAGTAGTTCTAATACACTAATAAGTTATTACTATAATGAATTGTATGTAGTAAAACAGCATCATTCTGTTTCATACAAAAGTGCTTCTTTCAATAAGAATATTTCAATCCTAATCAGAACATAAAATATATACGCATATTAGGGATAGCGATAGATTTGTTACCCCTGGTAGGCTTATGAGTTTTTTCCCCCGTCTACCACCAATGATAACTACGAGTTATTCCCGTCTGTTACCACGTATGTAAGACCACTGGTAACAGCTGGGGAAAAAAACTCTAACTAATAGTAACTAGCTACTGGGGAAATAAATTGAAAAATTGGGTAACTACTTTTAGTGGTAGTACATAAATGTTTTTTTTTTATTAATGTAATTTTTGTATATTTTTAAGAAATTATTATAGAGCCAACAAAAAAACGGCGACCTCTAGATTTAAAATCGTGGAATATGGTGTTCCATACATGCGTGCATCTAAATATATAAAAGAAGAAGTCCTGATCTACCATCAACGCACAGCCGCAGCAATAGCATCAGACAAGTGACAAAAACAAATAAACCTCATTTACATCTTTGTTACCATCTAAAATCTACGCGGACGAAGTCGCGGGCGGCCGCTAGTTTTTTTTATAAATGTACTTGTATTACCCCAAATAACTATGAAAGTAATTATCAAGTAATTTTTGTAATTATGCGAATATTCCATATAATAGAGAAGATATTTTGTTTAGTTTTTTCGTTAATTTTCATGTCCAACTCTTACAATAATGCTGCGCAAACATTATTTGAAAAGAAAACCAGTAAAATAGCAGCTACTTAACTTCTGCCAGATTTTGTTTGTATTAATTACAGTAAAGGGTAACCCTAATCCAAGTCAGCACGGGTCAAGTTACAGTATTACTGGAAATTTATTTACAGTTTGTGTCAGGGTTAAACAAGTATATTTAGAGGGTTGGTAGTTTTCGAGAAATTTTGTTTGTTTCAGTCTTAAGGTATTTCCATTGTCCCCGGTCTACCATAATGTTAATAATATTATGTGTTGTAATACGCAATTGTAAGATAAGATCGCTAAGTATAAGTAAACTTACTTCCCTAATAATAGATGAAAATTTTACACTTCATAGATGATAATATATAGAAATCTTCATCCACTTAGGAATAGATTAAAATCTTCAAACAAAAATGGACGAACATCTTCCACATAGCTATAGATGAAAATCTTCCATCTAAGGATGGATGAAAATATTCAACCCAGAAATAAATGAAAAATGTCGTCCTACGAGTAGATGATAAGCTTCCACCTAAGAGTAGATGAAAAGCTTCCACAAAAGAGCAAAACGCGCTTTCCTGAAAACGAAACGAAAAACTAGCTTAAATTTGGAGGACCATTAAGAGCGCATGTCGTGACAAAACATACCGTGACTAGAGTGAGGCACAATAAGAATAACTGCTGAATGAGCCAGCAGGTCAAGCGGCTGACCTACATTTGCTTTATTAAGGCGCCTTACCAGCTATTATTACGCTTAGGCCCGCGACGTGCAATGAATGTTTTTCCTTATTGCATAATCGGTTTCACTTATTAACTTTTTAAGCGGGAATCGGACTCAAAATAAATGCCTCCCGAGTGTGCTAAAATAAACAGAATATCCTATTTTCCTCTTGAGAAGAGACAACTTCGAGATTTAATATATTTAATTGGAGGGATCAAACTTTCCGAACTTTCAGTCTGTTGGTTGGATTAGCCTAGCCAGGTTTGCTACTTAGAAGTTAGAATAGTTTTTGTTTAAGTATATATATCTATACTCCTAAATTACAGTTATAGGTACAACAAAATGTGGATACGAATAGGACGACAATAGGTAGTACCAAAAACTATAGGTAACCGGTAAACGGTAGGTAGGTAGTATCTTTCAGTTTGGATAAGTAAATTGGTGGAATCAAGCGATATTTTTCAGAAATTTGAGTAAAAAAGATTCTCATTAAGAGTAAGTTTCTACTTTCCCCTAACCTGTTAAAATAGCAGGATAATGGACTGAGACCAATGTAAGTATTAGTTTTCATTAGGTATTGTTCCTTTACACTTTATATAGTATGAGCCCATTTCGCTCATACTCCATGTTTAAAATAAACGCATATTCATGAATACGCCTTTGATATGTATACGCCTTAATTGAATCGATATCCATCCATTCTCAATGCTTCTCAGTATTATTTAAGTTTTATGTGCTTATAATATTGTGAAAAATTTACATATTACCTACTGATGGTAAGCTAATAAATACTTGGTTAAAACACCCACAGTACCTACTATTAGGGCTACTTTCTACATGACAAGTATGACAACAATACTTAGACATTTTAATCTAATAGCTAATAAGTTCTTAGACTAGAAAATAGGGTGGATCATTCACTAATTTCGGCGTATTCTAATGTAATAGTAAGTATTTCATTCCAAACCATGTAATTCATTAAATAACACAATTTCTTTCTAATTTATTACGTAATCCAGTGACAAAATATCATATTTTGTCACCGTGTAGTCAGACTAGAGAATTGGCCTTTTTTGGAAAATTTGTATAGCATTTTGGTTTTTTTGTGCCATAATATTTTAGCTATTCTACAAAATGCCGTTTATATTTTAAAAAAATCCCACTGTAATATTACTTCATTATAGTTTGATTTACTTTATGATACATTATTAACATAATTATTGTTACATAATTACTTTAAGTAATTATTTAATCATGGCCTTAATATCATTTTTTGTCAGCTGTGTGCGTGCCTAAATCTAGATTTATTAAATTATTTTCTTGTAATCTACAGAATAACCAGCAACTTTTAAGCCATATTACATTGCCTACGCCCTACGGTATTACGAAATCCGAGAACCCACCCTAGAAGAAAAATCATATATACCCATAATTCCAGATTTTGCTAGATTACCACCATTATGAATATCGCCGTGAAATAAGGCTGAAATTGCCATTAATTAATAACGATCGACCTATATCTGACAAAGTTAAATCAATTTCACGTTAATGAACAAAGTTTTTGGGAAACACTCACAAACAGTGGCTTCACATCCATAGGCATATCAAAAACAAATAAATTATTTTCGTTATTGAATTTGACAATTCGTTATTGAATGGGACATGACGACCGTTAATAATGAATGGACTCGAACTGTATTGCTATCGTCCACCCAGCCGCATAATGGAACTTTAATTTTTAATACAATGGTTATAAATTTTACAAACTGTGTCTACTTACACTAGGGCAGCTAGTCACGAGCTGCTCTGTGAATGTTCCTCCGAGTTCTACATTTAAAAACGCAAGTTAACTCGGAGACCTGTTATTTGATAATGAACACTGAATATCTCATTCCAGGTACCTGGAAATATCTCATTCCCAGGTGAACAGGGCTGTTGAAATCCAAGTCCGATCCATTAATAGACTAATTAATTGATTCAGTATTGCGGATTATTCTAATAGCTGATACATAGCACTCAGAAATGGTAATATATAATAGAATATGTAAATTGAATACGAGCAAATCTCGAAATGGTATTATCCTATACGGACCTAAAGTTTTTGTTTTATATGGAATTTAATTAACCTGTTTTCGGGCCTGGCTTCAAAATGCCGAATGCGGATATCCGCGTCAATCTGACTGCGGCCATAGTGATATTTCTAAAACCTAGCGGGCGACATAAGGGTACAATAGCTACCTATGTTTTCGCAAGGGTTTTACAGCGTCTATAACAGAGTATTATATACTTAGGTATATAATAATTTGGGTAGTTTACCTGTATAAATAAATACTACTTACTAACCTGTACCTTACGTATCAAAGGTAGCGAATTTGATTGATTCGCCTAACAGTAACCATTGTTGATAGTCATTGTTCGAATATCAAAAAGTTGATAAAACAATTCTAATTTTAAACTAATATATATTGTTACAGGCAACCCGCTACCATGACTGTTGACAGAATAAAATGGAGATGAAGAAACAAGATAAACCTGGCAATTTATCGCCAGTGAAGCTTTCTTTAAGGTAGGCGTATTTACTAAACTACCGTCCATTTCTCTGTCCATCTTCTCTTATGTCCTTACTACATGACGACATCGCGTATATTGCAATACTATATAGGCAAAAACTACTTTAAGTACCTATGACACTGACAGATGCTCTTGTACCAGTGGATATTCTACTTTAACACTAATGTAATATAGTTTATTATTACATACACACTGTCTAAAAATCATATGTTTGTAATATAAACTATATTTATCTATTTATCGTATGGCAATTATTTCGAACCGTGAGATCTTTGAGAAGACAGTACGGTTGCCAGTTTTTGTTGCACTTTTAGCACCACCCAGGGGTCACGTGTAGGGTAGCGGTGGGTCACCGGTGGGTACTCTCTACGGAAGTGGTGCAACTTCGACCCCGCTTGTCAAGTGAGTGGGCAACTTGACTGTTAGAAGTCCTCAAGCTGCCCGGAGACCTCTAACTCGACTTAACGACTGCTATCATAGACAACACCCGGAACCAACGGCTTAACGTGCCTTTCAAAGCACGGGAGCGCTCAGAAAACAACCACTCAAAGCTGTCACCCATCCAATAACTGACCTGGCGCGACGTTACTTAAATTCAGTGGACAATCTTATACAAATCAACCTAGTCCTAAACTAAGCAAGCTTGTACTATGGGTACTAAGTGACGATATACATACTTATATAGATAAATCTCTACTTAGATACATAGAAAACATCCAAGAGTCAGGAACAAATATTCGTGTTCATCACACAAATAAATTCCCTGACCGGGATTCGAACCCGGGACCTCCAGCTTCGAAGGTAGGGTCACTACTAACTAGGCTAAAGCGATCGTCATTCGAGGCCAACGATCGCTACGTGTGCTACGCCGTAACGCGTAGCAGCGTTTTTCCGCCTTCTACCGGAATTCGCACGTAGAAGCATGACGCATACGTGTCGCCATGGGCCTTGAATGGGTTAACCTCGCATAACGCACGCGGTACGCGGGCGCCGCTGGGCCACGAGCGCTCCATATAGAAAAAAAAAGAAGCGCTCCAAAAGGAACTCTATTACATTAGTATTAAATTTATCGAATAGAATAAGAGCATGTGCCAGCGTCAAACTCACTGTAATCGTACTGTAACTACCTAAAATCCGTATTTTATCCTAGGGTTGACAGCAGCGAGGAGAGAACCTCTCGCTCTGGCAGCAAGGCGGAGAAAGAGATCAAACTACCGCCGGAGAAGTCACCCGACGAGGGTGGCGGGAAGAAAGAACGACGACTCTCCAAAGCTAGCGATAGTTCCAGGGAGACGTTTGAAAGGTTAGACATGTTTTTGTCTAAAGGATATATATGTTACCGTAAAATTGTAAAAACCGTTAAATTATAATCTAATTAGCGAGACTGTAAACTGTCGAAAGATTGTGAACCGAAAATTGTTTTGTGCTTTCTTCAGCAAGCTGCGCGCGGCTTCTATTTCCGCTCTGAAGAACCGAGATAACGAACGAATCTAACCTAAATTGCAAGCTTCATGTCGAAATAGTTGGAACTGTTAAATATACTACTTACAATTTAACGCATTATTTTTCCACCTCAGATTCGGTTGAAATCGCTCAACAAATCTCACTGGAGCTCATTCTCTTAGAGTATTCCAGTGTTCAAAACCACCCTCGTGGCCCTGCCGGAGGTTTTTCCCCGGGATTTTCCCCAGGTCACTCTCCAACCGAGCACTCCTATCGCTTCATTGGGCTAGGCCTATAAAGCCACAGTCAGGTACAAAAAAAACATTACTTTTCGGTAGATTACAATCTTTCGACAGTTTACAATCTCGCTATTTATAGATTATAATCTACCGGTTTTTACAATCTGAGGGATTCATATGTACCTAGTCATGTATTGTATATAATAAGTACATAAGATAGGTAACTGAATACCTCTAACGCCATATTATTTGTTTTGTATCCGTAATTCGTTAATTTCGTAGGGTTGATATATAGCTCTGTATTTGTTATATAGTATGTGTCTATGCCTTTCAATGCATAACACATTGAACCTTTTATCTTTGTTATATTGCACTAAAGACGATATAAAAAAAATATTTCCACCTTTTCCCATTCGTCCACACTGCTAAATATAAGGTATTTATTCTCATTTCAGAAAAAACGCAGCAGTTATAAAAAAAAATGTTCATTGTAGGTAACTGTTTTTACGATAGTGGTATCACCTGGCCTCATATTATGGTTACATTATCGCGTAATAAACGACAAGATAAAGCATCTGTCACTTTCTATTGAGTGATATCAGAAAGTGACAGCGCCTTTATTTTTTCGTATCATCGATAAACGTAACCATCATGGACCCCAGTTTGGTGATTATTACAGGTAAAAAAGCCATAACAAAGGGTTTTGAAAAATTTATGTTCAAAATTGATCTCTATTGATTCATTTACGCGTTGTAACTTTGGATTGAGGTCTCCAAAACAATTATAACTTCCAGTGCCATAAATCGCCTGCGGAGTCTTCTGCTCGTAGCCGCGTAGCCGATAACATGCGTTTCCCCGTATGTAGAGGAAATTCCGTAGGGGTGCGAAAAGCTTGGCTGCGAAAGTGTTAATATCAATTGCGCTTTAAATTAATTAAAACTTTTCTAGGCTACTTATTACCGACAGTATAAATAAGCGTTGTTGCGACGATGTGTATCGGAACGCTTATTAACAGTAAAAACATATGTAGGAACCAATTCCTCACGTCTTTTTCACATAGTTCTCGTTTGAAGAACTAAAGCAAACAATTTTTCCGCTAACTGAAGTATCACTCCTCGCCGCCATGCTTTCTTATTAAGCGCTGCCAACAAACAGAAGCGCTTTCAATTGCGTCACGTAGAAAACGTTTCATTCTGCCGCCTCGACACAACGGTCCGCAACCGCAAGGCGCCGGGGTGCTTTCATTTTGCGAAAAAACATTACTTGGGACATGTGTATTGTTTGACGATCGGTTTAGCCTAGTGGGTAGTGCACCTGCCTGTGAAGCTGAGAGTCCTGGGTTCGAATCCCGGTCAGGGCAAATATTTGTGTGATGAGCATGAATATTTGTTTCTGAGTCTTGGATGTTTTCTATGTATTTAAGTATTTATTTATATTAAATATATCGTCGTCTAGTACCCATAACACAAGCCTTCTTGAGCTTACTGTGGGGCTAGTTCGATTTGTGTAAGATTGTCCTCTAATATTTATTTATTTTTATTTATTTGTTTATATGATACGTTTTATATCTACTCCCATTACTCGTACTTCTGCTCGATACCGTTATGATATGCAAAGTATAAGGCATAGATATATATACGTTTTAATAGTAGTTTATGCAACTGATACATAATGAGAGGTCTTAAAACACGAGTGTGGTTTTATGAAACGAGCGTCAGCGAGTGTTTTAAGGCCTAATTATGTACAGTTGCATACACTACTCTATCTACATCCGTATATTAAATCCTCTTTCATGTGTTCAGGAACCATTGCGTTGCAAGTGTAGTGAGGTCGAGCGTGAGCCCCTTGAAGTCTTTTGAGAACGAGCCTGTATCGTTATGGCGGAGATGGCCATAACGATACCGTTTTTGATGCTGTTATGGCCATCTCCGCCCCGGACTGGCGCGATATTGTAAAGTTGGTCCTTACCTACACTTTTTGAGCACATAAAAGAGGATTTACTGTATGGGTGTAGATAAAAGTGATAAAAATCTTTGTACCCTCATATGCCCTTGTCATTAAAGTCCTTTATTGCGTTATTTGTCACTGTATTGCGTATAGATGTTTTTGATGTTGACATGCTGTAGATTGAGTGTCAATCTATTAACCAAAACTAATTTACTAACTACGTATGTTGCTCGAGTTTCATCAAATGAAACCGAGTATAAATTCGTTTGCTAAGTAGGTACTTATTATACAAGTACAGCTTGCGCCATTATCGTTGAAATGATTTTAAATATCAAACCAAAAATTGCGTATTTTTACCTTTTTATAAATAATTAGTCAGGGTATATAATAGTGTTAACGTAGGCCTAAGCACAACTATCTTCTCAGAAAGTATTCACCAAATAGCTTCATGCATTTTTACGTTATTGTGATTATATTAGGTATATAATGTATATTATTGTTCATTCGTAGTTTTACAATAGTTTTCTATAATCTAAGACGAAAAGCTATAGCGTCGTCCAGAATGCATGTGTCCTCGCTAGTAGTATAAATGTTATTACCTAAGCTACGTACATTGTCACCCTAGGGAGCAAATACATTTTACGCAAGCAAAACTATGATCAAAGTTAAATAAAGTAGTGAGTAAATGAATCCCAGAGGCCAGTGTTGGGCAAAAAGTAATTGAATTACAAATCAGCAATTACAACATATTGATTTAAACATGATTTATACACATTATTATTGCCAAACGGGACTTAATCGCGTACAATACTAATTTATTATTATTTTTAAGGTTTTCCCGACGTTTCGAATACATCACAACACAACATCCGTGGTTGCGAGCTCAGCTCAGGTCAGCTCACGACCACGGAGATTGTGATACATTCAATATGTCGGGCAAATCTTAAAAAAGGTAAATAAATTAGGGTTGTACGCGATTAAATCCCGTTAACAATTAGAATCACAAAATGTAATTTCAATTGCCAATTACAAGGTGAATGTTAAATGTCAATTCCTAATTACCTTTTATACTTGAAATTTGTAATTTATTCAATTACAAATTACTGACAGTTATTTAATAAAACTGTTTTGATCATCTTGTTTTCTCAGATCAGCTTATAATAAATGAATGAGCGTTAAATTTAACTAATGTTACAATAATTGACTATTCGTATTTTTAAAAAATGTTTTTTTCGTCGATCGTGATGAAAATGAGAGCAGATTACTATTTTTTTAATGAAAAACATTAAATGACTATAATACATGTTTTTTGTTTTCGGTATAAGATAAGGATAGGCTAGTTAAATAAAATAACTAAACTGTAAGTACAAATAATTGGTAGGAAATAAAAAAAGTAGAACAATTACAAAATGCGATTTCATTTTAAGAAAGGTATTAATTATTTTAACTAACTTAACTACGTTATGTAATTGGTTCTACTTTTTTATTTACTTCTCTTTGTCTGTTAAGAAAAGATACATAAAGTACCTATTTTATTAAGAGCCCTTATCAGTTAAAAAACGCTCATTTATTTAGGCCTTTTCTGTTTGAATTGACACATATCTTGCCATTTTCTCAATGTTACTATCTAGAAAAGAACTATTGCGATATTATGACATAGAATTTAAATGTATTTTTTGGATTTTTCTTTAAGAAATATCGTTTCAAACATCACTCCAAATCGACCATTTTCTTTATCTTGAAAAGTTTAAGCGAAAAAACTTGTTTTTTCCGCTTAAATTCTACTACGCACAATAAAATCAACAAATGGCGATGTCACTATCTAAAACTTTAATAAAATCATCGTAGCCTTTAATCAATTTAATGGTATTATCAATACTTTTGTCATAATATGAAATCAAAACATTTTAAAACTTATAAGGCTTCTTAATCGAATTAAAAATTTATGTTATTGCAATTACGAATTACATGTAATTGTAATTACATTTAATACAATTAGAAGTCATTAAATTACATATAATTCATTTAGTAATTAAATTACAGAAGTAATTAATAACGCCTAACTCTACCGGACGCCCCTAGAAATGTGCGGCCCTGTATAATAATAATACCGGAAAAAGTTTCTGGAAGCCACTCCTTTATAATGAATGTTTGTTGTTCTTTAATGAATAACCGTGAAACTAGCATTGCTCTCAAGCAGGGATTGTACCCGGTAGCCGGTTTTATTTAATACCTGTATATAAATTGTCAAACAATTTACCGCTAAAAAATAATAACTATATTCTAATTGTGGTCTATGTATACTTTTACGATATTAAATACCGCTATTCATTGCACTTGAAAAGGAAAATTTCAATTAGACAATACATCTAAAACGCAACAAATAGATGTAACATTGTAATGTCACGCGGTATTACCGGTAATGTTTTTAGGGGTGACGCATCAAATACAGATATTGTTGTCAATTGGCTAAACCGCTAATCAACATTAATACCGGTATTCATTATACCGCTAATCATAACTTTAGCGATATAAATAGCGAAATGCAACTATAACCGTTTATACCTCATTTAGAACCAGTAGACATCCCTGTAACGATCCCTGCTCTCAAGACACGATTTTTCTGTAGGTATATTTTCGGGCGTGGTGAAGCTAATTTATTAAAAGGCCATACAATTTGTCTGGGACAAATAAGACATGTTCTTATTGCCTTGGGTATAGTCTCCACCACCGCAGCATAATGGCTACCCCGTAATGGAGCCACCCAAGACAACAAAACGGTTGACGGCGACCGGCGACAGCAACAACGACGGTTTTCTTGCAATATCTAGCAGACAGAATAAATGCTGTTTAAAAATGTAACAACCTCTTCCAAACATAAAAGCAAAAAAGGTATGGTAAGGTACGTAAAGGTATGGTAAGGTTTTGTAAGAAGTGTATTTAAATAAAAACATATTTATACTTTTCTACGGGTTCCTACTGTGAAAGAAAGTACCAAATAGTACTTGTGAAACATAACATAACGTCAAATCACTGGAAATGCAGGCATTTCAGGAATAAAAAGCGGCCAAGTGCGTGTCGGGCCACGCGCAATGTAAGGTTCCGTAGTTGCTCACTCCAGTTATACGGACTCAAAGTTCACAAATTCATGTTTACGGTGTTTTTCATCTTTTTGGGACAGGGAACCGTGGAGGTTCAGAAGTTAGAGGGTCACACAATTATTGCGACTTTTTCGGAGCCATTATCTTCGAATATATTTACTTTGAGCAATCAAAAGGGAAAAAAAGGAACCCTCATAGGACCACTTTGTTGCTCGTCTAGTATCGAGTTGAAATTAAAATCATATAAAGGTCTACAGTCCCTTGAACTTGTGAGGAAATCAAACTTGTATGTTAACGTAAAAAAAGATACGACCGTTTATGCCGCAAAAAACGTATATTTAGAGACTCTCAAGGGATTCAAAATTTATATGGTATTTTTATTAACCCTAAAAAATTCATCCTCACTTTAGGCTTAGGGCAGGTATAGGTACAGTAACGGTTATCTACTAAGCTAAGCTACACGTGGACAGATGGACAGACAGACATGGCGGGGCTATGAGGATTCCTTATTTGCTACGGAAATCTAAAATCCCCTGGTTTCATCAACGGCCTCGGCCATAATTCACATGTCAGTTTGGTTTGGTTTGCGTTAGCAACTTTTGGTACAGCCACACACTGTAGTACCGCTAGCCTCGCTGTCGCAACGCAAGCCATTGAATTTTTATTAATCGTCCACTGTAATTTATTACAACCGCTGTACTGCAGTAGTCCACTAGCCTTCTTAGTAAGCAATAGAGATAAAGCATACGTTACAATATAATAAGATAACTTTATTTTTAGACACATGCATGATATATTTAAAAAACCATACAATTTTCTGTAATCAAACTGTCATTTAGCAACTTTTCATAGCTAACTTGACGCTAATAATCATAATACAACTTCGAACTACCACACGAAGGTCATACTTATTACCCCGTGATTGTATGTAATAACCCCCTTTTAGAGAACATCCAATAACACCATAATTGCCGCAACTAACTATGCTGAGCGTGCACGGTAATTGTGCTGCGCGATCAATTTCCATACCGATCGATCATCTACCCAGTGTACATACATAGTGTAAGTAGAAACTCGCTGCTTCGGGTAATTAACTACTACGGGTCATAAAACGCTGACGTGAACACAATTTAATGAAATTCAATTAATCCCAAATAACATCCTTTGGTTAGGTGCGTTGCCGACCCTTTATTGATTCGACATTTCGCTGTGCTAACACTGTTATCAGCAAGATTCCTACAAATGCAGGTCCCACGCGGTCCCGAGGGACTCTAGTAAGATGTTAATACAGAATGGCCTATTAAGAAAGTTGTGTACGGGTGTAAGGGTATAGTGTGTTAAATAGGTAACAGGAGTTGAAAGCGTCCATAGGCTGCGGCCACAGGCTACCATCAGGCGGGTCGTACGCTTGTTACGTACCATCGTAGTAAAAATAAAAATAGTACCTATGTATATCAATGAGATAGCATTTCGCGGTGTCCTGCCTCTCACTCCTAAGCTATTTATATAGAGTGGTTGCACCACACCGTTAGGAATCGGCGGCCGGTTGTCGGCGACATATTTAGTAAGTTTTACTAAATTTCCTCTTGACAGAGTTAAGATGAGGTACAATACCATCATATTAACTTTATTGTGTCGTTTAATAATGCGTTGTTTTAGTAGGCTGATTAAGAAAAGGCAAAATAAAGGCTTTAAAAGAAAAACCTTTGGATTTCTTTTCTATGGGGAAAATTTTAAGCAATCATATTTCGCTACTGTCAGACTCTGACAATTATAGTCAAGAATCATACATCTCGTCTGGGCAGAACAGTGTTTCAAAAAACGCGATATTTTTGCTTGCACGGCCTTAACGTTGTTCGCACTATAATCGTAAGTTGGTGCAACCCGCCGTTATTCTGCGTAAAGGCCTGCCAGTCACTCTCCAACATGGTAATTTCGCAGCTCGGCGATCAATCACGGCTTGAAGTGGAAATGGAAGCTCACTTCAATAATTACGTAGGTATTACATACTGTCAACACCAAGCTTTGTTATTATAAAATCAATCTATTTCCGATGACCACATTAATTTTCAAGTTATTACAAACGGTATTGGAGTCTAATTACAACTTGAATTGGAACATGACATATTTGTTATTTATTTCGTCGGTATCGCGTGAAAAAGGAAGAGTCTTCTTTTCTAAATCCTTGCCATATCAATATGCCACTGCTTAAGTTTTGTTAATTTTATCAAATTTCGACTACTGAAAAGAGTGTATTGTCAACATGGAAGGCTTTGCTCCAATAACCTATTATGACAAGATCACATTACTACCCGTACATCATCAATCCAAAGCAAAACGATGATTCCATTTCCACGGCATTTTATTATGCTGTTGGCAGCGTCAGCGAGTAATACCATTACAGGTCGCTAGGGGCTCGTTATCTCGAGCTCAGGTACACGTTATGGGATCTATCCGACATGTTTACGGACTTGACCCGCTCCTTGACCCATAGAAAGCGGGGCTTAATCAGACAGAGTGTACGTATCGCCAGTGTATGCGGTCATCCGATTGGCATTTCATTCTTTAGGTATATTCTTTTGTGTCTTTATTTTGTTTTTACTTAGCACACCCGATGACAATTTGATGTTAATTGTTGATTGGACCATATATTGTCGTCCCAATAAACATACCTATTACTTAGTACCCACGGTAGATACCTAGCTAGGTAGTACTGATTATCTGAGGTAGAATCTCAACCTTAGATTTACTGTAACCCTCGGCATTTCATTAATTCGTATGCTGAAACATTCGAATAGACTTTTTAAGATTTCGGTAGTAGACCATAGTATCTATATAGATACTGTCACTGTCTATCCGTGTGTCTTATATATAAATACCTAAGCATTTAATAAATGGTCAAAGCACTACTACTAGATTGTGTTAATTTTATTTTCGGAAAAAGACTGCCGCAAGATATGCCGTATATATACTCAGGTATATATACCTGAGATCTCTAAATTATTTTATACGTGTTTTATTCAACAAAATGTACCTTTTGTGTGCGAATGCAAATGTATCCTAGTCTGTTTTTATTTTGTATTGCACATCCCGATAGAGGTACGAGTAAGGAATTAAATATCATCCAACCAATAGCAAAGCGTAGCCAACATTGCGCACTCGAGAACTGAAACTCTCTACAACATTTCGTTCTTACAAGGAAAAGCAACTAGGAAGAAAATATTTACATGTAAAAAATAACGTTACGAATAAATATGCTTTAGGTGAAAGAGGATAATATAAAAAGAAACACTTTGATGCTGTCATTTATTGATATGAGACGTAAGGCAATGTTTATACCTACCGCTCCTTCTTATTACAGAGATTTTGTTATGGGTTCCAATTTCAGATTAGTATTATTTCGTCACGTTACTTAATAACAAGAGGATTAGGTATAACCTTCATTCGTAAACTTTGATATCAGAAAATAATTGCTTTAGAGGTTACTCCGAAACGAACTAAAATCTCTAGTTAAAAAGCGAGAAAACCAATTTTCAATAAACAACTGTGCAAACAACTAATAGAAAAATGCTATTTGATAACTAGGCACCTAATTGCGAAATTCCGTTACGCAATTACCCGAGTAAGTAGAAACAAGTGGTTTAAATTTATTCCCCAAATATACTAACGCGTATTTTAGGCAGGTACCTACCGCCTACCTGAAATCATCCCTCTCTCGAATAAATTCAGGATCGTCGGAACATCAATTAGCCCGTGTTAACCCGTCTATTTGAAGTTCAAAAGTTAGTTCGGAACAAGTCTATTTCGAATAGAACCAGCACGTGGCTGTACCTAATCGTTAGCTCTTAGTTATTTTTGACAGTAATTTGCAATAATAGTGATCATTTTAGTATGTTATCCCTCACTTTTATACTTCATACATTTAAAATATTGTAATGTACCTACCTCTTTCTACTAATTCATAAGTGAAGACTGCTAACAACAAATACATACCTAGGCATAAGAAAGTGCTCTAAGACTTTTTAAAAACCTTAATGTATAAATAATAGAGTCGAAAAGTACACCACTTTCGTGACTTACTGTACAGTCAGCGTCAAAAGTAACTACGCATATTAAAAGGTCGGAAGCTCTTATTGCCTTACGATAAAGACTTTTGACGTCTTCATAAGTAACTACGAAGTTACTTTTGATGCTGACTATACTCTGCTGTGGAATATTTATCATCTATTTTGTATTTTTACCTTTTATTCTCAGAAATATGTTCGAGGTTTTTCGTACGAAAACTTTTCTAAGTAAATTCTTCAACCTGTGAATACAATTTAAGCACGTTCCATTATTTCTAATAGATATACTAGAAGACTTGCGCTGCAAAATTTATGTCGAAAATGTGTCGTATAAATACGCGGTGTCTAACGCCAGTGGTAGGTCTATGACATAATGATAATCCTATTTTTTTGAGGTGTGCGATAAAGAGTATTTGTAACATTACTATTAATGTTGTATTCTATAATCAAATTGCATTATATCGTTAAATTAGTGAAGTTGAATTAGGTAGGTACTTTTACAACTACATTTTATGTCTAGTTCATCTACTGTCTGTCTCCTTAGCCGTATCCCAGGAGCCAGAGCAGAAGATCACTTGCCAATACTATGCTCACATCATTTTCTTTCACTCCTAACTTTTGAAATATTTCTAGTATTTGCCAATAACTTCGTAGATCGGAAATCGAATAAAACCATCACAATAGCACAAAAGCATTGCCAACTGCAACTGAAATGAAACAATAACATTTAGGCTATTGGTATACATTAGAACGATTCGGGCTATTTGGGTCAGGTCAAACCACGACCAATCGCCTTCTGCCCAAAATATATTAGGAAACATTTCGGGCTAATCGAGACTGAGGTGGAGGGCAGCTCTCAACAGTCTGTTCCATTTTGTCACATCCTATTTCGGTTGGCGTTTTGCTAAACGAAGTTAGAAAACAGATTCCACGGCTAATTCTATTAAACTTACCTTGCTTAAAATTGCTTCGGTTAATTCGACTTTGTGCTTTTAGCAGAATTTTAATATTTCCTCTATATATGTCTTATAGATATTTTACGTTATAAGCTAAATCTTTGATATATTGATTCTTTTAACTGACACCCAAGTAGCAACACTTTAATATTACATTTATTTATATTCATATCCTTGCATTTTAATTCACCTGTATAATTAAAAACATTCATCAGTTCATCTACACCCATATAGTAAATCTTCTTTAATGTGCTCCTTACCTTACAGGACCAGCAGCCTAATCACGTAACTTTATGTACTACCGTTAGATAGATTTTAATGTCATTTTTCGACCGTTCGGACGCCTGTCAAAAATTTGCACCTTACAATACACCGTGGCCCGCGCCCCCGGCCGCATGCGCGCACAGCGGCCCGGGGCGGAGATGGCCATAACCGCATCATGTATTGAGCCGTTATGGCTATGGCCATCTCCGCCCATTACAGCAAAGCCGCGCGCCGCCGCCGAGGGCTCCGGGCCGGGGTATCTCGTCAAACATTGCGTACGCCGGCTAAACGGGCCCACATGAAACACATGAAAGAGGATATGCAACTGTACATAATTAGGCATAAAAATTTTAATGCCTCTCATTACGTAGCAGTTGCATGAACTATACTATTAGCTACTTAGGTACCTACATAAATTGGAGGTTTACATAATACTCATTAACCTACTGTGTCTACATCTACATCTTTTCAAAAAGTTCAAGATTGATGAATAGGACGCCATTTTCCGATTCTGTGCTTGGCAACTTGCAATTGTGCAATTTAAACTTTCAAATTGCCACTTCTCTTCGTTTTCTGTAAAAGACAGGAGCTAAATTTACACTGAGCGAATACTGTACATCATTATCATATCTACTTCCTATATGAACCTTTTACTCTACTTAACTGCTCCAGTACTCCACTGCAGAACACAGCCCTAATCCTATGGTCAAATGGAATGAGTTATAATAGTACCCACGCTTAACCAATGCCATACCACTCATTCTAAATCGTTTATTTCTACATTCCCCACAGACAAGACTCAAAACAGTCGTCGATAACGAGCCCAAAGGTCTCCCGAAAGTACTTTACAAACTGGAAGCAAGCGTGCGACAAGACCAAAGACAAGACCAAAGAACTGTTAAAGCGGTGGCGGACGCTTCCCGAGGCAGAAGTACCCGAGGACCAGATGCAGGAGGCGGCCAACCATGACGAAGAGGAGGGGGAGCACCGAGGCTGGAGCGTGCATGTGTGGAGTAAGTATTCATCATCATCATTATCATCATCATATCAGCCAAAAGACGTCCACTGCTGGACATAGGCCTCCCCCAAAGAGTGCCATAATGACCGGTCCTGCGCCACCCGCATCCAGCAGACTCCCGCGATCTTTACCAGGTCATTAGTCCACCTTGTGGGGGGCCTACCCACGCTGCGCCTTCCGGTCCGTGGTCGCCACTCGAGAACCTTCTAGCCCCAACGGCCATCGGTTCTACGTGCAATGTGCCCCGCCCACTGTCACTTATTTTTAGCGATTCGAAAGGATATATCGGTTACTTTGGTTCTGCTACGGATGCCCTCATTTCTGATGCGATCATGCAGAGAAACTCCCAGCATAGCCCTCTCCATTGCCCTCTGAGTGACTTTGAGCCTTCTTTTGAGGCCCATGGAGTAAGTATTAGGTTCCACATTATTATCGTATTCGGTTTCCTTGATTGAATATTTGGTATGGATATGGGTGATTAAAACAATTTCAATTTTTGTGGTTGTTATAATCAGTTATTTTATTTAAAGAATAAATAATTTCATATCCCAAAAAAAAACAATAAATATATTGAATGAGGTTATAGGTACTTCGTAAAATGTACACACTACAATCATAATGATTGTTCAATATGCTGATGTGGTCACCAATAGTCAACATGTAACCGTTCCATAGAAGTGAATACTTTTGCGTGTAGTTTACTATAAAAATAGTGCCCCCCAAAACTGATATTGCAGTATTCAGGGGGAGGGGAAGCAAATCCTGTATCCGCGTCTATGTACATATCATAAACAAATATTATTTCTGTTCCTTCACCATCTCCAAACTATTGTTCTATATACTTACAAGACATGCACTTATAAGTTATGTCCATCAATGCCATCCCGTCATGCGACAATATTTGGTAGCACTTAATAAAATTGAAGAAAATCGGGTCCCTGGCACGCATTCACATGTGACGCTGGAATGATATATAAGCCGCACTTAAATCAATGAAAATCACTACAACCAACGTCGCCAGATGCTCTAAGTAATAAATCTCGAAGTCAAAACTAATCGATGACAAATGTTTCCATTTACTGTACGAGGCGGATTTGTCGATGTTTTGTCTAACAAATTAGACATAAAATTGGGCTTTCTACCTTGTCGTATAACTAACTGGGCTGGCACGACGAACCAAAAAGATGGGCTACCTATATTTTCTAGCACCCTAATAATAATAAAAGCAACTTGAATGCTTGCAAAGGTCACATCGGTTGAGCCAAGATATCTTCGGGCCATTCCCAATAGACTGGCGGGGTTTTGGTAATTGGTAACTTTTGTAGAAACATACATAAAGTAAGAAGGAAATAATAATTTCATGTAATGTACTATACTATACTATACCCCTATATAATTCCATCTTATTTTAACAAAAACAAATCTATATTTTAATTACTTTCAACCTTGCTTACTCTTTTCTAACTAGTTGTGCCACGTATCTTCGAATACGATTAATTCGTCATATAATATTTGCCATCGCAAATTAGATATGCAAAATCTCTTCCAATTTTTAAAAGTCAGTTGAAACAATATTACTTGTCGCCCCCTTACGTTGCATTTTAGTATATATGTAAATATATAAAAACTGTATGTTTATTTATCAAGATATGTATTGTATCATTACACTCTTTTTGTTATACAACCTGATCACAATTTTTGGTCAACTTCTCCTGCTACCCAAAGATTGTCTGGAAGAGATTATATTATTTTAAGTTAGCTTAATTATTTTTGTATGCGAGCTGTGACGGAACATGTGGTGTTATTGCTTCAAACGACGAGTTATTGTATCTCCGTTTTTAAACTCACGGGATTCTCAGGTACATCCCGGTCATTTGGAAGGCGTGCGTGGGGATACAGATCCAACACGTAGAGTAGAGGCCCTTCGGAGACGAAGTTTAATGTAATATACTACACCCATCACGGGTACATCGGTAGATACCCGTGAATCGGTCTCAGCAGGCGTTGGGACTATTGTATGTAAAGTGAAAAGACAAAGAAACGACTATGGTGATGAAATTGGGATGGATAAGAGATTGGGCTAAGAGTTCCGGACACCTGCCATAACATTGTAAACCAAGTTATCAAGGCAGGCGGCGACGCTCATAAGATGGGCCCCTTAAAATGCCGTCGTGAAGATGGCCAGGAGCAACACCGGTGTGAGCGGCTCAGGGGTGTCGAGCGGTGTGCTGCGCTATCTCCGAAGTTACTCGCGGCGTTATGCTCCTTAACATTTCCATCCCTATAGCATATAGCACTGACGACTCCTCTCTGGACGGCCAATGAAGGCAAGCCAGAGCTGAGAGTCCTGCAGGCCTCTTTGGGGTTCCACTCCGACCGACGAAAACACGCCGGAGACGGAGGCCCTGATCGGCTCTCGGGAGCACTCGGGTCCATAGGGTTGTTACTCCCCAACAGCTTGCCACAAGCTGCCCTGCGGGTTTATTATTATTTTATTTTTGCGTTAATATTAAATCACTTGAGAGTGTGCGCAATAATTGAATTCCCATTTCAAATTTAGTCTATTCCGGATTCGATTAAAAATTCTTAAACTTTGCACTCCGTAAAGAATCCCTTTGGCGTGTCCCTAAGACCATGAAACTGCGGAGCCGGGGGTTCACCCATGTTCCGGCCTATTGTTTCAAACTTGCTGGATAGGCAGCTAAGCTAAGATCAATTTCGAATACTTTTTAACGGTCCAAAGGGAACAATAATCATATAATATTTTCCGAAGATACTGCTCAAAATAATGTTGGGACTCATTTACATTTTAGTACAAAAGCTTTAACACATTGTTACCCAACCCGCTTGCTCATTAAATGTCATCGCATAAAGGTTCCTTCGCGCAACACGATAACTTAGCACACGTTTTCTTCCTTAATGTTACGACGTCATTGTTGTCATAATATCTGCAACAAAAGAAAAAGCTGAAGGAACATAATATTATGCCGCCTCGAGGAACATTAAGTACCATTTTTGATTCGCAATTTTCTTTTTATTATTATTCTCGTCATACCTGACCCCATATTTCAAGGCATCAACGGCGGAACTTGTTGGGAGGGAGACCTCGCTTACTCTTTCAAAACTTTGCCTGGAAAAATATAATAATTTCCGTAAAAGTTTCGTGTGGAAATTACTTTCGTGTATTGCGAAGAAATTCAGGCACTTATAATGGACAACAAAAAGCAGCTGTTACTTACATTGTTGAATAACCAATGCTAGAGTTTAGTACCTAGTAGAACTTTGACTTTGATTTAACGAGACTTTAAGAGTACTTATGGCTTAATTGAGAACTATAGCCGTCGTTTTGCTTTTATATTTACCCAATTCACCATTGCAGCTAATTAATGTTTTTACAATTGAATATAGGTAATACTCGTAGGTATTGCTTATTCATTCGTTAGCGATTTCGAATTTTGCTAAACGTGCTTTCGCAAAGCTAATACGGAATTTAATTTGAAGATCATTCGCATATGTGCAATTCAATTGCCAAATACTCATGCATAAATTACTGTTAGGAAGCACAGCAAATAAAGTTGGAATTTGTACTGTTTTAACTGTTTTTGGAACCTGACTGCGGCTTTATAGGCCGGGCCGAATAAAGCGATAGGAGTGCGCGGTTGGAGAGTACCCTGGGGAAAATCCAGGGGAAAACCTTCGACATAACCACGCGTGTGGTTTGGAACACTGGAATACTCTAAGGGTTTGCGCTCCAGTGAGATTGGTTGAGCGGTTTCAACCGAATCTGAGATGTGAGTGGAATCGAGCTACTGGTAATTAACACAGTCATTTGCCAAGTGTGAAATAGCAATAAATTTGTTTTCGGAGTTACCGTATTTTGGCTATAAGCAAACGAGTCTAGTTACACACACGCATACACACACACACGATAATTATGCACACGCATAATTATCGAGGTTTTAAGAATAATGTACTGATGACAAGTTTCGGCTCCTTTATTAACTTAAAACGCCCACGGATGAGTTGGGCTCGGGACGGAATTGATTGAAAGACTGTTTAATGAAGCCATAAAGGACTTTCAGGTACCTAATCACTTATTCAGCAGGTTTAACTCTACCTTCTTATATTATAATCTACAAGTTAAATTGGGGTACGTAAGTATTTAGTATTCTTAAATTTTGTCAGTAATCTGAAGATTTTTAACACATCGTTTTATCTGCTTATCTAGTAAGGTCCTCACGCTACCTTTTACTATTACTTTATTTATTTTTTACCTGTCGGGATGTCATCAAATTTCAAAAGGCTGATTTATGTTCTGCCAAAACTATCACGGCAAATTCTCTATCTTATTTACATAGAACAACGGTAAATATGATGCCCACTCAGCACTGTTTATTGAAATGGAGAACAAATTCGTTCCCGTTACAGTGAGTTCTAATTTTCTTTAATTTTATGGTCCGTATTCGTATAAGTATATGGACTACAGAATTAAAGAAAATTAGAACACACTCACCCATAGACTTACTTGCAGAAACTAGCTCCCGCGTTAGCCCATTCCACGTCGAACAAAGCACTTTATTACTAAAGCCCGAGTCCGCCTAACCACATATGCCATCCGTATATTAATGACTAAAGTCAACAATGTCACTGTCGTTGTGTCAGTGTAAAATTTATTCAGTACATTGTTTGGAATTAGTCCCAAAAGGGTTACCCAGATGCTCTATTAGCGGTGTTACAATTGTGCCATCACATTCGCTTGATGATTGCACAACTGAAGCGTAAGAAAGACAGATATGCTGAAACCGTATAAATACCGTTATATGTAAGAGCCTTACTAATAAACGAAAAGTTTCAGGTTTCGATTTTCAAATAGAACTTAGCTACTTTTGTTTTATAGGTTTGTTATGTAGAAGGTACGGCACGGATCGATTTCAACCTACTTCTGTCTCGGCCTAATCGGTCACCACCAAATATTTGCTGTCACGCTATCGTCGTAAAGCGCGACTGAAAGGAAAATCATTTTGCAATACATCTGTATATGACCATTGTCAAGAGGGCGCTATTATTCTGATATATATGGCAATAGATTAAATGACATTTTGACTTGTTTACCTGTCAGCCCTGACGTTAATTATGAAATGTTTTGCATCGATATAGTTTCATTTTCCAGGTGTATTTTTAGTAGTTTATTATATACATTATTAATAATGTTCTGCTCTTGACTAGGACTCGTTTTGGGCATTTTCTGTTATTTGTCATTTAATTATCAACACTACTATTATTGAAATTAACCGCATCTGTGACACTGACAACTCTGACAACCTATCATTAAAATTATTGCCAGTGTAAGAAATTAGTTCCAATGAAATTCCGCAACATGGAGCACGGTCATATATTTTTCGTCGAGCTTTACATATATCAACACAAACACATAATCATCATTATCACAAAAACTCATTTTAGCGTCTGGCAAATGAAAGATGAAAATGGGAAATGGCGGCAAATGCAATTCAGAGTGTGGTATCCCTGACGTGTAACGCGAAAAGCGGTCTTGATACTTGTAATATATTTTAAATTTAAAACGATTTTATTAATTTACCTACACATAGTACACTACAAACTAATGTTATAAATTATCTGTGCGCATGACACAGTCATGTGAACTTGATCGATACATGAGTAAAAAGTACCTTAAATGTTGACCAATGTTTTAATCGATCACCATATCAAATTTCATGCCAAATAACAATATTTTAATTAACCTAGCATAAGTCCGCGCATAATTTTATTATACTCGTATTAGATAATGAGTAGCGACGAGTAAATTTACAGAATAAACGTAAGTATAAATAAAATATATTTGATATAACAATGACGTTTGACAATTCAGGTTGTGCTGTCATATAAAAAATTCCTTAAAAAACCCATTCTCATCTTTCATCTGTCAGACTCTACCTACATCGATATAGTAAATCCTCTTTAATAAATTATGTCCTAAACCAGAAGGTAAGGACCAGCTTATACCGTGCCCATCGGTGAGACGTACTAGGCAAAACGCGTACTGAATCTTGCGAGTACGCATCCACAAAAGACTGGGTACAATAGTCTCTTCCGATTGAAAAAACCTACTTCAATTTAATACTTCGCCAAGTCACTCTGAGAGCACATTTTTTTGCAGTCGGTTTTTATTTTTTATATATTTTTTTTATTTCAGTCACACTTTTTAGTGAGTCATTACCAGAGTGCATCTCATGACAGTTCCAATAAGCTGAAACACTGCTAAGCTACACCGTTTTATTACGGAGTTCCGTTGTCTACCTTCCGGCTTCAAATACCAGATCAGGCTTATAGTAACATTACGTCAGGACCATTTATATTGGCTCCGTCATAGTCGCCTCAGTATTCTAATCGAAATATCTTGGCGCTAACTATGAAACACTAGGAGTTTTAAATAACCATCCATGGTCTTCTTCGTCAATTCCTGTACACGAAATTCTACTTTCTGTATGCAAATGCTCGATTTGTTACCGAAAATACTAAAATGGCTATATGTTTCCCCTGAATTTTTGAGGAGTTCCCTCAATTCCTCCCATCCCATCATCATAAGTAAACTTTGTTAACAACGTGACTAATATGGAAGCATATGCTTTCGAACAAAGAAATAATTTTCCATATCTGTTCATAAATGGCGGAGTAATCGCGTAACAAACATAAAAAAACATACAAGCGAATTGAGAAACTCCTCATTTCTTGAAGTCGGTTAAAAACTAATTTACGAGTACTTGACTCAACAGGCGTATGCGCATCTTGCGAGTACGGATTCGTTTTGCAAGTATCGAGTTTTTGTGAGTACGGAGTACGGAAATGAGTATTTAGAGTAGGGTTTACTACACGATGGATCGAGTCAACGTTAGCCAGTGTAGTAAACGTGTAATTGACTCATATGGTACCAGTTCAATCGAAATTTATTCGAAACGCGTTTATTCGCTATCGTGGTCAGCATCAGGGTTAAATCTGGAGCGGATTATCTGCCTCCACCGGTTTCTGTCCACCGCGTGTCTTACAACCGTGTAGATTTTGGAGGACGACGAGTCTTGCTCTTGATCGGTCCATCTTGTACCTACTACTCTTGTCCCGCTGAATGAGCCTAAGCTAATATGACACACTGTAGTCATAGATTACACATTACAATACTGTAATAATTTTAGGAGTACAACGTTATACCTACTTATCGATATATTATACCGCTGGCGTCACTATTTATTTTTTCTCCAATATGCTCGGAAATGTTCGCCTTACTGTCCTAAAAAGAGTCCGTGAAGTTTCTCGTTATCGACTAGCGCAGATTTAAAAAGTTAAAAGTTATTATTATCTTGCCGCAGGGGCCGCGAAACGGTACGAATTTCCATTATTGTGGGTATTGTTGTTTACCATTTAAAGTGGTGTTCGGACTAAGAAAGGCACTGTAAACAGCCAAATGCTTGTGCTATCAAAGACCTCACTCGTTTTCTTTTTTTTGCCACGGACGAAAAATTAACTTGTACATATGATTTTTATCAGCGTATTTAAACGTGTTTCAATAGTTAAAAAAAAGTGTTCGATATTAATTCCAAAAATAACTAAAACGCGTTACGTATTCAAACTCCAGAATTTGTTTAAAGTTGTTATTAGATTTATATTTTTAATTTGAAGTCGTTAAAATAATATATTATAAAACAAACTTGTTGTTGTTGTTGTTGTCTTACGGCGCCCCTTAATCCGAGGATATGGATGCCGTAGTCACCCATGACTTTGGCTACCTGTGGTAACCGTTCTGGTCGAGTCAAGTCTCTGACGTTCCCGCATCCTATCCGTGTCCGTTGTTTCATGCCAAAAGTCGTCGTTAAAGGGTTTCATGCCAAAGGTCGTTTCGCAATTCTGAAGGTTTCATAATCAGTTTAAGTTTAAGGATGTGCAGGTAATTAGCCCACAGCACCCCGATCACGACGATCGGCTTCTGGTAGCCTGAGCATTTTCTGTTACTCAGCTATTACGATCCCGGGGTGCAAGGAAATAGTCCAAGGCCCGTTGGCGGACTATAACATTGCCCAGGGAGGACGACAGGGACGTGTATTCAGAACTTGATTGGTGTGCGGATACTAGGTCTAACCTTGCAAACTTAAACCTACGCAAAAAGGCAGTCTCAGTACTTTATTTCAGAAACTTCACTATCTAGCAGAATGAAGCCCATCGGGTCCATCCATCCCACCAATTCCCCCAATATAAATATGAAACATATAAAACATACGTGGTATACCTTAAAAAAATATTGATTTTCCAACAAAACTGTAGATTTGCAAAACTATGTCCCGGTTCACGCTATTAAATTTTGTATTTCACAATAAAAATAAGTTAGTTCAAGTGATGAATAAATGTTGGACGCTATGCCTCCGGAATTGCAGCACAAGCAAAGTTCGTGATGGCTAACTTGCTACCTACCAAGTTGAAAGTAGTTACATTTTGTTTTATTTCCTCGCATTGTTGGAGAAAATCTACTTATCGATGAATAGCTATTTCCCGGCCTCTGCAATAATGTACTATCTATTGTCTACTCCTGGCAATATCTCATCTGTCAGTTTAATTCGGCTAATTGTGGACGTCAGTATTTAGTATAAAAGATATAAGAACACAGTGGGCCCAATGTACGTGTATGTAGTTAGCCATGCATTGCGAAGATTGTAGGAAGTAAAAAAACTAGCCTAATTCTAATACAACATAAAACTAGCAGGTCCATGAAATGTATTTCAGCCATTCAAGAATTTTCCGGTTCCATCTTCAATATGCCTTCATTTTCTTGCTCGTGGTATAAAATTGTCTTCTCGCGTATTGAATGCTGAACGAGCCTACTACGAATCACAAAAGATGCTCGGGCGGCGCCGTGCATTGTAATAATACATGTACAGCGAATACTGGATAAAATATTAACATTAGACTGGTGAAGCATTAAACCCTTATCCAGGCGGCACCAATCTAAAAGGCTTTTAAGTATATATTAAAAATAGTTACGTTTTGATGATTCATTTCAAGAGTCACTTTTTAAGAAAGTGCAATCCAATTTTAATCTTAAACCCCAGAACTAAAATTGAAATTCTGTTGACACGTATGTGGTCGAATCTATAGAATATATGAATCGTAGGTACTCTGCCTGGAAAAGGGTTAAGGAATATTTCGTAGCACACTAATTACTATTAATACGGTCATTCTATGCAACCAATGTTAGGGGAGTCAAACAAATTAATAAAGTTTTGAAACTTTTGTGCTGCATGATAACCTTTGGATAAGTATATATATAGTCTTCAAAACTCACAACTCTCCCCCTCACCGTATAATGCGCCCCCTTTACCTGTTTTTCAGTTTTTTCCGAAAACTGTTATAGATTCGAAAAAAGAGTACAGGGCATAAATAATCCTTATTAAATTCTAAACAAAATATGTCATATCCTATCAAATTGAAGCATACGAGGGAGGGAAGGGGAGAGTCTTGAGTTTTGAAGACCATACCTAAAGGTATCAGACCATACAAGTTTCAAAACTTTATTAATTAGTTTTTCTGAAAACATAGACCGACCGTATTATACTTATGCCGTGCACAATTTTCACATAGGTACCTAAATGACATTTTTAACCGATTTCAAAAAAGGAGAAAATTCTCAATTCGGTCGTTTTGTTTTAAATTTTATTATGTGTGTTACCTCAGGACTCCGTCATTTATGAACCGATTTGGATTTTTTTCTTTGTTTGATGACAAAAAATTGGATGGCACCGACTTCAAAAATTACAATAGTTACGTCTATATACATTGTTCAATAATGAGTGTAAAGTTTCATATTAGGCTATTAGAAGTTAGGCAATTATTTTTTAATTTTCATTGTTTTTTTTGAAGTCGATTAATTTTTTTAATTAAAATGTATATTTTGAATATTACAAGTTTTAAATAATATACAAATACAATTGCAGATAAATACTGTTTGATACTCATTTACATTTCATTGACGACCTCTTTGTGCACAAAGCATCGACCAACTGGATAAAAACATAAATAGTAGACATATAGGATGTCTAACTTGTAAAAATCAGGATGGCTTATCATTGAACCTAACAATATATTACGTAACTATTCGTTGTGCAATATTGTATCTAATAATGTCTAAGGAAAATAAGGAAAAGGAAGGAAAGCAAGGTAAACTGAACGAAACCAAATTAAAGACTTATTTGGAGCTGGCGTCTCAAGCAGTCAGCCGAAGCACCCGAATCAGCAATGTTAAGGAAATCGGTTTCTACCAGTTCAAGAGCATGCTGGATCGAAATTTTGCTTCACAATCCTCGCTCGCGCCATCCGCACGCAAAATAGCTAACCAGAATAAAAAACGGGTGAAAACCAAGAGGCCCCAAAAGTAATCTCCATCCATCACGTCGGGTTGGGCCACGAAGACCCCTTTTCAGTCAATAACATGATGCATTCTTTATTATCATGCTAGAGTATTACAATAAATCTTGTCAATTAACAGTAGTGTTTTGAATTGCTTTTAAAGGTTAGCAGCAGTCATACAGTTCTATGTCTTGGTAAAACTGCAGTTCCATTGAAGGAACTTTTAGTTGGTAAAGTCACTGTGAGGAAGGCGAATTACATGAATTCAATATAAGGTAACGATGGTCAAAATTGCATCACGTCCGTAGGGAGTACCCACCGTTACCCCTACACGTGCCCCTGGGTGATGCTAAACGGGGCAATGAAAACTGGCAACAAAATTGCAATACGGAAAATTAATTAATGTAAGGTAACGAATTTGTGCGATCATAATTACTATATTACACGATGAAAAATGATATGCACAATATGCGTATGCCATTTCCAAACCTAGTTAACTAACTTTTTACTGCGTGTAGATGGGTTTCCCCTGCCAATGCAAGTGCGTCTAGTCGATACGTAATTTATATACTTCTAGTTATATACAAAATTTAAAAATCGCAATTAAAGATGTCAATACCCTATAACATTAGTTTTCTCTGACCTTAATATTGTTGACTGCCTCTTAGCGATTTGAAACATTTCTTCTTCTTCGGTCCCGGTAATTTCCTGGATCGTATCTGTCCATCTCCTGGGTGCACGGCCTCTGCACCTCCTTCCATCGACACGCTCAGTAATTATGCGCTTTTCCATCGCATCCACGTTGCGCCTGGCCATGTGTCCGAAGAATTTGAGGACTCTTTGAGTACAAATGGTGGACAGCCTGTTATATTGAGCTCCTGTAAGATAGACTCGTTAGCGTGACGTTCCGTCCATGATATCCGGAGCGTTCTGCGCCAGCACCACCACATCTCGAACCGATCCAATTTAAAACATTATACGAGTATTTTGAGATTAAGCAGTTTGACTCGATGTGAATGAAAGCTGTAAAAGTATTCAATAACAAAAGGTTAAACCCCGCAAACGACCTTGGATAGACGATCTTATCCACACTGGCCTTACCTAAAACAACAAAGACGACAACAAAATCCACACAAAATCGAAACGACGATAAAACGTGGGCCATGTTTTATTCTCACTTCCGTGTGAATAAAAGAATATTTTTGAACTGAAGTGCCATTCGATTCGCTGGGATCTCCGATGAAATATTAATCCAATACACTCCCTGTCTTTGCTCTCGAAAAGTAAGTAATTTAACGGCATGCATTCCCAAAATGTTTCTCGATAGTTACGTGACAAAAATGGTGAAAATGCATTAAAGTAGTAAAGTGGTGTACCAGGTACCTAGTAGTCTCGGGTAGGACCTAAACTGTACCAATTATTAAAGACGTAAGTATTTAACGGATACAGCATTTAACATATTAATTTCGACTGTAACCTGAGTATGTATGAAGCATTATGTTTCGCTTTCCAATTTGATACTCGTTAACACATGTTTTTTTTATTATTGCAAGAACATAGTTACATAAGATGTCATAATAAATACAGAGTTGCTTATATTCTACCAGAAAAGGCTTGCAATACAATTTAATTATATTATGAATTTATGTCAAAATATTAAAATAGTAATTGGATGTCATAATGAAAATATAAATAATAGAGATAGCTGCTTGAATCAAGTAAGAGAAATAATAATAATTAAAAAATAAAATTATAATGTCAAGATAAGAATAGTCACAATAAGTAACTTACCCTTACTACTTATTACTAATAACATGGCTTGTAAGCAAAATAGTCCTTGGCAGAATAAAAACACTTATCTAGTAGCCATTCAGTTAACATTCGTTTTAGTTAACCTATTTGTAGGGCATTCTTTAATGAATTTGGATAACTGGTTATAGATTTGGACTGCCATACAGTATGAATTACTTTTATGGAGGTTGACTCTAGAGTGTGGCAAGAACAATTCAACGGTTTCGTAGCGCTAGGTTCTTAGTTGATGTCAAAGTTTTCCCAATATGTCGATATTCGTAGAAGAAAGTGCTTATGAGTTACATGATATATTCATTATTAGCTTTTGTGCAGTTTATCTTTTCAAAGCGGAAGCGTAGATCCTGCTACGCCGTAGCGCACTGTACTTACCGATATCATGCGTTTCCCCGTATGTAGAGGAAATTCCGTTGCGCTATGAGTAGACCGACAGTGTTAATCTCGGAGGGTAGTGTAAATTTCAGAAAAACACGTGCCATCGCCCGCGCACCGTGTAGCAACTAATGGCAACTGATAAAAAACCCAGCTAGGGAGTCTTAGGCGGCGTAAGTTTTAAAGCCTGCACCTGCTTTATATTTGTATTTCTTTTGTTATTCCGTGTACTGAAATAGTTATATAGTATAAACTAAACCTGTAATAGTAGTAGACTCTAATGAAAAGCGATGCAACTGCTATACAAACGTCCGCAACTTGTATGCCATTTCGCTATAGTAAACATATGGTACTTCGTCTTATATATTTATTTCGTGATTTTAGGATGTCAGTAAATTTTGTAACTTGTAAAGATACGTTTACTGACTTAAAAAAAAAACAAATAAATCAAAGGGTAGCGATAAATGGAGCTATTTCATCAGATACAGTGGTAGAGGTGGGAGTACCTCAGGGATCTATTCTAGGCCCGTTCCTATTCCTTGTTTATGTAAATGATTTACCATATATGGTAAGTCAAAGATCAGGCATTGTAATGTTCGCAGATGACACATCATTACTGTTCAAGGTTAATAGGAAAGATACTGAACTCGTTGAACCAAATAATACCCTCTCCATGATATCTGATTGGCAGCAAGCCAATAACTTAGTGTTGAATCCGAAAAAAACGAAATGTATAAAATTCTCACTAGCAATCTCATCTTATTATAGATTCAAATATAAAACTTAATGGTGAGACTTTAGAATTTGTTAAGACAACTGTATTCTTAGGTATTACACTGGACTCAAAATTGCAGTGGGGTTCCCACATAACCGCTATAGGAAGTAGGTTGAGCTCTGCTGCTTTTGCAGTCAGGAGAATAAGGCAGCTTACCAATGTGGCAACGACTCGGTTAGTTTACTTCGCTTATTTTAATAGTATAATTAGTTACGGTCCTATCTTATGGGGATCAGCTGCAGATATCGAAACTGTATTTATATTCAGAAAAGGGCTATACGAGCAATTTATAACTTGGGGTCGCGTGAGTCATTGAGAGAAATCTTTAAGGAAATAGATATCCTAACCCTGCCGTCGCTGTACATATTTGGAATAATCATGTATGTTAGGAAGAATTTATACAATTTCCCAACGAATACTGATAAGTAAATAACTACCAGAAACACTGGGAAACTCAAAATAACTTTTTGTAGACTAGTGAAGGCGAAAAAGTCGTTCTTGGGAAATTGTATAAAATTCTACAATAAAATTCCAAGACACATTACTGAACTTACGGATTCTAAATTTCGTGTCGTGAAACAGACACTTATTTCAAAAGCATATTATAAGATAAACGATTACATCATGGATAGAGATGTTTGGCAGTGATAGCGTCCCGCACAAGTAATCTAACACAGAAATATTTTGTCCTAATATTAAAAAATATGTATGTATGTTTATACTGTAGCATTTGAATTTTGTACTATTTTTACTGTTATTTTATATACATTGTATATTGTTTTGAAAAAATGACACCTCGCCGAGTTTCTTACGCCGGTTCTTCTCGAGGCAGAGGTTTATTTTATGAACCGGGGGTAGTTTTTTGACATTCATAAGTGCATGTAACATGCCTAAATTGAAAAATAAATGATTTCATTTCATTTCAAATGTTCGGTAACAAATGAAGTTTTTTCACCGCTCTTTTGTTCGAATTTTCTGTCCGTTTTTTTTGTTGAGGTACAAACGCCAACATAGTTAACTGACCATTCGTGAGCCTTTTTAGAATGCGTATAAAGTGTATGAATGTTCAGCTAACTGTGTTAACGATGGTACAATCATAACATCACCATGCATAGGTCGGTACTTATTAACTACTTCTTACTGATTCTTCCTGAACTTGTATGAAAAGATCCACCGCAAATTATAATAAATTGTAGTGTTTTTTTAGCCCCATGTACGAGACCTTTTTTTGATATATCAAGTACACCCCTATCTATCGGGTAAGGCTCTCACCGGGAACTTTATTGAAACCCTGTCTCGATCTGAATTTACGAGGGTTCCCGTACACTCCGTTTTACGACTACAAATTATATAATTGTGCCGCAAGCTTTACGGCTGGGAAAGATTGAACGAATCTTGAATTCGGTTGCAAAGTAAACAATAAGTATTTGCTTATGCAGCGTTTTGGGAGCCGAAGAGAAATTTCGTTTTACGCAGCCAAACAAATCTGCGATTATGGCACCCTAAAGTGATTTTAATGCGTGAAATATAAAAGATTCGTAGTACGATAGACGAATAAAAAACCTTATTTATCGGATAACTGGGCTTTATTTATAATATCTAGCTTATATCGGAACACAGATTGGTAATATTCATATTTATGTACACAAGGATTTAGGCTGTAAATTATACCGCAAGGGCTAATGCCCTTGAATACATAATTGTATTCGTGCCTTTCTGTGCTTCGAGCGTTTGATCAGTAGCAACCACAATAGCTCGACACGCGATTTGTTCGTTTGCTTAACGATTATTACGTTGTTATTGAAAAGAGTTAACTGGCTCTAACAGAAATGTTTGGGTTCATGAGTGCTGGAAAGATTTATTGTCAAGTTGATAAATGTTGGCACGTGTAACTCGAAATGTTTGATCCGCTGAGAGAAATTAACAGTGATGGGCAAAGAAAGTTTACTATTTATGATTTCAAAGACAAAAACATGTTTTACAATATTAGGAACTATAATAGGCTAGGAGCTTACAAATAGATGGTAATAAATACAACGTGCCTGAGCTAGGAAACCCTGTGTTTCAAGCAGAGAATGGCTTACAATATAACCATTGTCCCAGCTATTTGATAGCTTAAGCAGTTAACCGTTTTATTGTCCTTGCAACATGTTACTGAATGTAATATAGAGTTAAATTACCAGAGAATTAAATTATCATCACAGAGACTTTCCATTCTCTCACTACTTGTCTAATTGCTTCAGGTATCCTCTTAGACAGAAATGTTTTGCTCCGCCAACCGATATTTTCCGTAACCTTCTTCGGGTAATCTCTTGGATTTAATGTGAAGTTAACGGGCTATTCAACAAATGTTGTTCCGATTCAGATTGAGACAATGTAGGTACATAATAGGTACAATGGTGGCGCAGTGCGTCGCAATAATTCGGTCACCCTTAGGGTAGCCCGAACCCTGTGTTTAATAAGTAAATTCCACGCCCTTTTAGCATGCAAAAGTGAGCTATGTTTTCATTTTAATTTGGCTTTAATTGCCTTTAGTTTTTGCTTAATAAGTGGAACATTAAATACTACAATAATGCCTGCAAAACTGTTGAATTTAAGCGCACAATATAGTTATTACTGTATTTTTTATCGAAAAATACTTCCATGCCTAGACATTGACACCGTCGTATATTCAAAAACTCCCATTGTTAGATTTATATACAACACATATTACACCCATTATTATTAGAAATCCCTTACAGGGATAAGCTCGCCTTTGTACATATATGTCAACTGTTCTTGTAATTTATGTTATGTTTTACTAATGTACAATAAAGAATTTTATGTACATACACTTTAAATGTTGACACATCTGCCGCCATCATATATATCGGAGTGAAGAAAATTCTCACAAATATCTGAACATCTGCCAAGCCATTAGATGGCTTAGATATACTTGAGCATCCTGAACGGTATAGATGATTGGTGAATGTACAAGTAAGCCAGGAAGACGGTTACTGGTTAGATACGAGCAGAAACTGTGTCAAAACTTAGAGAGAACCCTGTCCACTGAAACATGAATAAACATCAGCTCACATCGTCACTAGATTCACACGACGTCGCTGATTCAGTTCAGCCTCCACGATGGGTACTAAATTACGAAACTAGGTAGCTATGGGATGTGGAAACATTTCGTTCATGAAGTGATTTCCTTATGAGTGTCAAAATATGCGGCAGCATAAAAGGCTTGTATCTTTTGATTGCGTTCACTCACAAATTCTAAATTTTCATAGTGCCAAGGAATTACGGTTTTGAGTATTGGATTTTTATTTCAACTTGATACCTCCACGCTTTCATGCGCGACAAACAGAGAGACAGAAACGAACTGATCCCATATGGGTTCCTTTTATATTTTTAAGTTCTAAACGAAATAGCCGTTACACGTACACGTTGTCCTTAACGACATAATATACAAGTATAAGTAAACAATTTTTCACCTCACTAGCTCGGAAAGCCCTTTTTTATTCTTTAAAAACAGATAGCAAAACTGCGTTTTATCCACAAGAGTGCAAAGAATATTGAAATCCAAACGTGCTATTTGTAACTTTTTTATAAAATAACTTTGCAGCCGTGTATAACACAAATCTTTTCACCTCACTAGAGCGAGGAATTTTTTTTTCGGTACATTTGCATCCTAAATGAAGATAAATGCCGAGATTTGGCGTAGGTACTAGTTTTTTAACACAATAGCACATTATAAAATTATTGTTGCTGGACTGTCTGGACTGGCCTTTACATGTTATTATGTTTAAAAAGTTACAAATAGCGTGTTCGGATTTCAAATATTCTTTGAACTCTTGTGGATAAAATGCAGTTTTGCTATCTGTTTTTAAAGAATAAAAAAGGGCTTTCCGAGCTAGTGAGGTGAAAACAAATATACAAGTATATACTTCCCTACCTAGACGTCACATAATTAGGTAACCACAAAGAAATTGCCTGACGCCAGATATTTATTTCACTAAAGCTTCAGTTCCCTTTCAATTCTCTTTTCTTTAATAGATTAGTTTCTATTTCCAAATTCCCTAAGAACAATTGCTATGTCTTAATAGTTTTTACATTTATTTCAGTCTTCAAGGGTACCTTTAATCTCTCTGCTTCAGTGGCACAGATGTGTTTCAAAAAACATCCATTTTCATTAGCGACATCCGTTTACCCATGACTGGTCAGCCCTTCATAAAAAATGCCTGAGTATATTGCCTGCGATCCACATGTACACACATGATGCAAAAATTATGTGTACTCATCTAATATGCTCGCTTTCACTTATTTATACATCCACACGTTACATCATCAACAATTTTAGGCAGGTGTACAAATGTTGCAACTATTATTTATATAAGTAACTTTTTTTATCAGTATTGGAAACTATACATATAATATATGTACCATTAAGATAACCAGTAAGAAAATATTTGTATGACGGCTTATTTCATAAAAAATTAATAGATAAGACGTGTGAATTCTACGCGAAACTTACCTGTAATTAAATATATTCATAAACTATGCTGCACCTCTTTATAAATAATAGGCTCCGACTTGCCTACGATTGTTTCATGCTACAACGTTTCTGGTTTATAATAGCTATGTAATGTTTAAAAACTAAATGGTCTCTCAAAACAAAAGCCGGATGCGATCCTAACAAACTTGTCGGTGAAGCGGCGACTGGTCTAACAAGGGACATAAGTCCGGTATACTCGTATATAGGACGCCAATGTGAGTACGCAATTTATATTGGATGTATACTCAAATTTAAAAGTTGCGCAGCTTTTGTAATCTGATACGACCGCTAAATTAAATTTTGTTCAAACATCGCTGAACGTTTGAAAATTCCTAATTATGATCACGTCTGAATTCATAAATGTAATTCCAAAATTAATGGAGTAACATCGAATCCTGAGTGTCCTGACGATTAGGTGCAAGCCTAGCCTATAATTTTAGCTGCCTATAACATATGTCTACTCGTTGCATAAGTACGTACATGGTTTAATTGTTGAGCCATTTAGAGCTCACTTAATAGCTTAACTATTTCTATTAAAATCATAAAATTAGTTTAACACCTAAATGCCCAGTAATAACAGTCCATAAGTGTACTTACATACCACAAGGATTTATTGCTTGTATCTTGTTTCTATTAGTGAGGTCCTGTAACTGGCTCAGTATCGGGCACGTTTTAAATAAAAATTTAATTTTAATTTCAAATTCCTTAATTAATTTTAAAAAAAAGTTTTACCGCTGGATACAGTGGGCGCTGAACGTCTCTAAAGTAATTTTACAAGTTTAAACTAAGCTATTAATCCGCTTGGTCGCCGCAGCGACGTGGGTTAACCGGTTCAGCGAAGACCTGGGCTGTCTGGAGCTGGAAGATGAGCAACCGCTGGCGCAACTGAGCTCCGTCCAGGCCGATAAGATGACGCTCTTCTTCACCGAACTACTGGACCAAGACAGGGACGACGTCATATGTGACCAGGACTTCGACCCTTTCTTTGAGGTAACGAATTATTTGTACAATCGCAGTAACAGAATAGAAATAAAAAAATAAAAACATAACTGCACTGAATAACAGTTAACTTAAAATTTAAAAACAAGTTTCTAAATAAAGAACTTATAGAATTAGAAATATTTTTTTTGCAGTCGGGCGACCTAATATTTTTTTCGTATAGTATATAGTAGGTCCCTCGACTGCAAACAAAATAGATTTCCAAAAGTTCTTTATTTTTAAACTAGTTTTTATCTTTTTAGTTAACTTTTATCCAGTGCAGTCGTGGCATTAATTTTTGAATTATATTTTTTCGGAATTTTTGTTTTCATTTTCTCACAAACATAAATACATGCAATATATGAACCCTGAAAACATTAGGTACACTCCTTTTTTGGGCAATGTAAAAAGTAGTTGGCTATAACAATGAGCTCAAAAACTATCTGCATTTCGCCATCTTAATTAAAAAAGCTAGCGTTATGGGCACTTTTGCACCGGGACGATGAAGGGCGGGTTATATGACTAAATTATTATTAAGATGTAATAACTGTAAATTAAAAAATGACCCATAAGTATCCAAGTAATAAGGTTGCTACGCCCTAGCCTGAAGCAGTTGTCCGTAGACACATGAGTTTGATTCAAATTTTGTGTTCTACCTTTTTTTGGAAGATGGTACTCGTATTAATAATGGTCAATATGCAAGCCCATTTAAAAGCAGTAAGATGAAAAGGCTCATACATACAAACTTAAATGGAAGCATATGGCTTGTATAATTTTAATGCTGGTTCGAGCTAGTTATATAATGTGTCGTCATCTAACACGTCGTCTACCGGTCCCTGGGATCCCAGGGATCATAACAATAAATGCTATTGTTTTTTTTTTCGCCGGGAAAAGACGGCTTGATAAACACATCATATAACCAGCTTAATTTTGGTTACATCATAAAGTCTTCTAGATATCTAATATAATCAATAGCTCTAAACGTAATCATTTATATATCCATCCGCACTCCTATCGCTTTATTGGGCCCGGCCTATAAAGCCAATCAGGTTCTAAAAAATATATATATATCCATCCATTAATTATAACACAACAAATTTCAATCTAAGATTAAATTAGTGTAGGTAAGTTTGTTTCGAGCTGAGCCGCTTTTGTGGTTTGCAAAACATAATCCCTCCACAAAGTAGAAAATCAAACAAGACACAACTATTTTAAACTTTATGTAGCACAGTTTAGACTGAAAATGATACTTATTTCGTTTGTAACTTACCGCTCTTTAGTTTTGAAGACGGCATGTGTTCACAAAATCCCATCTGAAAGCGGGTGTCGCCCTAAAGCGATTTTATTACGGTCATAATTAAGGTGACGATGACTAATGAATTCCGCGCCCTATTAACCACATAGATTAACTAGCTCTATAATGAAAGAGAATAATGAAATTTATTTGATGTCGCGATTTACAGAAGCTGGCGCACTTCGCCGACTGGTCGCCCAACTCGTCGGAGTTCCACATAATGTTGGAAGTGAAGCGGGAATTCATAGAACAGTTCATCAACCCGCTGCCTCCCAAGTGAGTACACTCGTCGACCAGGTCGACTAGAATAATTAATGGGCTCGAATAAGTAATGAATTATCATTATTCATCAAGATTAAGGCTCACTTTCAAGAGTTAAGAGATACAAAGCGCCATGAAGTCATTACAATTTTACAAAGGCCGGTAATTTTAACTAATGGGAGCGCTCCATAGACATTTGTATTGCGACTCTTTTGAGCATTTGAAGTTTAAGTTCGATTTATCATAGCAAGAAGCAGTTCTCGACATCTAGGGATCATTAGAGCATAAACGAGTTAATAAGCAAAAAAAGTGGACTATTTATCTACCACTTTTGAACCATAATGTACAGTCAGCATAAAAACTAATTACGTAAATGAAGCGATCGAAAGCTCTCATTTTATTACAGTAATAAAGACTGAGTATTGGACTCTTCATATGCGTAGTTACTTTTCATCCTGACCGTACAAATAATAGTCGAAAAGTGGTAGACCACTTTCTTCGCTAACTACACAACCTAAGCTCACTACATTCTGTACAAAATAATGGAATAGGCATATCTACTGGAGAATAACTGGTGGTAAGAGCCTACTGTTCCTGTTCTACTGTTGCTATCTTACTTAGGTATCTTAACTATTCGTACGCTTTCGGCTTCACTTCGTGTCTACCCGCCTATCCGGCTACACGTTGAGTAACGAGGCATGCATAATGACTTAATAAGCAAAAGTCACTTGACATACTTATTAGGACAACGAATGTTTTTCAATAAACGACATCTTGTTTTGGAGTAAAATGAGTCAGGTATGTGAAGACAGACATGTATAGTCACAACGGTTAGCAGTTGCCTGAAATTTATCCTATAGGTGATATCGTGATAGATAATTGACAGAGTGAAACGAAGCTCTCCGCTTCAGCTTCCACAAAATTGCTTTATGTCCGACGGATTTCCGGTTGTTCTCCTCTACAGGTTGCATTCAATCAAGAATCGGTCTAGTGAAATTTCGTGAGCAAGTTCGATAATTACATAGTTTTTTTGTCAGGTCAGATTTTGGTCATTTTAATGAAACACTTGCGAGGTCTACAGGTCACAGAGCCACTAGTATATATTCATGTATATGAGTGGTCATTCTTAACCCCTCTGTTATGTTGCGTCAGCTAGGTACGCCAAAAAAGCCTTCGAAATCTATTTTACAATTATGGCATCGAAAACTGAACGTCACTGACAAAATGTTATTGATACAATGCTTTTTGCTATTTCACATTTCCGTCGCAACTAATACTTAAATAGGATTGGTTGATTATAGAATATTCTCATTGTCAATACCTATCGATACCAAGAATATTGGTATCCCCTTATTTCATCGATAAACGTTTCATAGAATGTATATGTGTAGAACCCATTAAGTCTGCCAGAAATGTAGGTTAGGTTAGAACTGCGGCGCGTTGTGTATAAAATAGTAGATTGTATGACAAGGCTTTAAAATGAGCCATATTACCACGAGATAGTAGTTCGAGGGGTAATATGGCTTTTAGACCAGAGTTATACACTCTACTTTTCACTTCGATTGCTAGAAAATAAATAAACAAAGGTCATCCACCCAAAATTAACAATAAATTCCACGGCGAACATATGTATAATTTGGCGGCATGTTTTTTTCTATTTATTGATTTAACTTAAAAAAACGTAACTTTAAAGTAGGCATATACATTTATTTCGCCAAACTGTACATACAAACTCTAAACTACTTTGACACACAAAATGACACCGCGGTACGCGCGTAACATTCACGCGCGTATAAAAGCTACCGACCTTCCCCATTGAGCGCTTCAAAGCGATGCTCGAACGATTTAATCACTTTTTTAATTATTGTGCGATAAGGACTACTACACTTAATCTTTAGAGAAATAAATTCTTTCCTGATTGATCGATTTTAGTAAAGCTGTATTCTGGTTGGTTGATACCTAGTACGAAATATTTTTTAAAGAGTTAAATTAGTGTTCTGTGAATTCTGTGATTGATGGATTTAATAGGTGAAGTATTTTGATTGATCAAATTAAAAAAAATGTAAATCATTATTATGTATTCATATTTTCCCTAGGGGCTAAATGTACTACTTTAGCCCCACTTGACAAGTCTAATATGACACACTTTTCAAACATAAGAAGTGAAATAAATGCTTTTTATACAATGAAAATTCTTCGAAACATAAATTCTATGACACGTTTGTCTGCAAAGAATGGTAAACCAAGAATATCACAATGACGATGGTTTTAAAACCTTACGAGCAATCTGGGCACCGTCAACATTTTGTTGTCGTTAAAACAAGCGACCGAGAAATTACGAAATTGCGACAGTCATTAGCAAGCTCACGCCTCCATGGCAGGGCTACTACGGCATTCTTCTGAACTTTAACTATATGTATGTGTAGGTATACAATCTTTGTATGGCCAAATATTTGCTCTAGTCTAGAGGGTTATGGCTTAAGATATTTTTTACATACGGGACGTTACCTACCTAAGCTGAGTACCGACGAAGTCCTCACTGACTGACTGACTGACTCATAAACGCACAGCCGAAACTGCTAATGATAGAGAGTTGATTTTTGCACAGTCGATTACATTTAAAAAAAAGATTAAAAATATCACTCTTAGATAATATAGCTACATAACGTAAATATATATATATTATTTATTTATTTATTTATTTATTTATTTATTCACAAATATGAGTTATCAACATAACAGCTTACGCCATGGCGTTGATAATCTAAAAGTTATCTTAATCTATTTACATAGAGGACATACAAAATAGCAAGGCAAAAAATAACAAAACAGAATATGAAGTCTGATTAGAAATAATTTTCACAAAACTGTAAAAAGGTGGAGCGAAGGCTGTTCCATTTATGGGCAAACAGGTCGCAATCCGGTGCATAGGAAAGACATTGATTAAGTAGCGCCTGCGCTCTAACAACCGGTGAGTGCTCGTGCGCCGCCGTGCGAGCCGCTTCCTCCGCCAGGAGGCGGTGGCTGCGGGCACGTAGGTACTTGTCCGGTACATACAGACAACATGTTCTTGTGACCAAATCGGAACAATCTGACTCACCTCTGATAATCTGACAGGCAGAGGTCAAGAGCTCGAAACCGCGTCTAACCTCTAAGGAATTGGAGCCCAACATTCCGAGTAAGTATTTGGTTGGGTATAAGAAGGGGTAATATCCGTACTTTTTCTTGTAAAGAAAGCGGAGGAATGCTTTCTGTACTTTTTCTAAAAGGAGAATGTAGGATTTCTCGTGCGGGTTCCAAATGATAGATGCCGATTCAATTTTGCTTCTGACCAGTGATGTGTATAACAACTGAACTACTTGGGGATCACGAAAATCTTTTGCGTTTCGTATGATAAAACCCAGCCTCTTATATTAGTGTTATTATTATTATCTTTATTTATTTTTCTCCTTGGGCTAGGTTTTTACAATATCTTTATAAAAAGTAAAATATAAAAATACATTTACAAAACATAAAATCATTATAAAAACCTAACCTAGTGTGCCGCCGGCAGCGAGGCAGGGCCTAAGCTACCGGTGGTTAGGGCGACAGAGAGAGGAACCTCCTGACTATCCGCGCCGTGTCTAGGAGTACCGCCTTCTGTATCATATTATTATTATTATTATTATTACATATATATTTGTGTATGTAGATGCCTGCTCCAACTCACGAAGGTGATTTACTCAGAGTAGGTAATCATTAAACGTAATATCATAACAATAACAATAACATTGGCCAGGGTCATTGCCTTCGTGGGATAAAGAGGGTAGCAAATGCATACGTCTTGCTGTACTTAACATAATAAATACATAGTACTCACACTTTAGTCTTGTAACCAAGTTTAGATCAGAGTAGATTAGTAACTTAGTATTTAGTTTATATAGTAGGTATAACAGAAAATGTTGTTAAAGTGAGCGCACTATTCGCCAACAAACTGACCTCAGTTTGGCGAAACTATTTGTATACCTACCACATAAGTTTATTTTGAATAAAATAAAATAAAATAAATAACTAAATAAATTTATACGTAGGCTAGGGATAAGAAATCATTTTTCGAAATCCATCCCTAAGGGGGTAAAACAAGGGATGAAAGTTTGTATCAAACCACGTATTTATTAAAGTGAGAGATTTGAAACTTTGTATATAGACTCTCTGTTTAAATATATTAATGGCGTATTTCAGCGTTTTTCTAAATTGTTCCCCTAAAGGGGTGAAAAGAGGGTTCAAAGTTTGTACGGGGAGCAAATCTTTTTTGAAGTGAGAGATTTGAAACTTCGTAAATAGAATCTTTGTTTAAATACAACAGAACGTATTTCAGCGTTTTTCTAAACTGCTCCTCTCCATTTTCAAATCCAAGATGGCGAAAATTCTTTATGGTTCCTCGGGGTGCCGATTACGGACATGACATGCTTACGAATCTACATACAAACATACGGGTCAAACTGAAAACCTCCTTTTTTATAGACGGTTAAAAACGACGGGCGAAGCCGCGGAAAAAAGCTATAGTATTTTATTAAAAAAAAATATTTACTCTCTCATCACCAGATACGGAGAACTACCGTACTACAAGCGGGTATGCGGGCCCGAAGCCGGCGGCTACCCGGGCCGAACCACGCTGGACGGCTGGCTGGCGAGGTGGGCCCTGCTTTTGAGCCAGTACCGCCGGTTCTCTGATCTACCGCTCTACCTGCAGTATCTCTGCAAGATACTGTTCCACGTCGTAGACAGATCCAGTAAGTGCACCTTAATTGACAATTTATGATGTGATTTCGGTTTGCGAGATTCAACAGTGACATTATTTAAGTACTTTAGGTTGTTAGTTAATTCGCCACACATAATAAATTAACCATACTATATTGTAATGCAATACAATGCATCATGAGGCCCGTAAAGAAGAGTTTTGCCGCGTCCAGATATCAATCGCGAAAAAAATATGTATTTATGATCATTACGATTCTGAATTCAGTCCACAGACCATCTGTCTTTATTTACTTAGTGATATTCTAAGGAGCTATTTTAAGCCATAAATATGTCTGTCGACTCTAACGGTGGATCGAGCTCCTACATTATTATCAGACAGGAAATCACGCGCACCCATTCGATGTCTTCCCGCACAAGTCATGAAAGGTAAAAAATTGATTCCACTAATACGAGTAATCTGCAATCAATCGCCGGCTCTCCAGTTTTATATTTCGTTCTCACGCAAAGAGAACAAATATTTTATGTTTTGTGCAATTAGCGTGATTCACGAGGCCGAGCGGCCGCCCGCCCTCGTACCGCGTCAAAAAGTCGATTCATTCACGGCCGAAACTAATTTCGCCTGTCGAAGCTATCAATAATTTGCTTCAATTATAAATAACGATATTTACTGACGAGTTGTGGTAGAGTACTCCGTTGGTTTGTGGTGATAAAATATACGCCTATTTTTTTATAATTTAACCTAACATGAGGGTTGATTCGAGAATTGACGCATTTATGTGTTTCGCGCCTCGTTAATTCCACGTCCGTCAAGCTAACCTGTCGACACGAGCGCGCTGAAAACTAAAATCATATTGAGATGCGTACCGTACGCTTTGAATCGACCCTTGGGGTTAACAATTATGAAATTTATGAAATACAAACTTAAAATCTCGTCAAAATTTGAAGGGTTTCTAACAAAATGGCAGCACAATTGTTAATCAAGCCATCACACCATAGTAGCGCGCGGGTGGCCTCGAATTAATCCTGTCGATCAACCTGACAGCGGCTGTAAATCCACCCGCGCCGCCAAACTTTCCTCGAAACACGGGTTTTTTGAAAACACGGATAAAGTTACGCGTTGAGATCCCAGTGCCTTAGTAACCGGTCAATCATTCATATCTAACGCAAGAAAGAACTGATATGAGTCGGACTTTATGTATTCACTGTGGTTTATGGTTTTCAACTAAAACAACCATATTCGATCGTATCGTTGGGAATCGCATACGATTCAAATTGTAGGCTGACAACGCAGGTCATTATACTTAGGGACGCTCCGTTAACTAAAACTAGCCATAAAAATATGTCCGCCTCTAAACGCTGAACAAGTTCCCTATTACGCCGATTTCTTTTCGTATTGTTCGGGATTTATATTATTCCGGAGATTTTGGGTGCATTCCAAGTTTTGGCACTTCGCGCAGCGTCTGCAGCCAAAAATTCAGTGAGCGGTGCATCGCAGCGGGGCTTCCTGTTTCGTTCAAGTTTATATGAATGCCTCTCGCGTCCCGCCGCGCCGCTTCTTTGTCTTCGGTTCACTCGTCTGACGCTCATCATAATACAAAGTTAGCTTCTTGTGATTTATTTGCGAAACCAAAACTTAGGTCAGTGGCTCATAAATATTATTTAGAGCCTTGAATAAGCTTATTTCGAAAATACCTCTTGGTTCACAATGCAGTTCATTAGTTAGGTATTTTGTCATTTTTATCAATAATTGAATGAACCTTTTTCATGAGATACCTATGTACGTGCTAATCACGTGATAATTAAAACGAAATTAGAATTGCGGATTGTGTTTTAAATAAACGATTTACATCTTCATAATCTCACGTTTCCCGCTACGACACGTAAATAAGTTGAGAGGGTATTTCAGGTCACTTAGATTTTGTGCAGTCTTTTGTCGCGGCACCGTAATGAGTGTCATCATCAGTCTGGCTTCTGATTAACCTGCCTTTTACGGAAAACCCCATTGTTTAGGTGTGTGTTCGCACACAAATTGATGAGCCAACCAAGTATTTGCTTTTTGGTGTTAATTCGAAGGAACAGTTTTTTTTATTGTGTTTGTCCTTAACCTCTTACAGTCTAGCTAGAGTAATGTGTATAACCTGACGTCAGAGATCTAGTTAGTAAAGAACAGTTATTTATAGAAATGCAAGAAAATGTAGGATCGCTAGGCCAGTTACACGGCCTGCGTCAGTTTTCGGCTTTCTGAAGAACGAAGTTTTTTCAATTAAAGATATTTACATGTTTACGTGCCCTAAAGAAATAGTGAGTCGTATGTATTTTAATTAGTAGCTATTGAATGGGAATATATTAAAAAAGGCAAGAAATATCCTTTTAGTTCATAAACTCATGCAAGTGGCCGCAAACTAGCGCATCAAATTAACAGGCCGTAAACCCACCTAGCGATCCTACATAGTTTGGAACCATTCTGATATACGTTTTTAACTTGTAGGTTACAGATAAACAAAATCCTATTTCGTAATTCAAACAGAGTTTTCTGTGAATATATATAGTAAGATTTTTAATAATTACCTACTAGCAATTTTGCAGGCAGTGGTGAGATAACGAAGGCAGCGCTTGCGGCGTTCTACCGCTCGGTAATCGGGCTCAGCGCTCAGCGCGTCGACGAGATTATCGACACGGCTTACGACCGCATGACTAGCGTGAGTGTTACCTCGTCTCCTCTATCGATCATTTTGCCCGTCACTAAGGGCTCATTTCCACTGCATTAACGCATACGGGATGCGGGCTGTAATGACAAGGGAAAATGAACCACGGGTCATGTGAGTACTTACCGCGCGGTAGGATCATCAACATGCCTTACGACCGCATGGGTAATGGGTATACTTATATAAAATAATAAATAAATAAATATTTGTGGACAATCTTACACAAATCAACCTGCAGGCGAATCACGTAACTTTATGTACTAACGGTAGATAGATTTTACTGTCAATTTTGAAGTTTAAATGTATGGGCTGACAATTAAAATTTGACGTTAATATCTACCTAACGGTAGTACAAAAGTTACGTGATTACCCTGCTGGTCCCAAACTAAGCAAAGCTTGTACTATGGGTACTAGGCGACGACATACATACTTATATAGATAAATATATACTTGAATACATAGAAAACATCCAAGACCCAGGAACAAATATTCGTGTCCATCACACAAATAAATGCCCTGACCGGGATTCGAACCCGGGACCTCCAGCTTCGAAGGCAGGGTCACTACCAACTAGGCTAAAGCGGTCGTCGGTTGGTTTATTATATTTCAAAAAAATTGCGTTATATTTCGCCGGTCCGGTACTTAAGCCATTCTACATTATGACCGGTCGAAATTGTTTAACGTATGGATGAATATGACCGAAACGTGAGTCGATAAAAGCGCATAATTTCAGTAGATAGGGGACTTATTATTGCACGTACGAGTATTTTTTTTATCTAAACGATAACATGTTGAGCAAAAGCAATCAATGAATGCGACGTTGGTAAAGCCCGACCAGATATATGACCGTTGGCCATGTTGCGCAATTTAATTGGAACTAATTTCTCACACTGGCTATAATTTAATTGGAACTAATTTCTCACACTGGCTATAATTTAATTGGAACTAATTTCTCACACTGGCTATAATTTTAATCATCAGTGACAACTGTTGTCAATGTCACTGTGGGTTAAGTATTACCTAAATAATAAATGACACAAAATCATCGCAATATAATAAGTATATTTCGATGCACAAAATCCGAAAACGATTTATTGTCAAGAGCGGAATTTTTAACAATGTATATAATAAAATTTTGGAAGAAACGCTCGGGAAACACTTTCGCTATAAAACATTTCAAAATTAACATCAGAACTGACAGGTAAACAAGTCAAAATGTCATTATTCCAACTATACTGACCTGTTGCCATATAAATGAGAATAATAGCGCTACTACCCTACTTTCTTTTTTCAACTTTCAAACCCGAAACGAAACATTGGCCATTTATTTTGAGTAGACTCTTTATTTATGTGAACTACCGTTGTGCATAGAACTCAAATGAAAATCCTAAACAGCATTTTATTTTTTCAGAATAGTTACTTAATCCTGGACTACGGCACATACGTGCACTGCTTCACTAACTGGCTGATGGGGAAGAATCCCAACGGGCCGGGGCAGTGGGTCCTAGTGCCCTCCAAGGACACCCTCCCTGAGCCCCCCTTCCCGGTCGACTACAGCGCTCTAAACACCGAGCCAGCCAAACTGGAACCTTATGCACCTGACAAAAAGACAAACAGGCACTCGGTAATAGTGTAACATTAGGGTACGGCCTAATTTTAGACACGGGCAGACTGGGTTGCACTAAAGCCTCGTTTAATAGATGTGTACGTAAGTAAAAGCGTTTGCATTTTCAAACGCATGACGGATTGCTTCATCTTCATAAACGAGGCCTAATGGTGTATAAACTGTAGGTAAATGTTCGCCCAAATAGTTATAGGCTCTAACCGGATAGCCTGTAAGATGAATCCCATTTGTTTTATAAAAAAGTGTCATTAAGATGTGAGGGTTCAGTCCATAGAACTTAGAAAAGTAGGCTGGGAATATTAATACCCGATTTGAATACATAGGCACATAAAGTAACAAGTTGCTTCCATAGCTGGGTTATGTAGGGGGGGTACAACGTTACCCTCACGTGTATTTTATTATTCCTGTACCTACAAAACCGGGAAATAATATCTGCTCATGTAGGAAATTATAAACCATCATTTCGCACGTCACAAACAGCGAGTCTATTTACGTTATTTTGTAATTTTGGAGCGTTTTCATAACACATATCAGAAAATAAAAACAATATCAATTAACACAATAGGTACCATTTCAGTTTAAAATTACACGTGAGGTTTCGTGGGGTGATTTCTGGATTAGCCCTAGCTTGCAAAATTCAGTCCTTATATATCAGTTACTTTACAATTACATAATACCTACAATAAGCAATCATTCTACATTCTAGTCTTTGAATATAGACAGTACTCAACGTACGTAGCAATAAGGATAAAATAGATAATAAGTATTATACTTCAGATTTAGGTTTAGCTATTTTGTAAGTGACTAAGACCTAGGTTGGGGATTAAGTTCAACTTTTTATGTACTTAACTACTATTACTAAAATGGAATTAGTCCTTCTCTTGCAAAAAGGAACCCTTCTCAAATTTGTATACCTACTTAATATTTTTCGTCTCTAGGGCAATCGATTTGTATTGTAAGTATCGAGTCTTTAAGCTCAGTCCCCAACTTCAGGCCAACTTCACTAATATTTGCAAACGCTTTATCTAAATTGTATATGAGTGCAACTCGACCAAGTCTATTATCTCTACAATATAAAAAGGGAGTACGTAATAAGTCGTTGTAAATAGTAGGAATAATGCACAACACGAAAAGCAAAAACTGCCTTAAATAAGCGTATTCACATCTCACGAAATAGCCTTATTTTGTACCTTAGCTTATAATGGAGACTAATTAGTATTATATTAGAATAAAAGTTCACTTTGAACCAGATTCGTTTGATATTACCTACTTCAAAAAAGCTGGCAACACCGGCACTGTATACATCAACTCCGTATTTAAAATTACTTTAAAATAACATGGAATAGTATTTTAGTGAAATTACGTACTAAAAGTGAAAGTGATGTTACTATTACGCACAGTGAGTGTTATCCACGGTTAATATTAATGCGATAGGACGCTACAAATCGATGAAACATTTACAAGTATAAACAGTGATAAACAGTGAAAAAACGATAAACACGATATAAGATCGATCGTGAATATAATTCTAAGCAAAATAACACGGACAGAATCATCTTACAGTGAGTAAAAAACTGAAAAAAATAAGATAAACAGTATCGACTGCCGTTGACCGATTTAAATTAGTGACAGTGACAAGTTTATATACAAACACCAGCTGTATTATCAATCATCATCTTACCGCCAGACACGCAGCTCCATCTAGTGTTAATGTATTGTACCAGTGCTACCTAACGATTACAAAGAACGCAAGGAACTAACTACTTTTACTAGCGACATCTGTGGACTTTTTGCCAAACTACTATGTCTTGCAGTTGCACCACTGAGCCTAGTTATTAAACTGAAACGGATTGGTAATCTTTTCTAATACCGTACTATACCAGAAGATGGCGCCCTCTTGTACTAAATGTAATGAGAAAATACAAAACAAAGAATTTCTTAAATGTTCGAAATGTAAACAAGTATATGATCTACAGTGTGCACAGAAATCAACAAAGATACTTCAAAACGTGTCAATTGAAAACAAAAAGGCATGGATATGTAAACCGTGCCGTGATATCCAAAACACAAATACAAATGTGACAAAAATACCTAAAAGCGCTGCACACAGACTAGACAACCAATACATGACTACGCGAAAAAAGCTCCGCGCTATTCACAGCGAGAGCGCGACGAGTACACCTTCCACAAGCGCATCTCCTGCTACTTCTACCGTACACAAGGAGGAGCCCCAGCCTACAAACAGTGCGGCGAGCACACCCACCAATCCCAACACAAGCACATATTCTACTGCTGTACTCACGGAGGAGGCGCAGCCCACTAAGAGTACGGCAAGCACACCCACCACTAGCACATCTCCTGCTACTGCACGCAAGGAGGAGCCCCAGTCCACTCACAGCGCGGCGAGCACACCCACCACTAGCACGTTTTCTGCTGCTGTTCAGACGGAGGAGCCCCAATTCACTAACAGTGCGGTGAGCACACCCACTAGCACGTACTCTGCCATTGTATACACGGAAAAGCCCCAGACTACTACGCCCGGCTCACTGCATTCACCGCATACACAAAGGGATTTGACAAAAGCAATGTATGTTAAAGCTACTATACAATCGGACTCCGCTCAGACCTCTACTTTTCTGTTTGAAGATGAGCTATCCAAAAGTCTAGATTTATCAACAAATCATCTGGACTTTGTGACAGAGCTGAAAATAGAAATTGAAAAATTGAAAGTAGATCTGGCTAGCACTGAACAAGAACTACATAATTCGATTATTGAAAAAAATAAATATTTACGACAAATAGAAAAACTAACTCGAGAGGTACATACATTAAAAAACATATGTAAAACCCCTCGTACTTCAAAGAAAGATCGGAAAAGCTTGTCATCCAGCCTTGCTGACAGCCTTGTTGACCCATCTACAGGTAGTCCATGTTCTTTGAGACCAGAGAACACTGCAAAAATTTTATATATGGAATCAAGAATTACACAACTGCAAAGCGAACTACTAAATGCCCAGCAGGAGATAGGCGCACTCAATGACGTCATTAAAGGGTTAGAACACGAGTTGTCTCTTTCAAAGGAAATTCATATTACTGAAGACGAAAGCTACATGCCTTGCTCCAAAATAACTAAAGAGCAATCCCAGAACATGAATAGCATGGGATCAATATACAAAACACAAAAGCATCACAACGGAAACTCTGGAAAAATAAATAAATCACCAAAATTATGTGTTGTGAGCAACATCAGTGATAAAGTCCGCACAAAAATCCGGGCAGCAATGCTACACAACTTTGATGACCTTGACTGTATACATTTTGCAACTCCAGGTGCTGGAATTCGAGAACTTTTGACTACTTTACCTCTCAAGCTTGAAGGTTATACGAGCCAAGACTACTGTGTTTTACTGATTGGCGAGAAAGACTTCGCAATAGAGGAAAGCTACGATCATACAGAGCTTTTGCAAGAAATAAGATTAACCTTAGAGATGTTAACCAACACTAATATCATTTTCTGTACACCAACGTATATATGCGGCTCTCCGTTGTATAATTATAGAGTGGAATTATTCAACACTTGTCTAAACCAGTATTTGAAAAAAACTAAGACTGCACATTTCATCGACTCCAATCTAAACTTGACATTTGATATGTTTTCACCGCATTCGGGTAAAATATTAACCTCAGGGATGAGGGATATATTCAAAAACATTAAAATGTATATAGAGCATGTATTTACACGTATCTTAACCCAACCGGAAACTTTTTCATGTCCTGCTACGACAGATCCTCAAGACAAGTCTGAAAATGTTAAAACATTTTTTCGTCGCTAATCAATCCAGTACCAATTTACTAGTTGAGCATAAATCGAATCTCACTAGATGTAGCCATTTATATATATTCCATCAAAATATATCAGGATTAATAAATAAAAGTGATGAGCTCTCAGTGCATCTAAATAACTTGGAAAAGCAGCAAAAGTCAATAGATATTATAGGAATAACAGAACATAACATGACAGAGAACAATCAGGCTCTCTTAACTATTCCAAACTTTGTTCTGGCTACTAGCTTCTGCAGAGATAAAAAAAGAGGAGGAGCTTGTATCCTGGTACGAGCCGGTCATCGATATAAAGTGCTTGACAACATTAAACGAAATTCAATTCAGTGTTTGATAGAGTGTTGCGCTATTGAACTTTGTGATCACAATATGATCTTAATATGTATATATAGAGTTCCTGGCACTTGTCTTGACACATTCCATGAAAAACTTGAAAATATTTTAAGATTTTCATGTGGACTTAAAAATAAAAATGTAGTAATATTTGGCGATTTCAACATAGACACATTGCAAATAACACCTAAAAGTCGAGAATTTACTTTTCAATTATTAAGTTATAACTTAAAACTAGAATTCAATCAAGCAACAAGAAAGAGTAGTGGGACGTGTCTGGATAATTTTGCCCATAACGTAAAGGCAGCCCAAAGCGAGATGATAGAATTGGCCTTGTCAGACCATGTTGCACAAATCTTGAAATGCCCTGTTAAAAGGTTCTCTACATTAAACTCGTGGCGCATTAGGCGCCGGAACTATAGTAAACATAACCTGGACATATTTCGGAAACATATAAAAAGCCTAACCTTTGCCAATGTTCTAGCTTCTAGTAATGCTGATGAGGCATATAATGATTTTTTAGATATTTTTAAATGCATATATGACCTTTGTTTTCCCTGTAAGTCACTCAAAATCAGCCAATCAGTTAGACCTAGGTGGATAACGAAGGGTATAAAGATGTGTTGTCGAAAAAAGAGAGAAGCGTTATGGCTGCACCGGCAATACAAAACTAGAGATAGTAAAAATGCATTGATTAATTATAGTAAAAGATTGAAAAAAATTATCAAACTGACTCAACGCTCTCAGAATAATAATTTTATAGCCAACGCGACCAACAAATCCAGAGCTACATGGCAGATCATAAATCAGTCCAAACATAGAGTACCTAAAGAACCCATCGAGGCCATAACAATTCGAGATAGACGTTTTACTGCACCATTGGACATAGTTACTGCTCTTAATAACTTCTTTATCGATGAAATAAAAAATAACAGCTGTAAACGAAATAGTACTTACTCTGGCCACACAGATAGTAATATGAATTCGATTTTTATGTCTCCTACAACACCTGATAATGTATATAAAATCATACTAAGCTTAAAAAATACAAATAGCGTAGGCTTCGACGAAATCAACACTAAAGCAATAAAACATGTTAGTGACTTAATTGCGTCCCCGCTTGCTCACATCATCAATTTAAGCTTCACGACAGGTGTTTATCCCAACAAATTGAAACTAGCTACAATAAAACCATTATATAAAAAGGGCGATAAAGAAAGCGCATCTAACTATCGTCCAATTGCTCTTTTGCCCATCTTTTCAAAAGTAGTCGAAAAAATTATATATGATATCGTATACAACTTTCTAGAGAAATACAACATTCTCATTCCTGAACAGAAAGGCTTCCGGAAAAATACATCGATAAACTTAGCAATTTACGATCTAGTAAAAAGAGCTCTCATCTGTCTTGACAATACGAAACCCTGCTGCGCGATATACATGGACATGTCCAAAGCATTCGACTACGTTGACCACCAGATACTGCTTAAAAAACTTGATAACTACGGAATTCGTGGTAGTGCTTTGGATCTGTTCAAGTCGTATCTAAACGGCAGAGAACAATATACTGTGATCTCTGAAATATGTACAGCTACAAGGCAAGAAAAGATATACACGTCAGAGCGTAGGAAAATTGAATACGGGGTACCACAGGGTAGCGTCCTGGGACCCCTTTTATTCCTACTATATATTAATGACATTATTAATTCTTGTGACCATCCCATGATTTTATTTGCTGACGACAGTACCATCTTTATAGAATTTGACATAACTAATAATTATGAGAATAGTATTAACTTGACCCTTGAAAGTATTATAAATTGGCTAAATAATAATAACCTAAAGGTAAATATAGATAAGACATATATAATGCAATTTAGTCAAAGAAAAATTGTTCCATCCTTAAATGTGAATTATAGAGGTAATAATGTAGCGAAAACTAATGTTACAAAATTTCTTGGACTCCATATTGACAATGACATGTCATGGAAATCGCATTCTATGACAGTATGCAACAAATTATATAAGTTTTCATATGCTCTGTATAAATTAGCGAAAATTAGTGACCTTAAAACAGTTCAAACAGCATATCATAGTTTTGTAGCCTCAACATTGCGTTATGGAATAATATTTTGGGGAAACTCTACACATAGAGATATGGTGTTTAGAGCTCAGAAACGATGTATTAGGGCCATCGTTGGACTGACTCCCTCACAAAGCTGTCGGCCCCATTTTAAGTCATTGAATATTTTGACTTTCCCATGCCTATATATTTTTGAATGTTGCACTTATGTTAAAAGCAATCCCAATTTGTTTGAGATGACAAAAACAGCAACGCGACTTAATTTTCGATATAGGAAGCCTGAAATATGCGTTGTTAAATCTAGGACAGCCCTGATGAAAAAGAGTATTTTAGTTATGGCTCCTAAAATATTTAACAAACTACCTGAGGATTGGCAAAATGCAACATTAAATAACTTTAAACGAAAACTATTTAACTTTTTATCCGAAAGGTGTTACTATAGTGTTTTAGATTATCTTAGTGACAATAGCATGCCTAGATAAATAAATAATTACTACCACTGTATATGACATCGAAATTCATCTTTTAAAATTATGACATTATTGTATTGCATATTATATTATAAATTATTGACATTGTTGTATTGAATATCATGCTTAATCTGACATTGTAATTATATTTTCGTATGCCTAATGGGCTCATCATGGTCTTCGTACTGTATTTCACCAACTTAACAACTGTATTGTTTTTAACCTGTGATGACGAAATAAACGTATTTGTATTTGTATTTGTATTTGTATTGTATTCAACCCAAACCCAACTAACACATATACTACGTAAAAAAAATTTTCATCCCCTGTTTTAATTTAAGCCGACATTTTAAACCTAGGTATACCTACCATGTTAGGCCCATGTCAGACATGGGTCTAATATGGTTAACAAAGGAAAACATGAGGAAAATAGAAACAACACAACATAACATAAGAATTAAAAGGCTTGCTAAATGTTTAAAAAACGGATCGATTAAATTTGAAAAGCATACGTAGAAAAACAAATATTACTTAGATGTTTCCTACACAATAAAAAGCAAAATGGAAGTGGACGGGTCATACAATAATGAACAAGCAAAACAAATGGGCCCAAGAAGTGACCGCTTGGAGGTGCAAAGTCCATGGTCGGAAATTATGGAGAACCTTGGGGGAAGCCTACTTATATGAGTACGAGTATGAATATAAATATCAGTCAGTAAATTTGAGATTTGCAGCATACTTATCTATTTAAATTAGGACAGGTAGGTACCTATTTATTCTAAAGGTTCGATTCAAGATGTAAAATGTGGCCGGCATATAATGGCAACCTCTTTTATGGCTGTTTCAAAATCAAAATTACACAGATATGAATTAAATCAAAGCAGGGAGCAGGGTCAATGCAGGGACGTCCCCAGCTATGAGATAAAGAAAACTGTAATCATGGCCCGGGAGCATAAAGTTTACGTTACGCTATAGCTAACATGACTACTTATCCGGAAGTAAGTGTTCTTGGCCAGTGCTCAAACGTTATCTCGCCGAATTAATTCCAGTCAACTCATCTCACCCACTGCATCTACGCTGAGTTAATCCCATTCAACATCATATTTAAAAAGCTTCCTTATGAACTTATGATTGATGTTGGGTTAAAAAGATGGTAAATACGAAACATGGCTGCAACGCTTCTTCCCAATTCGTAATTCCACCCAAATGGTCATCAATCATCTGCGCCCGCGTGACAAATTGTGTGTACCTACCTACTTTTAAACAGTGTTTTTATGTTGCTTCTGAAAGGCCACCCCAAAGATACAATGCTAAGGGAGAATTTAAAGCTCGACTCCAAGATTTTCCCCTTATATTTCGACGATTTGAATACAAATCACGTAAACCCAGCGTTAATACTCAATTTCAATAGGTATATCTAGGTATCTACGAAATTCTAATTGTGTTTCCTGTTATTTATCGAGCTGGTGACAGCCAGCCAACCTCCAGTAAACAATACAATAATGTTGGTAATCTACGATAACATTGATATTTGTGTAGGTTAATGCCGTCTAAATATTTTTTATCTGATACAATCCAATTCAAAGTAATAAAAGCACGCATTACACGATACAAATGAACAACCACGCCACTGTTGAATAAGCGTTTTAGTAGGTTAACAACAACAACAAATAAAAACACAAAACGCCCAAATGATAGACGCTGATTACAAATATTCGCTGTAATCTATTACCGCAGTCTGAGCCTGTACTCCGAACTTCGTATCGTGCCGTCCCTTTCACTCTCGTGTTATTCACTATATGAGTGAGAGGGACGGCACGATACGAAGTTCGGAGTAGCCCCTCTGGTGTCCCGATATTGTTTTCCCGTGCCCGCAGTAATAGGATCATTAAACGAGAACGGGCGGACATTTTTCCGCGGGAATATGCCACCATGATAAATGGGGCACAATAAGTATCTACCAATGTTCTCAGGAAGCACTTGCGATGCGACCCTTTTTAGGGTTCCGTATACCTCAAAAGGAAAAAAACGGAACCCTTTGTTGACCGTTTGTCTGCCTGTCTGTCAATACCCTTTATCTTGGGAACGCGTGGAGGTGTCGTGTTGAAATTAAAATCATTTACTCAAGTCCCTTGAAGCTGTAAAAAAATCAAGCTTCTTACGTAGTCTTGCCATAAATTCTGTCCTATATGAAATGACATTTATTTTGAAAATAAAAGAAAGTTTATAAATAAATTAGGGTTATTTTTATTAATTATACTATACAGATTGTATAAAATAAAATATTTATTCAAAATGTCCACCTTTTACTTTAACACACTTCTTTAAACGGTCCGGCCACTCGTCTATGACGGCACGGACGGTATCGATGGGTATTGAAGCCGCTGCCCGCACTAAATCTAACTTCAGAGACTCAACATTGCGATGAGGTTTAGAGCAGGCTTTCTCCTCCAAAATATTCCACAGACCATAGTCCAAGGGGTTGAGATCCGGGCTTCCTGAGGGCCAATCTTCAGCCGCAATAAACTCGGGTAAATGCGTCGCTAACCACCGTTGCGTTGTCTTAGCTTTATGTGCAGGGGCAGAGTCTTGTTGAAATATCCAGTGCTTACCGGCAAATAAAGTATCATTTAGCGGCTTAACAACTCTCTTCAAAATGTCTTTTTGATAGTTCGTAGCACGTATTTTTACCCCTTGTTCACAAAAATGAAGCTCTGTGACGCCTTCATAGGATACTCCCCACCAAACCATGACATATGCAGGATGGTGGCGTCTTTCTACCCTTGGAACTTTTTCAGAAGCTTCTTGGGAACTGTGAGCATATATTTTATCATTTTGGCGGTTGAATTTTTGCTCCACAGTAAAGATTTTTTCATCAGTAAACAGAATATTACGATATCCGCCCTTTGCATGCCGCGACCATAACACTTTAGCTCTCGTCGCTCTTATTTTCCGTAGGGCCGCTGTCAATCGCTGACCTGTGCTCCGTCGATAAGCCCCAAGCTTAAGGTCTTGTTTTATGATACGGGACATAGTTCTAGGGGGAATTTTCATTTCCCTAGCCATGATTTTCTGCTTGCGTAGCGGATTTCTCCGAATTCGCTCAGCTACCGCTTTAATCGCTGCCGGTGTCCTTGTTTGCCGTGGTCGACCGCTCCTGGGCCGGTCGTCGACTAAACCGATGTCGTTGTATCGCTTGATGGTACGATAGATAAATTTCTTTGTTATATTCAAAGGTTTCAGCAGTTTGAAAATGTTGTTCACTTGCTTGTTACACTTGTATAACGCTATCACTGCGACACGATTCTCTTTGATGCCCCACTCCATCTTCAGGGAAACGATACCTGGAGCCAAATATACTTTTTCTGACAGCCAAATGTCTATTTAAGCATAATCAAGAAACAAAAGTACATCGAACGTTCCATTATTAAATTTAAAATGGCGAAAAAGTTGGGACAGAATTTATGGCTAGACTAAGTAGGTAGTTAAACATACGGCCGTTTATGCCGCAAAACACCAATTCTATCTCATTCGATCCATTCAGTAGATCCACTGAGATTATTTTTTGCCGCTGGATACTTAGTTAGTTTTGCTGGGCATTTTCCGCAAGTCGACATCCAACGTGCCTATTTTGCGTGAAAAAGGGGCGCTACTCTAACCACCCTAGCTCCTGTATGGAATTGATTAGTGCTTTTATATTGTTTACTGCTTCTTGCAGTGTTCGTATTTCCTATGTACTTCTCCCTTTATAATTCTACCTGCTACGGTCTAGTAGAATGTGACTAGGCTAGAAGTCTCCTCTGCCTCCATGCATGCATACACATGGGGCTGTCTGTAATGCCTAAGTTTTAAAGAGGGTTGTTTAGTGTATTATGTCTTGTTATTATTCCCACTACTTTACATAGTTGGTTTCTGTGTGTTCTCAGTAGTGTAGTTGTGAGTTTATGATTTCGTTCTAGCAGTATTTCTTTACCACTGGATACCTACATTGCAATTTAAAGTGGATCTATTGGGATTTTTTTCTTTCATTAGATATATTTTAGCACAAGGCTGTGAGGAATGAATCATCTAAAAATTCAACAGCAGAAGTATAATTAACCATTTTTCGCCTTATCATTGTCACGACGACAAGGTATTTGCTCTGGACTGTACTTTGGAGTATAATATTTACCAAGACAGGATGAAGGTACGCTTACGTGCTCATGAGTATAAAAGTATGCTTTAATACAGGATCAAATATGCTATTCATTAAAGCTTCATAACAACACAACAGGTATGGTATGGGCCACATGTCTATGAAGGCTGAAAATTCTACCAGGGGGCCTATCGCAAACCACAAATGAAGTTTTCCCTCTCTGTTAGCACTTACATACAGAGTTGCAAGTGCAAGAGAAAGGGAAAACTTTGTTTGTGGTTCGCGGTAGCCCCTCGGGTGCTAAGCGTGTATCGTATATATAGACTACAATTAGACAGGGAACTGAAGCAATTCGAGTAATTTGGAAATTTCAGCTATATAAATAAAAGACTGAAATACAAATCATTCATCAGGGATTGTATTCGTAAAACTTCATTTTTCATCGCAGACCTCAACCTAATTACATTATTTGTATCTGTATAATAATATCTTTCAGGGCCCCCAGTCTCAGTGCCCATGCTCAAAGTCTTGCCAATCTTCGGCACTCTTGCTGCTTTGCATGAGCTATGGATAATTGAGCACCCAAGGTTCACATATTGTTTAACATTATCAATATTGACACCAGCTCCAGGCATTATTTGAATTTGATCTTTATAAAAGCCCATTAAGTCAGTTATTACTTTATATGCCTCTTCATCTTCCACTGACCTTCTTTGGCCGCTAGTGAGGACTCTGTCAAACCCCAGTTTGATAATTGTCTCCATAGATACCAAAGTATTGTTGCAAACATCAAAAGCTCTATGAAAAGTGACTGGTAAAGGGCTTGCCTTGGATACAATTTTTTTACATGTTTCTACATCAATTTCTTGTTCTTCAGTTAGTGCTCCAAACACAAATCTGTCAACACCCATGTTCTTCATTACAGCCAAGTCTACAAGCATTGTTTCCACTTCTGTTGGTGTGTAGCAGAAATCAGATCCTGCTCTGCATCTTATCATTATATTCACACTTGGTTTCTGAAATACAAAAATACATGAAATGTCCTGTTATGTTATGTTATAAAAAAAGTTATCAAATTAATAAGATATTAATTTACCTGACTTAACTCTGTGCACTTGCATTTTGAACAGGTATGATGCAGAGGCTTCCCAGTGCCTATATTTTGTACCTAAAATATACAATATTTACAGACACCTAAGTAGCACATTAGTGCACCTATTTTATGAACACAGTGCTTATCTACATATAAGAAACCTCTATAATCTTAAAAATTTAAGCCTCTTTCCAGGTTGTTATAAATGTCACACTTTACTGTGAGCTAAGCTAAAACTTTCCATGCAACAGTTTTTATTAACTAATAATAAATGATGGTTAACAAACATAGGTACCAGACATAATATTTGTTTAACCAGTCCAACAGTAGGTGTAAGACCTCCTTCGGCGAGCGAGCTGCATACTTCCAGTTCTTCTGCACCACCATGGATGGCATTGATGGCAGATTCTAGGCTATCAATACAAACTTCCAATTTTACCTGATAACAATGACAGGGGCATTATTGAGAATAGACAGTCATAGGTCATAGGAATTAATAAACATGCAGTATGGGAACTTAGTGAGGTTACTTCGAATTGTAATTTAAGTATGAAGGTTGATATGTATTACAATGGAGATAGAAAAGCAATAGCTTAAAATATAAGCATATACGAAGCTACATATTAATTTGTAGTTTAATGAAAGCTACGAAACTACCATTTTTAAACAGCAATGACGTCTGCTATTTTTTGTTGAAATTTTCGGATAACTATTAATATTGGTTTGTTTAATCACATTTCTGTTTTTGTTTTGAAAACCTTGGAAACCAAATGAAAATGACAGTAGAAGAAGTTTACTTTGCTTGAAGTTGTCATATTGCTGTCAGTTATAAAAATGTAGTGCTTGCCAGTTATAAAAAAATATAGTTGGTAGTTTCATTTATTGACGGAGTAAGGGCATGTCTAGACTATCGATCCTACACCGATATGGCTGTCCACATTTGTCGATAATATCGGACCGATATCACCATTTTGAATGCCACGATAATATTTGCACCCCAGTATTAACATAGTAATCACCATATAACCACTACGACCGAAACTGGCAACAAAATGGTGAACAAACAGCAATATCGGAGTAGGGTCCTAGATCCTAGGGCGCTACCGCGACATCAAACGAAGTTTTTGCTCTCTTTCGCAATTGCACGTTCGGACGTAAGTGCGACAGAGAGGGAAAACTTCGTTTGTTGTTCGCGGTAGCACCCCTAAACCAATATCGGATCGCAGAGTCTGAACACGCCCTTTAGTAGCAATTTTGTGCGGGTCCTATCTGTGACCGTTTTTAGCAATGCCCTGACCAAACTGTCAAACCACAACCTAGACAGCGAATAAAAAATCATTCCTTTTGACATTTCAAAGTAAAGGGACACGCGAACGTAGGCAGGATTTCGCCAACGTTCGCTCTCTTTTACCAGGTATCTGCCTTTTCCATGTGCCTAGTTAAATTTTATTCATTATACTCACATTATTTTAAAATCCGTTTCATTCGTTCAACCTGTTATTTATAAAAACCACAAATGCCAAATACAAGTTGAGGTTATGTGTGAAACTGTGCCACATATGAAACGAAATTATTGAATTATTAAATTACAGCTGGATCGAGGAGTCTTGTTTGATGGTTACTTTTTGTTTACAGTTATGTCTCGAAATAAACAACAAGAGGAGACGGACAAGCTCACGCGTATCGCTATTGTGAATGCTGATCGATGTAAGCCAAAGCGATGTAGGCAGGAGTGCAAGAAGAGCTGCCCCGTGGTACGGATGGGCAAGCTCTGCATCGAAGTGACTCCCAACGACAAGATCGCTACCATCTCGGAGGAACTCTGCATTGGTTGTGGTATTTGTGTCAAGGTAAGGCATATCAAGCTATTAGTCACTCTTCATAGAGACCTAGGGTGATCAATCACCTCAACACACCTTTTATATAATATGTAATGATTTTAGTTTTGCATAATGTATTAGTTCCTTCAAATTTGCCATAATAATGGGCAAGAACATACATATGTCAGTAACTGTTTAATCAACAAATTAATATTATAAGGCTTGAAACACTTGTGCTTTGTACACATATTAATAATATTCATAAGTTTTTACATATCTAGCATAAATTATTATTGTTATTCATTAAACAAAAAATATTTATTACTTTAACAGAGAAACCTTAAGTTAGTACCACCACAGCATTAAATTTCCAAAAAGTCCTTATAATGCCATCTTTAGTTATGAAAAAATAGTTCCAATTAGATATGTTGGTTAAGTTTCATGTTTTTCTACTGTATTATGGAATATATAATGAAATTTGCTTGTGGCCAAAATGTTGCTTGTAATAAAATATACTTCAGGGGGAAATTATGCTAAATAGGATATTTATTGTCATATGAATTGTTTTACAGAAATGCCCATTTGACGCAATTACCATCATCAACATCCCATCAAACCTGGAGAAGCATACAACTCACCGATACTCCAAGAATTCCTTCAAGCTACATCGGCTGCCGATCCCTCGTCCAGGAGAAGTTCTGGGGCTTGTAGGCCAAAACGGTATCGGCAAGTCTACTGCACTGAAGATCCTTGCTGGGAAACAGAAGCCCAATCTGGGCCGCTACTCTGTAAGATGTAATTTAGACAGATATCAAGGCCATGTTGAATTTAAATTGCATCAATCACTAATAATATTATTTGATTACCATTTTCTTTACTCTTGAGATATAAGTATGTAAAAAACTTAAATAAGTCCCCTCTTGTATATAGCTGTGACCTGAATAGACAATACATGTTTAAAATATGGAACACAAACAAAACAAATAACTAAACTTTATTTTTTGTAATTTAAAATAATTGATGCATTATCATTTCAAAATATATACAAGTTAATATAAATTAAGAGATTCTCTTGTTTCTGAATAACAATATATAATGTAAGCATTATAAACGGTTTTAATATTCATTGGGGTTATTTGACTTTTACCACAGAATATGCCTGATAAAAACCTCCTAAGTCGTTCTTTGTCTTCCTTTCTAACGCTAAAAAAACAAGGTATAGATGATCATTCATCAACCATTTTTTTAAACTAAATTTAATGGCCATTAAATTTCCTAGAGGGACAGCTCTTATCATAAGCTTGTTTTAGGATCCCCCGGACTGGCAAGAGATCCTCTCCCACTTCCGTGGCTCCGAGTTGCAGAATTACTTCACCAAGATCCTGGAGGATGACCTGAAGGCCCTGATCAAGCCTCAGTATGTGGACCAGATCCCCAAGGCTGTGAAAGGAACTGTGGGACAGCTGTTGGATAGGAAAAATGATATGAACAATATAGATGAAATTTGCAAGATGCTTGGTGAGTTGACTTACATTTTGTAACAAATATTTTTAACCTGCAATATTTGCTTGTTGGCATGTTGTTTAAATCAAATCTTGGAAGTTTATATGTAGTAGAAATTGCTGCACAAAACTGCATTGTTATCTCTAAGCACCTCTATCTGATCACATTTTTATCTATGTATGAAATACTATAAACACAGAGACTAGTATTTCTTAATTGATAATGAGTTTTTGTGTCGTCATTTTAAATCGTACATGAGAATATGTAATTAAATAAAATTAATATTTCTGTGCTTGAAACCCATACACATTGGATAATGTTTGCAATACATGTTCTGTTAAAACCTAGGGGCATATAATATAGTAGAGTTTATTACGCAACTAACATAGCTTTAATACAACCACACCAAAGTTAAAAACGCATAAAAAAAGCCCATACGTCATGGCAGTGAAAATATATAATAATCTTAGAGACAACATAAAATCAGAGATTCAGGACAAACATTTTACGACAAAGTTAAGAGATTTCCTAATCAGAAATAGTTATTATACATTAGACGATTTTTTTAACAATAAAACCAAAAGTTAAAAATGCATTAAAAAAGCCCATACGTCTCTAATTTCCAAGCTATAATGTTTAAAATTCTGCTTAAAATTGAGATGGTGTACATTAGTAAATACTTTCAACGATTTTTGGTTTCAACAATATAGGTTTTACGGTTTTAGAGTTTTCGCTTAAAAACTGTCTTGCCCAAACAAAAGGTCGTAAGTGCCTTGAGTTCCCTATGAAGATACGACTTTTTTAGGTTCAATGTATTGGATAGTGATTTTAAATGTGGACTAGTAGGTGTTGGTACGGAACCCTTCATTGTGCGTGGTCCGACACGCACTTGGCCGGTTTTTTACATTTAAGAATTGTATGTAGAATGAGGGTTACATAATAATTTATAGTACTTGTATTATAGAAGATGGGATTTGTATCTTGGAAATGGGGGATGGAAGTTTAAGCTGTTATTTTTATGTCACAGATCTTTCACACATCCGCGGCCGCGAGATCGCCGCATTGTCTGGTGGGGAGTTGCAGCGCTTCGCCATTGCCATGGTGTGCATCCAAAATGGAGACATCTTCATGTTCGACGAGCCGTCTTCCTACTTGGATGTCAAACAACGTCTTAATGCTGCCCGCACAATTCGCTCGCTCATCCATCCCGATAAGTATGGTTCTATTTCTATTCTAATAAATACTGTACTGATCACAATTATGCAGCAATCAACACTAATTTTGATATAGAGTAGGTTCTTATGAGATAATCGTTTGCAAAAATTGCGGACCGTCTGTCACTGGGCTGTATCTCATGAACCATGATAGTTAGACAGTTGAAATTGTCGTAGATGATGTATTTCTGTTGCCGCTATAACAACAAATACTAAAAAACAGAATAAAATAAATATTTAACGGGGACCCCATACTACAAATGTGATTTTTTGCCGTTTTTATAGATAATGTTACGAAACCCTCGCACTAGAAGAAAAATACTTGGCATTGCATTCATATTTGCCGAAATCGTGTCACATCTTAGTTGGTTGGTAGATATGCCGTACTTCTACCGAATAACCGAAAACGGCATTAAAATCTTCATCAAACAAACACCCAAATAATGATCCTAATACTAACTATACATAAGCTCACCTCACATTCAGTTATTTCTCAAATTAGAATTAACATCCAATTTTTCTTTTGATTGATTCAGGTTCATCATAGTGGTTGAGCACGACTTGTCAGTTTTGGATTACCTGTCAGACTTTATCTGCTGTTTGTATGGTGTACCTGGTGCCTATGGTGTTGTGACTATGCCTTTCTCCGTGCGAGAAGGTTTGTTCCAATATATACATCTTTTTGGGTTCATTGTGAATAGATGAAATAGGAAATTAATTATGAGTGTGTGACTAAAATAAACTTAAATTTTTTAGGCATCAATATATTCCTTGATGGGTTCGTACCCACTGAAAATATGAGATTCAGAACTGAATCATTGGTCTTCAAGGTTGCAGAGTCAGCAACTGAAGAAGAGGTCAGTAAAGTTTTCAAATGGAGGGGACGGAAAATATAACCACAAGGTTAGAATTAGGACTGAAAATGGAATATTTACCATGTATATTGTATTTGCAACAGTGCCGAAATATGCGGAAACTCAAAAATACAAATATACAATATACATGGTAAATATCCCCTTTTCAATCGTAATTCTCATGTATTACCATTTGAGCTTGAAATCAGGCAGGTATCCAGAGGGGGGGTAGAACGTTTTTAGCCGTCTGTTTATTTATTCGCTTGCCTATTCTTTCAATAAGTAGGTAAATAAAAATATAGATGTTTCAATGTTTGTCCCCCTCCCCCGAACCAAAAGTCTAGATACGTGCCTGCTTGAAATGTTAAATTACAAGGTTTTAAAATCTTGCTTAAATAATACATATTAATGTCTATTCGCTTTCCCATAGATCAAGAGGATGAACCACTATGAGTACCCAGAAATGACAAAGAAAATGGGTGACTTCAGTCTTCGCGTGAAGCCCGGCGAGTTCTCAGACTCTGAGATTTTAGTTTTACTTGGGGAGAATGGAACTGGAAAGACAACATTCATCAGAATGTTGGCTGGAAATTTGGAACCTGATGAAGGTATGTTCAAATGTCCAAATTATTTCAATCTCATTTCAATCATTACAATTTCTCAACACATTTGTACCATTTCGTATATCCGACATAAAGCATTCATCGCTTTCATTGAGTTTTCTCTTTATTTTAGGGGGTCTTCATAGCATGTTTTTAGCATTATAAAGAAAGACAGAGAACGACTTACGAATTTTTTTTAGCAGGCACATTCTGCGGTAAAAGTGTTGTATAATGTCAATGAAAATTAAAAAGGTGTAAACACTAACTGAGGGGCTACTCCGTACTTCGAAATCCGAACTTCACGAGAGTGAAAGGGACGGCACAATACGAAGTTCAAATTTCAGAGTAGGCCCCCTCACTTATTCTGATCTTTCGTGCGAATAATGCGAATTCAATCGGTGTGTGTTTACGACTACTGCTTCTTTGTTTGCCTAATTCCTAATCTTGAAAAAAAAAACAACGTATAAGTAAAGGCGACCAAATGCTTGTTTTTCCTTGTCACCGTTTATTAAAACTGTAACTTCCTGAGCGAGTCCGTATCAACGTATTTTTTTTTTTAACCATTTTCATGATAAATATATACCTAACATAATAGTCGAAATATAATGAGGGCTATCGTTTTTGTGCTCACCAGTTGGCGCCACTGTCGTGTAAGGTCCAGCTGTCAAAAAATATTATTGGTTATTATGGGCATGAGAACGAAGTTTGCATTTAAATCATGTTTAAAACCTTAAAACCGTACCGCAAAAATATCGCACATCCCGCATTGTAGCGCAGTCCCGTTTTGTTCGGAAAAAAAGGAAAAAATAAGTTTCCGAAAGACAAAAAAGTGTCAAAGCACTGACAGTCATTGACCCGTAACTCATATTTGCCATAATCAAGCTCAGGTATTGCAAAATAGTCACCATATTGTTCTAATTAGATATTAGCCCGCGTAGCGCAACCACAAAGAGTGACATTTGACATTTTGGAGACCTCACGCCACACTAGCGCCTCTAGCGGCGGATTCATACGCGATAGCCCCCATTCTACTGAAGGAGGATTAGCGATCCCCAAAAGTTACGGACTTATGGTAACCTGCGGGACTAAGGACGGGTTTTATAAAGACCAAATATCAGATCAAATTTCAGTAACTCCGTAAATTTTTTGACATAACAAACAAACCGACATAAGGTCTAACGGATCTTTATAAAACCGAGCCCAAGATGATCTCTTATAGTTATTTATTCAACAACTAAAGTCTATCATTACTGGGTAATATAATAAAATTACTTATATGTCGGGTGGTGACAGCAAAGGATTCATCGATGACGTATAGGACATATGTCAGTGTATCTCGCTCCCACGTGTGTATTATCTATGCTTACATCTCTTTCACACATCTTTGTATATGTGTATTGCGGGCTCCAGTCTTATTCTTACTTCATGGATGTAAAAAAATGGTCTAGTTTTAGTTACTGCAAAAGTTTTTTTTATATATTGTAGTTTTTTACTTAGAAAGAGAACCAAATGCTTTTTTTCTTTGTCACTGTATATTTGAACTGTATCTTGAACGCGTCCGTAGCAACGTATCGATTAATTTTCTTTCATATGGCAACACCAACAAGCAAATGTCATGTCACTTTTGTGAAAGTTAGCAATCGTTTGTAGCTTCAATTAAAATTTTAATTTAATATAATCCTAGAACAACTTGTGCGTTTATTTGTTTCGTTTTCCGAAATACATGTAACGTTAAATGGATTACGATAATTTTCGATGACAAATCACAAAGATTTTGCTTACGGGTTGAGGTTATAAGTGTGTTATCGAAATATAGCTAAATGTATTGTTAGAAATTGTTATGGCTAGAACTGAACTATTTGATCTCTATTTCCATCCTGTGTTTCAAAAATGTTTACGGCACGCGGAATCTTCGATATCCACTGATGGTAATGTATATAATTCCTTTGTACTAAAGTAATTTGCATACTTCAATACAGATTCCCGTATTGGAAGTAACGTCAAATGTACGGAACGTTTGACGTTACTATGAAATATAAGTAGTATCCTCAAACTTTCCGAAATACGATTTGTATATTTACGCAGTCACCAATCAAAGTTATTCTGTTTTAATTAATTAGGTAAACAAAGAATCAGTGGTCGTAAACACATGGGTGTATTTACCCTAGGGCCGCCCGGGCCATGGTTCGGGGTGCCAATCCGCCAGGGGCGGCTATGACGGCCCCGGACCGAATGCATTTTGTTCTGGTTTTGGCCGCAAGAAACATACTCGTTTTTCTCTTGACTTCTGGGGCGGCGAAACTTATTGGCCCGGGGAGCCAAATTTCAAAATACGTCCCTGCAGAAACACATTGAATTTGCATTATTCGCACGAAAGATCTGAATAAGGCTGGGTTGCACCAAACCATCTGTAATCGTAAGCGGCGTTCATTAAAATCTGATTGTATGGAAAGTTTGACAAGTTTGTATGGGGTGACAGCTGCCGGCGCCATATTTGACGATGACCGGCCTGTGATCGTATGTTGGTGCAATTGACCCTAAGGGTGGGTTGCACCAAACCGTCTGTAATCGTAAGTGGTGTTCGTTAAAATCTGATTGTATGGAAAGTTTGACAAGTTTCTATGGGATGACGAACCAACCCTAAGTGACGGTTAATTACTATGACAAATTACTTTTTTAAAACCCGAACTGACTTCTTACAGCCTTTATCAATCCAAACTAGTTTGAGTATTTTATTATACAATTTTTAGATGAATTAAACAAAACTTAATTTAAAAAATAATTGATGCCTTATCATTTAAAAATATATATGTATAAGTAAATATAAATTAAGGCATGTTTTCTTATTTTTGAATGGCATTATATAATGTAAGCATAAAATAACGGTTTTAATATTCATTGAGATTATTTGACACTTTTATCGCATAACAAGCCTGATAAAAAAACCTCGTAAGTTGTTCTGTCATTCTTTCTAAAAAATCAAGGTATATAAGGTTATTAACCTATTAGGTTAGGCTGAGGAAAAATAATGATCTTAATGAAGCTATTTCCTATATTTCCTTTACCAATATAAAACACTGATACTAATATTCCTAACATTAACTGGTAACTGATAATTGGTAGGCTTTTTCACATACACATTTTATGAACTTGCAATATCTGTGACTTCTAAAATCTGACATGTTAAAGTTCGTCTGATTCTGATAAGGTCACATTAACCCAAAAAAACTTGTTACACTGAATCTTGTTTTCTGTTTATGATCAGCATAAACTGCTCCCAACCAATTTAACATGGTTATAGACTGAAATGAAATTAATTCATTTATTGGTAACAACAATCCTGAGCCTGGAGATTACCTTCCACTTTTAAAAATAAAATAATAATGACATGGTAGACAATGAGTTTAATCCGAAATGTGCTTTGAAAATTATTCTTTTTTAAAAATATGTATTTGAATTATAAATGCTGTTGTTCTCAGGTTCGGGCACCCTGCCGCAGCTGCACATTAGTTATAAGCCACAGAAGATATCTCCCAAGTCACAGGGCCTAGTCCGCAGCTTGCTGCACGACAAGATCAGAGATGCATATATACATCCACAGGTATATGTCAACTCATCATCTTGTTGATAGCCTAATTACTAATTATGTAGTTATAAGATTATGTTTGACTTTTCATTTAAAATCACCTTATGTAATGTAATTGTACAACTAATTTTGTTACTCCTGAACTAGCAAAAGTACTAAATTATTACAATAGAAATATTATTTTTATATATATCAGCATGACAAATTTAAATTGATCATAGACCTCGGGCAGTCTTATCTCTAAATGAGCAAAAAGCTACAATTACGACACATTCAATAAATTTTCACAGCACAGAATATTCATATAATGATGAAATTGCTTGTTATATTGTCTGTCGGTACCCTAAGTACTACATAGTAAGAAAAACTAGTACCTTAAATACAGGTTACATCATCAAACATCTGACAGTCACCTAGAGAACTGCCAAACATCCATAGAGAGCAATTTTACAGTTGTAACTTTGAAACAAGGAGCCCTAACTAGATATCGTGTTGCAATTACAGTTTATTACGGATGTAATGAAGCCAATGAAGATTGAGGAGATCATGGACCAAGAGGTACAGAACCTGTCGGGAGGTGAATTGCAGCGAGTGGCGCTGGTGCTGTGCTTGGGCAAGCCTGCTGATGTGTACCTCATCGACGAGCCGTCTGCTTACCTTGACTCTGAACAGCGTTTGGTTGCAGCTAAAGTTATTAAACGGTACAAATTTTATATTATTATTCTTTTGAATTTTATATAGCTCTACTTACTTTGAGACTAGGTTGATTTGTCTAAGATTGTCCACAAATATTTATTCTTCTATTTTATGTATGAGAGTATATAACAAACTGTAGAAACATGAAATACTCCTTAAAAAAATAATTTTTATCATATTCATATGATTATATATCATCTATATACTATTGAAATGGGTATAGTTTATGGTATTTATTCATGAAAATTATTATAAAATTCAAATATGTATTTAATAAACAATCTTGGTTTTGGAAAAGTAATGCCACAGCTGGCCGTGCAATTCACATGGAGAGGATTGTTTGTATGAGATACTAGTAAATATTTAGGATTAGAGGAAGCATACTCTAATCAGTGAGTCATTCATATTTACAAAACTGACAATCATCAATTGACCTTTTAAACGGCCGGACCTTTTTAACGGTCAAAAAAGTTAGGTACTCGCAATTTTCAACTTCGCAACATTAGGAAAGGTTAATCTGTCGCAACATTAACAGTATTGGATTATAAATGCAAATAGAGAGATTAAGTCCGTTTTGTACAAATGTATAAAATGTGTTAGATTTAAGACAAAAAATGCTACTCAATTAATGGGTTCTTTGCCACTCGATCGTGTAAATATGACTCGTCTCTTCCAAATTGTAGGAACTGATTACGCTGGACCTTTCTATGTAAAGCAGACTAGAATTAGAAATCCTGTAATAACAAAGGCTTATGTTGTCATTTTTGAATGCTTTGTAACAAAAGCTGTACATATTGAATTGGCTTCTGACATGACATCTAATACTTTCTTAGGATGTCTAAAAAGATTCATAGTTCGCAGGAATAAGCCTACAAAAATATATTGTGATAATGCCGCCTATTATAAAGGTGCCGGAAATGTTCTCAAAGAGCTTTATGATTTACAGAATACCACAGATCATCAAAGCTAAATAAATAAATAAATATTAGAGGACAATCTTACACAAATCGAACTAGCCCCACAATAATCTCAAGAAGGCTTAAAGCTATGTTGTTAATTTTGCTAGTTCAGAAGGAATATCTTTCCATTTTATTCCTTCATATTCCCCTGTCTTTGGTGGTTTATGGGAGGCAGGAATTAAAATCATTAAATATCACATGAAACATGTAATTGGAAATGTAGTGTTCACCTATGAGGAGATGTATACAATATTAGTGCAAATTGAAAGCATATTAAATTCTAGGCCATTAACTCCGATGTCAAGAGACCCTAATGATATGGCCTATTTAACGCCAGGACACTTTCTCACAGGTAGTTCGCTGTCTTCTTATCCTGATACCGACTTAACTAATATCAATGTAGGAAAATTAAGCTTTTGGAAGCAATGTGTTCAATTGTAACAACATTTTTGGCAGCAATGGCATAAGCAATATTTGGTTGTGCTGCAGTCGGCCAAAGTGGAGAAATGAGTCTGCTACTATCGAGATAGGTACTTAAGTTTTGTTGAGGGAAGATAATGTATCCCCTTTATGTTGGCCAGTGGGTCGAATTGTAGATGTTCAGCCTGGTAGAGATGGTAAAGTTAGAGCTTTAAATGTTAAAACCACGAAGGGCTCTATTGTTAAAACTACCATTACGAAAGTAGAAACAGCTACAAACAACTCACACCATCTTTTTTATCTCTACTTTTTACTATGGACTATGAAACTACGAACAGCTAAAACCTATTTGGTCAAAATATGTAAATTATTGTTCTGATCTGAACACTGTCACTTTGTCTGATATATCGGTTATTGGGTTAATCTAGTTACAAAATAATGGTCGGTTGCACCAACATACTATCACAGGCCGGTCATCGTCAAATATGGCGCCGGCAGCTGGCATCCCATAGAAACTTGTCAAGCTTTCCATACAATCAGATTTTAACGAACACCGCTTACGATTGATTACAGACGGTTTGGTGCAACCCACTCTAAGCCTTCCAGAACGCGGCCAACTTACACTTAACACCTCTATTCGCAGGTTCATCCTCCACGCGAAGCGGACAGGTTTCGTAGTGGAGCACGACTTCATAATGGCGACGTATCTCGCGGATCGAGTGATCGTGTTCGAGGGCACGCCCTCCTCGGACGCGACGGCGCACGCGCCGCAGTCGCTGCTCAACGGCATGAACAAGTTCCTAGAGCTGCTGGGAATCACGTTCCGGAGGGACCCTAACAACTTCCGGCCTAGGATCAATAAACATTCTTCTGTAAAGGTAAGGATTGTAATACACTGTTATATAATAGTGTATTCACAGGAGCGGCCTAGAGCGGTCTCTACATTTAATCTGCACCTGGGTATTCTGGATGATATTGAAATTTAGGGCCGGGACTACTCAATGGGCCATGATGACTGAACGTAGGCCCTACTGCGAACCGAAAACGTAGAATTTCCCTCCATGTCGCTTAAGAGAGGTAGTAGATATTCCGTTTTCTGTTCGCTGTTGACCATCGGGACGCAGTTGTTTTGAAGTGAGAACGACATACTTTCATCTTATTCCACCGCATAACTGCGTCCTGTACGTTGAGCCATCATGGCCCATTGTGGAGATCCGATATAACACCACCAAAAACCTACCAAAATGCCATTACTACAAAATACCATTGTGTGCAATCATGTGCATTAGAAATTGGATTTCACTCGGACGTATTCAAGACGTTTTTAGGGTTCCGTATCTCAAAAGAACCTTGAAACTGTCAAAAAATGAAACTTCTAAGATAACATAAAGGCCGTTTATGCCGCAAAAAACGCATATTAGAAATTCAAGGGAATAAAAATTTGTAGGGTACTTTCCGTTGACCTAGAACTATGAAATTTGGCAAGCAATATCGTCTTATACTAAAAATCAGAAACTGTACATTTGTAATTCAATCATAAAAAATAATATTATAGTCTTTCTTTAAAGTACGTAACGTAATCAATACCAACAAATTTGTACGGTACTCACGGTGGGCGAGTCCGAGTCGCACTTGTTCAGTTTTTTTTACCTGACTACCTCGGTTTTTTTTGTATGGATTGTTATGCATGTCAGTGTTTTGGCAACTGATGCATTTTAGTCATCCCGCTAATAAAATAGCAACTCTAAAAATAAATTTTCTGCAATATATCATGTAAGAATAGATATTAGAACACAGAAATATTTCAATTAACGATAACACTAAATTTGTAGTAATAGAGCAGTGTTAAGGCACGCGACTATCAACCCGGAGGTCGTCAGTGCCTTTACCATGAGTTTACATGTCCGTATTCGCTAGCGACTGCGTAAAAAATTGTATTGGTAAAAGTACAGCGCCTCTGGCGGTTACGCAATAGAACTAAGAATCGGCATACTAAATCGGTTACGCAGTCGCTAGCGAGTACGGTCATGCAAACTCATGGTAAAGGCACTAGTCGAATCATGGCTGGCATAGGTACCACTGCGTATTAAAAAAAACTTATTTACGAATTAAGTATCATTTGATATGTAACTTGATCATTACTTGCTAACCCGATGATTCTTTTTCGTGTGTTTGATTTTCTTTCTTGTTTCAGGACATGGAACAAAAACGGGCAGGCCAATACTTCTTCCTCGAGGACTAGACCGCGTATTCACCACGATATTTATATACTTCGCCGGAACTGTATCTGTCACAACCGTGATGGCGTGCCATCCGTGTATTTCCATTATATTACTGTAATAAAAATCAGTTTTATACAACCACACTTGAGTATTATTGAATTTTACCATGGACATTTCCTTATGCTTACCTTGTAGTACCGGACCAGTTACCGGAATAATATTAATTTAACCCTATGAACATCGATAACACTTATACAAGGTGACACATAAGATATAAGTCAAGGTACAAAATATAATTCTGTCCCTTTTATTATGGGACAAAAAAAAAACTTCTGTTTCATAGGAAATGGTCTTCAATCGACTAATCGAAATGTATTAAGAAGCAGTTTTTTTGGGACGGACAGAGTTAGGCCGATAGTAAAACTGTTTCGTGATGAAGGATTGAATCCGGTATTTTTTTAAAATTGTATCATCGTTTGTCTGTCACCTTGTATAAACGTGTCCCTGTCTACAACGCCAGTTTTAACATACGCTGTCAACGGTACTATCATGCCATCATCAATTCATGTTGGCTTTCTCATACTTATTATACTCTTTGGGCTTTCTTGTAACAATCACGTTGGCTAGTTGGATTTAGAGTATGTGATGAACGGCGGCGAAAAGGTGTTTGTTAATTTGAGTAATTCTTCTACAGTACATATGCTGCCCTTTGCCTTCTTGAATGGTACGACACTAGATTTTCTAAGAGTAGGCTCTTCCCTAATTCAGGCGCTTTGCCGATTCTTTATTGACTTGAGGATTCGTCTTGTTGATTGCTGCTTATGGCTGCGTTCTTCTGATTCTGTAAGGTGAATGAAGGTGCTTCCCCAGTTGGGTGTCTCTAAATTTGAGCGAGCTCTTCCTATCCTGGGACAAATCCTACATTCAACTATAATTTTACCTCAGTGACGACAAACAACCCAAACCAAACGAGTCCCCCCATCCAAGTGGATCCGTCAATGTTAGAAGCAATGACGCAATAACCATTCAAGGAATGTGTTTACCTGAATAGACCCCGCACTTTAATTAACCGTAAAACATCCACTAACAGACATGATGCTAACTTGTTTATGGCATCTGTTCAACATCAAGTTTATCAATTGGCTACGTCACCGGTGACTCACAGTTCTTCGAACGATCTCAATGATCTAATTCGATGGCGAACCTTGACCGGAAGTATTGGGGAAAAGAACCAGTTCATTATAATAGTGAGAATAGATAGGTAGGTGCTATAAATAAACATGTCTCATACTTCCTATAACACATACATCGTCGTCATCGGTAGAGTACAATAGTTGCGAGTACATACGGGCGTTTTCGTACATTCCTCATGTATTCGTACATTGTAGCCTGAAAAGGTACGGGCAATAGAAACATCCAATGTGTGAAAATAAACAGAAAGACAATAAGTATATTTAATAATTTAAACCTCTAAAATGGAATAGATATTGAGTACGAATTGTATTTAAGTACTTATTTTGCGTCCTGCGTGCGCAGTTTAATTATATTCAAGCAATATTCGTATTCAATATACCTACGTGAGAATTATACCTAGACAGGAAGGAAATAGCTAAATATGCCAATATTACAGGCACTGGTGTTCGTTTGGGTTTCTTGATTATCAGTTACACCAATTTTATATTGGTCATTTCAATCTAATTCCGCATTTCTCGGGGAATCCTAGCAAGCAGTCTTGCCGAGAATGCCGAGCCTTCTTCGCCGGCCGCCGTTGCTGGATTCTTAAATATGCTATATTCTTGTAACATGATATATAAATTAATTAATTATTTTCCGACCAACCCGTCGTCTACCGGTCCCTGGGATCCCAGGGATCATAACAAAAGAATGCTATCGTTTGTTTTTTTCGCCGGAGATGACGGCTTAACAACTTTATAACTTTACTGAGCACAGTCCTATTGGAAAATCATTATCTCTAGTCAGACCTTCGATTAGGTACGCATTGTTACTACGCACACAAATGTCAACCAACAACCTCTTATCCTAAACGCATGTACCTAACTTCTCCGTTCCGTCGTGGGTAAAAAATACGTGACACATGCATAATATATACTCGTATTGTATATATGATACTGACTCGCACTGATAACTTACTACCTATGACGTTGCGCTGGAGTACAAAATACACGTTTGCATGAGTATGTTGTCGCAATTACCAACTTAGTCATCATTGATACCAGTCATTCAGATCCAGTAGGGTATGCTATGATTCAACTCTGCTGTTGACGGTGAGTATAATCTTAATCATTGATGACAATTAATCTTAATGAGGCTTAGATAGGTATACCTCCTCAGAGAAAATTATTGCAGCAAAGATAATTTAGAAAGCCAAACGTATTAGGGATTGCCTTTCGGTGGGTTGTTTTTGCTTTAGAGGAGAGCTGTCTTAGCGATAAGCTTCCATTTCTGCCTTTTAGAAGCATCGCGAGTACATTGGACCATGGTGGACGCCGTATAGCTTTTCTAATCAGGTCAGTGATCGGCCACGTGCTCTCTTGCCTTCCACTTGCCCCTGAACCACCAGTCTCTCCATTGAATCTTCATTTCTGGAGATATGACCAAGTGCCAGCACCACATCTCCAATGCGTCGATTGCTGTCAAGGATAGGATGACTTAAAAGCAGAGCTATGCAAATAGGCCTGCTGTACTCTCGACGCGACCCGCTCCCGACCCGCACCGACCGTCCGTTGTGCGTGTTGCAAGGGTCATTCGCACAGTTGAAAAAACAAATATCGTCTCTCCTCTGGCATGCGTACCTACTATAGGGAAGACAACCAAAAATTAGACCTAATAATTAGCCCACTTTAGTTAAGTACCACAGGAAAGACTGAAACCTAAATATGTGTATGACCTCAAACTCGTTTACTACTGCACTGTATTCCTATTTAACTTTCGCTTAGCTAAGTGTAACCAGCATAAAATTAAATCAATCAAATAAGGAACGTAAAGTCTACTAGGTACCTACTAGCGCCCAATCCAAGCATTTATCCCACAATATTGCCAAGCAACAGCAATAACAACAATCATCATGGTGTTTACATGTTTACTAGGATAGAATGAGTGGAATGGGCATGGAGGGAGAGAATGAGGGAGCAAGCCTGTTCTGTAACCGCATCTTGTATTCCGCCGGCGGCTGGCGACCGCGCGATGACATCATCGGCGCAGAGATTACGTGGCACAGGGGTCGGCTTGCGCGGTTTACGTTCATTGATATTAGCTTGATTCGAAATTTGTCTTGTTATGATTTATCAATTATCAGCTTTAAGAATTTAATATCTTATCTGTACCTCCCACATCAGGAAGTTTAGGACCGATACACGGCAGACATTGTCATAACAATACACAATGAGGATAAAACGATGTGGTGCAGTTAGGGGGCATCCATAAATTACGTGAGGTGTTTTTTTAAATTTTCTGTCCCTCCCTCCCTCCCCTGGTGAGATGTCGTGAGATTTTATTCAACCCCCTCCCCCATCCCCCAATCTCACGTGAGATTTTTTAAAATGTGGGTTTCTTACGTAAACGCGTTGGATTGTTATTGTAAAAAGAAAAATAAAAATTTGCTTCGTGCTTTATTTACGACTAGTTAAGACTAGTAATCAATATTGCTTATATATTATAAGTGTAATAAAAATTTAACAATAGAATATACTTAAATCGTGACTACTGTGATTAAAAAAATTATATCTACTCTAATTCAGTCCATGGAGAATCATGCGCGGTCTCAAGAGAGACTATTATATAAAACATTTACAAGAATAAACAAAGCAGATTGGAACCTGTCCGTGTGTCGCTTGTACGCTCTCGTTCATCGAGTCGCGCGTTCGGGTGACAGTGGCGCGAAAACAAAGGACGGGCTACACTGTACCGTAAATTGAGCTATTTGGTATTAAAAAAATATGGCGGTTTGACAGTCAGTAGATGTATAACGTCGAAGTATGAATGAAATTATTCTCTTTCGAACGAATTAGTGAATAATCTTAATCGTATTACGCTTAAGATTAAATCTTTCTTTCAATCAGAAAAAAAATTGCGTGATATTTTCCGAGAACCCCCCTCTCTTCAACGTAAGATTAGATGAGATTTGACTCAACCCCCTACCCCCCTTAAACATCTCACGTAATTTATAGACGCCCCCTTAGTTAGTTAACTACTTACGCATATGTAGAATGTTTTTATTAAGCGAATTAAAAGAGCTTTTCGTACTGCATATATAGATAGAAACCCATCAAATTATGACAATTAATAATAAATTAGATAAATTAATTATAATCATAAAAAGATATGGGACTGAAAATTCGCAAAACGTTGTTTTTTTTGCTTATTGGCCAAATTAAAACTTAAAGTTACCAATAGAATTGTCCTGTTTCATTAAAAAAGAAATTGTATGGCAACTATGTACGTAAACGCAATATTTAGCGTAGCTCGTTAGCTATGCTGTACTGTGCATCTCATTTTCGTATTTTGTGTTGCTCTAATTGTAGTTGGTCCCATACAAACATTTAATCGTCTCTAAAAACTGGTTCGAATGCCATGAAAACATTTTTTTTTTTGATCATGCCTATTATAGACAAACGAATGCTAGGACTCGATATCCAAAACATTCCCGATTGTGAAAACCAGCTCCCCCACAGATCACCGTTTCCTATAACTCTCTCGATAAAAATTGAACCAAAAGTTGCCGACCACATACTGTTTCAGCGAGCGAGAGAGCAACAAAAACGTTGATACGATCGTCCGACCGGGCGACCGACCTCCGCACTTCATTCGTGACTCGACTGACTCGTGTTTATTTCGGAGCCGTGTGCCGGTGAATTGGGTGTGTCGCTCGAGGAAAAACAAGTGGGTATTTTAACCACAATCATCAAAACTTAGAAGCCTATTGCCGTTACAGTGACTGTATTTACAGTGTTCGCATAATTCTACAGTAATATTTCAAGAAAATTTAGCTAAAAAAATAAGTTTTCGCAAAGTACCTAATAAAATTCCTTGCCGGCCGGTTCGTATGATTGCTGATCGCTAAAAGCCGGGTTGGACGGGTACTGCACTTGTACCTAACTAATGGAAACTTATTTTTAGCGCTAACGGGAAAACTGTGTTACCTATTCACAAAGCGATTTTTGTTTTCTAGAAAACAATCAACATGAGTGGCCAACAGTACTACCCGTACAAGGTAAGTTTCAACCTACATAATATTATAATATACCTAACCTAGAAGCGGATTCGTAAAGTTCTATTGATTGTCGCGGAGATGACATCATCTTTTGGCATGGTTGAAATACATATTAAACAACCTGAATCAGTAAAATACTAATTATCGTGATAGCGCTTTCTGTTACCGGACTGATCAGTAAAGGTTGGGTAAAGGCAGAATACTGTAAAGGTAATCTCTATACGAGTAGAGGTTACCTAGCCAACACCTACCTATTTAATTGTATAGGTACCTACATTATTACTTATTACACACCGCGCCTTTACAATTCTCATTTCTGTAGGTACTTTTCTTGTTGGAAAATACCAAGAATAAATACATAATTCTAATTATATTTGTAGTGAATATGATTTGTTCAAGACGAACTTACAGCAGTGTTAACTTTTAACCACAAAATGAATGCGATATCTAGGTTAATTAACTTAGCAATTAACTAACGACTTGTTACAATAGTTACCTAGCTGATGATTGAGTCACTGAGATAACGTTCGGTAAACGATTTCAACTGTGTCGACGACCGCATTAACTTTAATAACTTAGGTAGGTACCAACCAACTTAGATACATTTCCTGAAAGTCCGGCACACCCGACTCCACCCTACAATAAAGTTGAATACCTGGCTGACCTACAAAGTAGTTATACATATGTACGAGTAGGTATAACGCCCTATTTTTGTGAAGGGACATTTTATTGCTGTAGGTTGGTCAAAAAAAGGTTAGAACATTTGAACTTAACGGTTTTTAGCAGGGACCGATACCGGTATTTTTAATACACCCAGAATTAGCCCAATATTTTGGATTATTTTTTGCTCTTTACGTAGGGCTGAATCATGTATTTAGGTAACAACGTCGTATTATTAGATTGTCCCATTAAAAACGAAATAATGAACCGGTGGCCGTAATAATACCGGTATTTTTCTATGGAGAAAATACCGGTATCTGATCCCTGGTTTTTAGGCCGCGTTGTCTAATTAGTGATTGAATGGTGCTAAGACATGCACCTCATGTGTATAGGCTCTAAGTGAGTTTACATTGGTGTGTTGTAGAGTTGTAGTATTGCAGTGTACAAAGGATGCAGGCGTGTATTAATTGTAAGCAAACCGTGCATACCTACACGAAACAGTCAACCAGCGCCGTATGACTAACTAAAAGTTAATAACATGATGTCATCATCATTCCAATGTTATATTTAACCTACTTATGCTTGTTTTAGTGTGATGTGATTAATTTAATTAAGTATTCATTGTAGGTATATATATTAGCACATCGAAATATTCTTTTTGATTTAACCTGTCGTCTACCGGTCCCTGGGATCCCCGGGCTCATTATAAAAGATTGCTATTGTTAATTTTTTTCGCCGGGAGATGACGGCTCAAAAGTTACATAGGTACCTACTTATACATAAAACATCGCCCCACAATACTATAATAACAGTTTGATTGTGGGATCGGTAGTCCCTTGTTAAGGCATTAATTTATTAAGTAGTTATTGTCTATTATAATATGATATTAATGTATGTATAGCCAGTTCAAGACCCTACTAATGGAGCATTATTCAGAGTCTAGGTAGCTTCCTTATCAACCTCCTGAATTTATTCTTATTTCTTTCACATCTAATAGTTTCTGGTCGTTTCAAACAACCGCGTCGGGGTAGTTTACTAATGACTTCTAAAAAACGTTTTCGAAATACAAGTTTTTTCGATCTAAGTATTTAAAATTAGTATATGAGGTACACCAAGAAAAGTTTTAATTTTAAATTAAGTACTTATAACTAACTCTCAATTAACTCAGGGTGCATATAATATATGTATATGCTATATATAGGGGTCTGCTTTTATATAGGTTTTCGTGGAGAATGAATTGAACATTACAAATATTTTGGACTTAGGAGGCCATTTTATTTTTTGGAATGTACAATTTTTTTGCAATTCACCCATAATGATCGAGCCAACATTGTATTTCTTTCTACACGTATAATTTAGAGCCCTCGCACATTAGCCACTAGTGGAGTCCACTAAACGCAACCACCAGTGGTTAGATTCCTCGCACATTAAGCCACCAATGGCGGCAACTAAACGCGACCACCAGTGGCTTAATGTGCGAGGAATCTAACCACTGGTGGTTGCGTTTAGTGGACTCCACTAGTGGCTAATGTGCGAGGGCTCTTAATCATTTTAATCGACCATATTATTCCCTGTAATAGTATAGGTACGTACAAACAGTATAAGGGTCTCGGCGACGTATAGTCTGGAGGCCGGCGACTGCGAGTCGGTAGCTACTGTATATACTTACTTACTACTTACCATTATTCTGTGTCGGTAGGACAGGAGTTGCGCACTGCGCTATACGGGATAGAGAAGGAATGTTCCGCAAGATAACCATTAGCAGTAGGTTAGATATTCCATAAAGAATGAGGTAAAGAACTTAGTTATGAATTGATTAACTAAAATGTAAAATCGTTTAGCATGTTTGAATGCATGACGCGTTACAAGTATCTAAAATTCATAATTAAGATTATTATTTCACTTAAATTAAACTACAAGAAGCATGATCATACTCAATTTTCTTTTCGAAATATGTATATACTAGCGACCCGCCCCGGCTTCGCACGGGTGCAATGCTGATGCATGTATTATTTATACATATAAACCTTCCCCTTGAGTCACTCTATCTATTAAAAAAAACCGCATCATAATCCGTTGCGTAGTTTTAAAGATTTAAGCATACATATGGATATAGGGATATAGGGACATAGGGACAGAGAAAGCGACTTTGTTTTATACTATGTAGTGATTACGAATGCGTTTGGGTCTCAATATAGATAGGTACTCTTTTGGATAGCTCACGCATACAGTTCGGTCGGGAATGTTTCAAGTGGCAATTAACAATTATACTGATGACACGTGTTTGTTCCAGTGCACCCCCACGGTGTACCCCGCAGAGCCGTTCGACCCGGTCGCGGACGCGGAAACCCTCCGCAAGGCCATGAAGGGGCTGGGGACCGACGAGAAGGCCATCATCGACGTGCTCTGCCGGCGCGGCATCGTGCAGCGGCTGGAGATCGCCGAGACCTTCAAGACCAGCTATGGCAAGGTGAGGCTTCTCGGGGCTGGGTAGTGGACACCGACGAGTCAGTCCCGATTTGCAACACACAAGTTGCGAACATTTAGCAAGTGGCTCAACAATCCTCACTCGTACATAAGCACTACTGACGTTTAGCGTATCTACCTATCTCCACGGTGCAGGTACTTCGCATTTCGTTTTCTATCCCGTGCTACTCTACTCCGTAAGACGATGGAGCAGTGTTGCCAGATGGTTACATTTCTTACATTTTTTGTAACTTTTGACCAGCTCGAGTAACATGTAAGTAACTTCTGTTGTAAGGGAAATTTTCATAACTTTTAAGAACAATGAAACTCTATTTAAAAAAAAGGTCTTTTGCATCTAACCGGGACCAAGCGGGACAATTTATAAGCTTGCATACAGGAAAAGTAACAAAAGAAACCACATGATATGATTGTCTGTTCGTCTGTTGTACGACTAGGTAACTATGTATGACATTTGAGATATCCCCCATCAGCCCGGCGTAATTCTGTCGCCGAGCTCGCCGAATTCTAGCTGCAGGTGGCTACAAATTTCTTAAAATCGGCAGTTTCGATCATTATGAGAAATAGAAAAAAACGTAACTTTTGCATCAAAAATGTAACTTTTCAAGAAACGAAACGTAATTTACGTCCCAAGGGCCCTGTCAACACTGCGATGGAGGAAAAGGAAACGCATTTCCTAAACTCGGACTGCCAGATACAATTAACTCTTTGGCTGTAAGGGTCAATAATGTTCGTTCGTATTCCAGACTGGTCTCTCCATAGATGCCATTCAGCAATCACAATTATTTACAATACGCCAGGCCCAGAACAAGAAATGCAACGCTTCTTCTTGTTATCTTGTACAACTGTTACCTCGAGGAGGCCTCCGAAAATAACCGACGTACTTACGTTTGCCGTCAGGTTTATCCGACTTTGACTGTTATCATGATGATATGAGACTCATTAGAAATAAGCAGTTTAATTGCTGGGTTTATTCGTTTTTAGCGGAAAGTCGATTGTACGTATCACGTTGTTGAATTTCAACTAGTTAATAGTTACTCGTACCTATGCTAACAATGACTTTTAGATTTAACTGCAAAATTACCTAATAAAGTTCTAGTTTTGCCAAGCACTTGCTAATCTTGCCTTGAACACCTTATCAAGGAACAATACTCGTCATTATGGCATTGGCAAATAACGAACCTTTATTTGTACGTAAAATTGTTCTTCCCTACCTAATACTCATAGTTTTATAATGCCTAGGATGGATTATGTTATTATAAGTCTACTAAATAGTAAAAATGTTAGCGGCTACCTACCTAAAATATTATACACGCACACTTAATTACCTCAAAGTTCAGGGTCGGGGTCGGAATGGTAGGTAGGTGGGTAATCTCAATTAATTAATAAACTCTTCCATAATGCTTATAAAACCTGCTCGTAAACACGAAACTTAGATAACAGAAATATCTTATTATTTATGGCGTATATTTTTTGGAAAGATACTTCAACAACAGCAGAAATAATAAAACAATGCTACTAGCATTAAGCAGCACGGTACCTACTGGAATAGTGTCATACGAAGTAAATTTAAGGAAAACTGCTCAAACTCAAGGCAGTACAGTAACACCGGAACTATTACAATAATCAAGAAAGACTATTAAGCTCACTTTTTTAACATAAGTAGTAAACTGGCCAAAAACGGATTGATAACATCAACGTTAGTGGGTGGCCTTGCTCAGTAGCAGTTGCCAGTGATTCACACGCCGAAATCATCTCAATGAGGACCTTGGGGAACCATGTCACGCCATTCACAACGCTTACCCAACGGACAGTAAGGTCTGACCTCCAATAACGCAGAGCTGCTTCGAATCAAAAGGCAAATTCTAGTAGGACAGCTGAGAATCGAGTAGAATAATTTGTGAATACTTAGATAGGTTGGACAGTAGGCCGGCTAACCATGATGTGAGTCACATGAGTGATGGATTCCAAGAACAATAACCTGTTCGTACAGTTCCTGCTAGATGCTTACAACCGCTTTGGTGTAACTCATATTGTTATTACTTGTTTAGTTACGAGAGTGTCTACTTTTACTGCGTTTGCCTAAGGCGTGCCATTTCATGGGTGTGTTGTTGGTTGTTGGATTAAATTTTGCGTGCAAACATTGAGCTGAATCATGGCCATTCCAAGTACACGTTAATATTTTTATTTGCCAGTTTATATTATTTTATACAATAATGTCATACATGATGACAAAATATAATGCGAACATATTATTCGTATAGTCTGGCTAATGAAAGCCGAGACTAGAAAAGAGCGGCAAATATCCACGTGGTGCAACGCTGTGTATAGTGTGACAAAACAATAATAATACTTGGGCAACAAAATAAAATGTTCGCACTATGCGATAAAATTACCAAAAAGAAAATTTATGATATTTAAATATTCCGAGTTTGTTACGGAGTTCGCAATTTAAACGGAATAATGTACTACGATACGATTTGCTGTATCCTGTTTCTGACCCGTCAAGGATCATACAATGTTTTTCTCCATTGATTCGGCAATTACGTGACGCTTGACACATTTGACGTAGACATTATCGTTGCCATTTAAAAAGTTTTAAATAAATCTCAGTCTCAGCTTTCATTAGCCAGACTCTAGCAATGTAAAGTCCAGGCCCTCTTAATATTGATGTAAAAATCATCCTATACAAAACAAAACAACCACAAAATAGATAATGTTACATAACAACGTTGGAATGGGAAAAATATATATTATTACCTTATTTCAAGTTAAGGATGCCTCGATTCGATCAGCCACGCCCCTCGTGAAAGAGACACGCTTATGTCTTTCGCGCACGACAAAATGGGATGCAACACTCTTCGGGAATGGCTTTTTTAGACAAATCTCGATAATTATCTGACTGTGTGCAGTTGTATTAAATTTCCTCTTGAAAAAGTTTAGACAAGTTAAAATACCATCATTTTAACTTCATCTTGTCGTTTAGTAATGCGGTGTTTTAGTAGGCTGAATAAAAAAAGAAAAACAAAGAAATACCATCATTTTAACTTAATTTTGTCGTTTAGTAATGCGTTGTTTTAGTAGGCTGAGTAAAAAAAGAAAAACAAAGGCTCAAGTTTGGATTTTTTTTTATCGAGAAAATTTTAAGCGATCATGTATATCATAATCATATATATGTAAATTAATCCTTATTGTTTCCTCGTCTGGGCAGAACAGCGTTTCAAAGAACGCGATATTTCTCGTTGCACGGCCTTAAAATGCCTTATTTTAACGCTTAATGCACTACATTAGGTAGGTAGATGCCTAAACGTTGTTATCGTGTGCAATACTGTCACGATGCTATCATTTGTTTACATTATAACTATCAGTATCACAGTGTCCTTCGCGCATCAGTCACAATATAACTAATATAATATAGCTATAGGTACATAAAATTCACCAGATTACCCACACCTATTTATGTTATAGAACCGAGTACCGAGAAAAGTTATTTATGGTTTGAAGTTGATGGAGTTTCAAAGTAAAAACACATCTGGTAATTTATCGCGCCATAAAATTTGGAATGAGAAATGTAGACATTTTGTCTTTATGAATGGAATTATTTGATCACACGCGGTGAGAGATTAAATTTTATTTGATTAGACAACCGTAGGTAATGTTGTATGTAAAGTGAATACATATTTACGGGACGTGTGAATTGGTATACTTATTATATGCTACTTATAGTGAAAGATAGTGTTCGTTATGTGTAATATTTTACTCTCTCAAGTCTTTCAAGGAATGCGCCCATTACTCTGCCGTAAGGATGCTACTCATTGCGTAGTGGATATTATTTTCCGTGTTACTCAGACAATTCAGTGAATCATCTAGTAAGTTAAAGTGTAGGTACCTAACTAATATCACAATACTTCTTGGTCGTCTACCTTTCTATTAGTAGATTCTTTTATCTATTTCTGCGCTTAATTTGAGTGATATTCGAGGATTTTACGACAAATTTAATTGACGTTGACAGGCAAAACTTTAAAATAACCTAGTTAATTTCCATCAGCTCAAAAATAGCGCTCGCTCATTTTTTTAGGAAACAACTTTAATGAACACTATTCCGTTGTTGAGGCGAAACTGACTTTTAGAGGTAAAAGTACCCAAGCTATGGCAATATTACATATTAACACTAAATGCCGTAAACGAAATATTGTCCACCCAATAAGGAAAATCACCTTTTTCTGTGATGTGGGTTAACCAGTAGGTGTGTGGTTTGAATCGACATCCTCTTTTAACGAATCGATAAAGATGGAAAATGCAGTAGAACCCAAATATTTAGAGTATCTCCACTCTTTTAAAACAAACCACCTTTACTTCTCTTTAATTGGCTGAAATTGCCAATCAGACAGATGTCTAAATGCTCAATTAAGTTTAGAGGTAGAGCATTTAGAGCCCCACCGAGATATTAGATATTAGTCAGTAATTCAGGGATTCTTAATTTTTTTTGTCTCGCCCTATGTGTTTAATGTTGAGGAAACTAATATTTACACGCCCACCCAGGTTCTGCAAATTTATGCTACTTACTACAGATATAAAACATGTCGTATACGCCCTCTTTTGAATGCTGCCCTACTTTTATTAGATTAGTGTACTTACTTTATTACATTTTATCTTGACGCTTAGAGACCTTATACATCTCTAACAAATCTCAATTGTTATTAGTTTCTTATTCTTATTTTTGACATGTAACACTCCATTTAATTAATGATACTTTGATTATTGTATTATTTTTATTTGATGTACCTAAATAGATTTTGACTTGTAAAAGTGCCCTTGAGGCCTATTTGCAGAATAAATGTTTTGATTTTGATTTTGATTTTGATTTTACTGGCGATCGCGCCCTCTAGTAAACTGTGATCTAACCGTTTTTTACCAAAAGTTAAAAAAGGATCCTCTTTGGTGCGACTATCCCTCCGTCTATCTGTAACATCGTTAAATATCTCAAGAACTACTTAGGTATGCTATCGAGTTGATAAACCGCCCGTGTGGTAAACCGACCGCGTCGTCGTGTCGGAGGTTTCCTCTGGATTTTGCCGAGGCTACTCTCCAACCTCGCACTGCTGTCGCTTTATCGGGCCTCGCCAATAAACACACAGTCAGGTTCAAAAAAAAAGAATTGAAATTAGGAATATTTATAAACAAAGGCTATTTTTCCTAGGACCTGATCAGCGAACTGAAGAGCGAGTTGAGCGGCAACCTAGAGAACGTGATCATCGCCCTCATGACCCCCCTCCCCCACTTCTACGCGAAGGAGCTGCACGACGCGGTGGCGGGCATCGGCACAGACGAGGAGGCCATCATCGAGATCCTGTGCACGCTGTCCAATTACGGCATCAGGACCATCTCCGCGTTTTATGAACAGTGTAAGTGGCAGCAGTACCAATTAATTACCAGAACCAGTAATAATTAACCTGGGGAACTGATGGACGGACTTATCCCATTTCTACGCTAAGAGTTTATCGAAGTGCAATTGGGAATATGCATCTTTTTTTACGATGCCATTCGAAGCAGTTGTTAGGATCAAATGTTGGTATGGAACCGATTAAAATTAGAACAACACAAAAGACAAAAATGTAACGTCACATCACATGGCCCATCGAGTAAGTAATTTGCTGTTTTGGACGTGAACTATTGCGTTTAAGGTAGATACTTGTCATACAATTTATTGTTCATTGAAACCTGATTGTAGTATTACCTAGCCGCGATTAGAATACAAATAGAGGTGACAGTTTTTCGACATAATTACGTCAAAGTGTATATGAAATGACAGCTATTCCGATTGTAAACTAATCCCGGTCTTGTAATACTTTTAGTCAATAAAAAAAGTATTTCTTCTTATTTTCAAGTACCTATATCTTTTTAAGATTAGGTTAACACAGTGGTAAAAACCATTTTTTCATACAAATGGTGAGACATACAAGAACTTACTCGATTTATGGATATTAGCTGTGTTCAGTAATTACCAAAACTATCGGAAGTGATATTCTAATTAAACCTCTTTCTAAATAACACTACAACAATATGAAGTGAAGGCCAAGTATTCTAAAATCTGCATTTAAAAAAGGTTCCGAAAATTATGTTCCTAAGTACATGAAAAAGAAGAATGTTAATTGTTATTGTGGCATATACTACATTATTAAGAATATTTCCACTATAATTGACATTTATCGTATCAAATTACCAATTACATATATAGCAGGAAGTTCATTAGCATCGTTCAACTCATTTAATAGGCACTTTAAAAAAAGTTTGTTAAAAAGTTACGCATAAATTAACAGCTAGTTTTGTTTTGAAATATATAGTTATAGGCTATATTATAGCCTATATTTTTGAATTCCGCTGTGGATTATCATAGGCACGGAAATCAGAGCGTGTCGATAGTAAGCCGCGATAATCTCAGCAATTACTATTCTGTTTTCATCTTCGTATCTTGAATAATCATCGAAAAACGCATTGGTTTTGTTTCACGTCGAGGTGGTTTTAGCCTCGTAGGTAATTAGAATTAGTGCGATACCTACTTTATACCTAAAGTATGACACTCGTAGGCGTTTAACTTTATAATCATCACCCGTGATTCTTACATAGGTTAAAGAAGTTACAAAATGCATCACAATCACAAATCTGTTAGTCACAAGTTTCCACGCCGCGAGTAAATAACTGCTACTATTCTAATACGACCGTGCATTTCAGTGTACGGCAAGAGCCTAGAGTCAGACCTAAAGGGCGACACCTCCGGGCACTTCAAGCGGTTGTGCGTGTCCCTCTGCATGGCCAACCGCGACGAGAACCAGGGTGTGGACGAGGGCGCCGCGAAGGGCGACGCGGAGGCGCTGGCCAACGCCGGCGAAGGACAGTGGGGCACCGACGAGTCCGTGTTCAACTCTATCCTCATCACCCGCTCCTACCAACAGCTGAGACAGGTCAGTTCCATTTATTGTCATATTTCTATACTTTACCTTCCTTATCCTCGTTTGCAGGTTCGGGAGATCCGAGAGAGATAACGTTTATCGCTGCAAGCACAACTGTTCATTATGTATACTAAAAAATATTGACAAAGAACTTGACGCGTACCTAATTTTGGGATTGCTATATTAGTCACTAAAAAAACCTGAGAACCGCTGTTCGGTAAATAAATAAATAAATAAATATTTTTGGACAATCTTACACAAATCAACCTAGTCCCAAACTAAGCAATGCTTGTACTATGGGTACCAAGTGACGATATACATATTTATATAGATAAATAGATACTTAAATACATAGAAAACATCCAAGACTCAGGAACAAATATTCGTGTCCACCACACAAATACATGCCCTGACCGGGATTCGAACCCGGGACCTTCAGCTTCGAAGGCAGGGTCACTACCAACTAGGCTAAAGCGGTCGTCAAACCGAAACCGAAACCGAAATGACGTCAGAATTACAATTTTTATAGTAAGTAGGTGCGAGCTTTCACGAGATTCATTAGAATTCCGAACAGCCAAATAATAGTAACCTAGGTTATCTTATTGCTTCGCTAGATGTAGAGTAGCAGTGTTAGGCTAACTATTGCAACGTCGTGTTCATTAATATTTGGGTCATATCCATAAACATGAAAGATGCTACGGCCTACGAGTATTGTTGGTATTGGCGGCTTGTCAAAAATGATCGTTTTCTAGACATTATTGATTGAACCATTGGTAATATAACCGCAGGTGCGGTTTGTAACCCCATATGATATCGCATTCAATTCAAAACTGCACGTACAGACTACTGTATTTATCTTCTTTTTATAACCTTTTATTTAACTTGCAATGTTCCGGTCAAATCTTGCAACTGAATTATAAAGCAGTTAGATATCCTCAAACGATTGAGCTGATGGCATATCTACTTACTCGTATGTAAGTTCGGTAACAATGCGGTATTATGGTAGTTATGGTACCACCAAGCTGATTGAATTGATGATATAGGCAGAAGTTCGCCATAGCAACTCCTAAACTATACAAGATACAAACCGTCGTTCTGTTATTGAAAACGTCTCAACGAGTTGTTATTTCAGAGTTTGTCCCAAAAATGATTTTTTGACGGAAAATTATTTCTTTCCTCCTCGAGTCTATTTTTAATTCAACTTCGGATTATCACATTCATGGATGGCGGGCCCGGAAATCAGAGCGTGTCGATAGTAAGCTACGATTTTCTTTCTCGGCAATTACTGTTCTATTTTCATCTCGATATCATGAATAATCATCAGCAAACGCAATGATTTTACTCGTATTTCATGTCGAGGTCGTTTGAGCCCGTACCTATCGGTAGGTAATTAGCGCTGGTGTTCAAGCGTAAATAACGTAAAACAAAATATTAGCGTTTTTTATTCTAATGAGTAGCGGATGATTGTAATATCTAAAGTCAAACCGATGGTCTGTAAACACGAGATACGACCAGCCTTAAACTTGGTCGATATAATATTTTCTAGTTGTAGTATATAGTACTTGTAGTTGTAAGTTTGAGATAGAGAGTACAATATATACTTAGGTTTTTTTTTTGACCTGACTGTGGCTTTATAGGCCGGGCCGCCGGGCCCAATAAAGCGATAGGAGTGCGCGGTTGGAGAGTAGCCTGAGGAAAATCCTGGGGAAAACCTCCGGCACGACCACGCGTGTGATTTAGAACACTGGAATACTCTAAGAGTTTGCGCTCCAGTGAGATTGGTTGAGCGATTTCAACCGAATCTGAGGTGTGAGTGGAATCCAGCTACTGGGACTTTTGTCGCTGGTTCACTAAACCTAGCCTAGCTGAGAAGAGTCCAGCAAGAAACTCAGTTAGGCCCGACCTTGGTCGGATATACTTAGGTATAATGGCTGCCCATAAACATTTAATTTTATCCACTATAAAATTATTTGAAACCAAAATGCCCAAAATTACGTGGTCTGCCTACTGTAAATAAATGGTATTAAGTATTTTACATACCTCGTAAAGTCATCGTTTCACGGCACGTAGGATGAAACTAGCACACCCAGTTTTAAAAATTATTGCGATAATATTTAGAATGAATCTTCAGTTTACCGATAAAACAAACGGGTTTCTTCTTGAGTGTAGCCACGTGGGAAAGGTACTTAGCTTATTTATTAATAAAATAAATATTTTGTACATCAGATCTTCGCCGAGTTCGAGGCGCTGACCGGCAAGGACATCGAAGAGTCCATCAAGAAGGAATTCTCCGGAAGCGTAGAGAAGGGAATGCTCGCGATTGGTAAGTAACTGTAACACTATTGTCCATAAGATTATGTTAATTAAACTGTTCGTTTAAACCCGTCGTCGGTCAGTCCCTGGGATCCCAGGGCTCATTACAAAATAATGCTATTGTTTTTTTTTTTCGTTGGGAGACGAATCTTCCTTACTTCGCATTAGAGGAGCGCGCATACCCTCTAATGCGACTATCCGCTAACCATGGGGTAGGATCCTCAACTGCTAAGATTACTACCTAGCCAATTTTTTAAGTAACTAGTCTGAAAGATCTAAAATGTAGCAGCGAAGTGTGTGTATGTCTGTCTGCGGCAAAAAGTGCCCAATAACTCATGTGTCATAACATAATGATCCGACTACAATTGCAACAATCGATTGTGGCGCCGCTGCAAGGTCGCGGTGACTCACACGCAGGAAACGAAGTTCACGCGGCCTTGCAGTCAAACTCAGTTTTTTATGGAGGTACTAATCCACTACTTCCAAAGATTACAAAAACTTCACGTAGTTAGTCCCTGCTAGCGCTGCAGAGTGATGAATTTCCGTGTCATGTCGTGACTAACATTTAATACGTAATCTATTGGCATTGTCTAAAAATCTGTAATAAGTAAAATTGTTACTCCATATATTTCTTAGAACAAATTGGCATGACTAAGTAAACTACAAGTAAGCCGTTTCCACTAATTAAGAAAACTTTACAGATCGTATCGGACTGTTCAGAAGTTTAATTTTTCATTTCGTTTTGTAACCCCTCCATACTTAAGATGTAGTCATGTAGTCTCAGAAATTAACTTTAAATGCTATTTTATTTTAAATGTATAAGGTAACAGTAAACAAGATACAGAACTATTCAAATTGCTACACCCACTTAGGTTCCTAGATTTCGTTTGTTAATAGATTGCAATGACATTGGTACAAATTGAGCTGAATAAGAACCATTGAGACGTTGGGGCCACAATGCCCACAATACAATTGCACTTGTTGACTTGTTAAGGGGCAATTGTATTCATTCAATATAGGAATATCGTCGTAGGTGTACTAATTTACAGTTGATTGAGATCTTTTGAGCTGGCCGATATTTTTTAAAACTTTTATCAATCTTCTAGCATGCAAAATTAGGTCGCTTTTTGTATTATTTTGACAAAATTTGGCCAACTCGTATACACTGGCACCAATTAAAACTGGAGTACTTAGCGTGTTAATATAGTAGTGGCGCGCTAGATATACGGACGTTCATGTCAAGCCCCGCTAAACAATTACGATGAGCTTGTGTGGGAATTTGATTATGGAAATTAACGACTTATGCTATACTATACCATACCTCACTCAATTAAGGCCCGATATACCAATTGGAATAAGGAATAGAATGGAGTAAGGCATTCTATTTATCTTCTTTCGCCGGCCTTTTCCCATGTTGGTTCGGGTCGGCTCTCCTAATCGCTTTTCGCCAGCTAGATCTATTCTGGGTCATCATTGGGTCTAATTATAAGGCTTTGAGGTCATTATTGGCTACCGATGTGTGTAGGGGTCTGCCGCGGCGTCTCGGTCCTGATCCAATATCCAGTACTTTACGGCTCATGTGGCTTTCGGGTCTTCTCATAACTTGCCCGTACCAAAGCAACCGTGATTCGGTGAGCTTGTTAGGTATCGGTGCTACTTTGAGGCTTCCACGGATATAGGTAATTATATGGTACTTCGTCCAGCAGGGTTAACACCTGCGGACTAGCCCAACATTCGCATTTCAGCAACATGTGCTTTTTAAATACCTAGGCGAATCTGAAATTAGCAGGAACTTTAGACAGACCCATAGGGATCAGTTGTCTTCTCTACGCTGCATTCTGAAACCTTTCTTGGCAGCGTGTGTGACTGGAATCGAACGTGTGTTAACCGAAACTATTATTGGTCCACAGTGAAATGCGTAAAGAGCAAAGTGGGTTTCTTCGCCGAGCGCCTCTACTATTCCATGAAGGGTCTCGGGACCACCGACAAGACCCTCATCAGAATTGTGGTCAGCCGCTCCGAGATCGACCTCGGCGACATCAAGCAGGCCTTCCTCGAGAAGTACGGCAAGCCCTTGGAGGAGTGGATCGCTGTAAGTAAAACTAAACCTTGTTCTTTCACAACTAAGACGCATAATTGGAAGCTAATGTTAATCATGATAGTGTGAGGTAATGGTTACCTAAAATGGTTAAATTGGTTGAACACGCATCCTAGCTAATGATTTTTTATTTGGAATTAGCTGAAGTCTATTAGTGGTTTAAGTATGTCACTTTGTCCAAATTTTTGAAACGCACGTTTCTCTCTCGATTTACTTATGTTTTCAATTCATATTATTGCGTAAGAGTATCTATGAAGTATATTAGTATAAAATTTGGACAAAGCAAGTATACCTAACGCATAATTATGTTTATTATTTAATTATACCATATTTGATTATTTTGTACTAATAAGTTTCTGTTCTATATTGGTTTAATTGGGACTCACTAAATATTAACCATGGCACAAGGTTAACGTATTATAGTTGGCTACTGCTTTTTACATATGTTTCACAAAACCGATAAAATATGCTAACAATTAACACACTTATCAACACCCAATTATTAGCATTGTACCATAAATCACACCCTCACATTCACTGAAAAATAAATGTATAAACATTAACAATAATTAACAAAATATTATTAATGATAATGGTGTACAGTTAGCATTAGAAGTAACTACGAACACGAAGAGATAAAAAGCTCTTATATGGGTAGTTAATTTTGAAGCTGACTGTACTTAAGGAAAACAGTCTTCTAGGCTGCATGAAATACTTCAAAAACACTATAAGAAACTGACCCATAATTTCAAGCAAGATTCTTTCTATAATAATAAACTTATCATGCTATATATAATAAGAAGCATGATTAAATACTTTTTCCACAGCAATAAAATACATCATCTTCATGTCTTGGCCATATTTTTTAATTTACTCATTAATGTAATGCAATATTGTATCAATATACAGATCTATTTAAGTATTATTGCTATACGAGAATAACAGAACTATATCGATTGAACTTTTGAGTGAGTTAGGAAAACGTGATCAGCTATGTTGTGTTTAATTTTGTGTTCGTTTTCCAAATTTACTGGGGGGTAAGGCGTTTCAACCGGGGTTCCTTGCCGTAACCTTAAAAGTCGTGCAGTTTTGTGAAACATGTTGAAATTGGTCTTTGTTCGCGCGTTTCAACCGCCTCACCTTGGTGGACACGTGATTTACGAATTGGCTGTAGATTTTGGTGGCATTTCTGAGTTAGTTGGTAGCGGTCCCGTATTCTACCAAATACCCGAAAACGGCATTCAAATCTTTATCCAATTCAACAAAATAGTGAGTGACCACGAACGTGATTTGGAACAAACGCCCAAATATACGACCCGAATATGACGAAAAACCCCGCTAACAAAAACGAGTAATGGCTATTTTGACACATTACATTACATAGAATACCTACATTAGTTGAGGGCCCTATGATTAGTTCATGAGTTTCATGATGTATATATTTTTTATTATTAACTTAATTTCAAGGTTACGGTTATTGTAGGGGAGGTTGGAACGCCACAGTTTACCCTAACTGGTTTGTCTAACAACGGATCGCCGCGCATGGCATAACTTGCTTCGAGTGTTCGTTTGACTAAATTGACAGTCCAAGCTCAGCAGCGTCCGTTTTGATTGCAGGGCGACACATCCGGGGATTACAAGAAGGCTTTATTGACCGTTGTCGAATAATTGTGGGGCAGGCGGAACATCGATTCAAAGACACGCTAATTCCAATTATTTAAGCTAAACGTCAATTTCTCGGTTGTAACTTGATCTGATAGACTACCGGCGCGCGGTCTCTAAACTTAACTTTAAGAAGGAGATAGTTAAGTTTAACGGCCGGTGCGCTTAAAATAATTTATTTTTAAAAAGATCTGTATATTTTGTTCCTTTGCGTATAGTCATGTAACTTTTCTTCGCACTGTACATATTGTCTAGCTAACAGCTTTATGCATGAGAGACGTGCTGAATGGTTTTTATAAGTAGTTGTTGATTTTTCAGGAGGACGTAGGAGGTACTCTGGGCCTACTGCTCTCTACAATGAGTTACTAGACCCGGCATGCCAATAACATTGCGCAAACTCAGTATTACGAGCGCCCTTTCGTGTAACATTGCTGTGTGAAGAAAGTAGTCTCATCACAAAAAAAAAATAGTTTACTGTACTGTATAGATGTAACTTAATTAAAGACATTTTTAATTTTAAGTGCGTAAATCTCGTGTTTGATATTTTTATTCTATTTACAAAGCTTACCTATTTACCGCATGGTTTGTGAAAAATCTCAACTGAAATTGTGGGCCAGTTTTGTGTTGAGTTGTACGCTTATTTACAGTTTCGTTTTCGGTATTGTTTGCAGGAAGACATAAACGGCGACGTCCGAGATGTCCTAGTCGCCCTTTGTTATTAACGCCCGCTAGTTGATGCAAATACTCTTGTATTCGATATTGTGTTAGCATGCTAAGCAGGTCGATGTTATACAAATGCAATGTAATGTTTTCCAGGGTGACACGAAAGGAGACTACAAACACGTGTTACTCACACTCGTACATTAGCGACGATACGCATAATATAAGTCTACATGTTGTTATGAATTGGTGTGCGCATATGCTAAGTTCCGATCTGAAACTGCCTTTAAATACATTGTATAACTGTTGAGATGTTAGAAAAAGCTTGATATTTTTGTGAAATGAGATATTTATTGATGCTGTAGTTTCGTTTACAATATATTTACATTAATAATTAAACTATGTTCAACAAATTGGTTTTATTCTACATCCCTAATCCCTTCCTCTGTTATCTGAAAATGAAAGATTTTCATGGTTAAAAATGACCGTTTTCGGTACGGAATAAGCGGTATTGGATATCAATACCGCTTCGTTATAAAGGCAGAATTATACGGGTTGAAATATAAAGGTAACGGTACCGGTATAATAACGATAACGCTATTTTTAATAGGTGTACTCAAACCCTACATATTAACGGTAGCCAACCGGTATTAATTCTGTACCAAAAAAATTCGAACGTAACTTTTACGATGGGTAACGTAAGCGCGACCAACAGTGAACAGCGACTACGGCAGTAATCTATGGCGCCGAACGAAATTTAACAAAAATGGGTATTTTAGGCATTCACCCAATAACTAGCGCCGATTGGTTGGCGCCATTGGCGGCACCCTCAAGCCCAAACGATACCTTAATGAAAACGGTTCAGTTATAGAAAAAATAGTGGTACAAGTAGTACCCAACTGATGTGGCTTACCGATGTCCCTTTATATTCCGCTACCGAAAAATTTATTTTGCGGTATCGAACCCTAAAGGCCGGTCACATACATTCGGAATTCCGTTTCGGAATTTCGATTCGAAATATCGATTCGTAATATCGAACGCATTAAATCCATACAAAATCTATGAATCAGCCACATACGTACAGTTCGAAATTTCGAACGGAAAAATACTAAATGGATTTAATGCGTTCGATATTACGAATCGATATTTCGAATCGAAATTCCGAATGTATGTGACCGGCCTAACCGAAACGAGAAGGTATGACGTCATACCGTTTTAAACGCTACCTTTATTTTCCGGTTATGCAGTCCCTGGGTTAAACAGTGGTACCTCTTACATTTTTTGTATTGGAAACAAGACTGCAACATTGGCTGTTGATATTATTTTAAAGATATACCCTGGCGTCTTGCTGGTAGGTTCAAATATTTTAGAATATTTTGTCCAATATTTATTTGTCATTATACATACAGCCATATTCAATGACCCGTTGTAGATTAGATACCTACGTGCACATAGTTATCAAAATATAAAGTAACATTGTTGTTGTTTAAGTACCTACGTGAGATGTTTTACATAATAGAGGTGACTGTAGAGCCTGTAGAAAGATACTATTAGGTAAAGTATACCGTCGCCCGTCTCTCGTACTCAACAGCTTAATTGTAAGAAGTGTTGCGAAAAGCTTTTCGCGAGCTAAGAGGGGATACGCGTTCAAAATTGTTCTAATGCTGATACTTAAATACATACAGAGGGAGTTATACTTAAGATTTCTGTGTTGGTCGAGTTGTGTCAAAGTAATCTGTACAAAAAGCAACTTCATTTTGCATACTACAAGATTCACAATCCAATGTCAGTTTTATAAAATATCGGCCAGCACAAAAAATCTCAACTATACTTTGGTCACACCACTGTGCTTCCCTTTACCTAGTAGAGATTTGAAATTGTATTAGTATCATTTCACTTGCTACCCATTAGGTAGTATACTAAAGGGAAATTCTTCGATCGGCCAATCTTCGGGCCGGGCTGATCTCGCAAACCCCACTAAGCCTTGCCCTGCAAGTATTGTTAACATTGACGATTTTTTTCTATGACCAGCAACTGCCAGAGGACCCTTGCGGGTGCTTATCTCGATCGTCATTCCTTATAAGTGTAACATGAGTTGTGGCATCGTAGGTCCCTAACGGATGAACCGATTCGAGTGCGGTTTTTTTTTTATTGAACGCTGTTTTGCGTAGGGGTGTTTTATTTATTTTTTATAACATATATTAACGCTGCCGACTGAGTTAGGTGCGTCGTTCTACTTGAGCATGAGAGCCACGCGCTCCGCGCCGGCGCGTTTTCCAGCGTGCCCGGGCGAATATTTAGCGTTTTTACCGCGGTTTTTTTCGTCATTGTTGTTTCATTCAATATTGTTAAAGGAGACGACGATCAGAGTAAACTTAACCATTAACCTTAGAGCATTATCGGGTCTGATTCTTATTTGATCAATGTTTTTGACGGTTTGTCCTAACTTTGTGTAGATAATCGTGAGTCGACAATTACTTTGCAAACGACCGTTTCAAACGCCCGGAGAATCACCCGCCCATGCTCGAACCAGAAGACAGTCCCACGCCGAGGCTCATCTCGCTCGTCATTCTTACAGTAGAACATACCTTAAAGCTGCCGACCGCGTTAGGTGCGTCGTTCGACTTGAGCATGAGAGCCACGCGCTCGTCGCCGCGGGTGGCGAGCAGCAGCCGGCGCGCGCAGCGGTGCGCCCACGCATCCCCCAGCGCGCCCACGCTCGAACCGGAAGACAACCCCACGCGGGTGCTCATCTCGTTCGTAACCACCACCTGCCAGTCTCATCCAAATACCTTATAAGTAAACTGTAAATGCTTTCTATCAAAACCTTGACAAATAAAACTGAACTTTATGTTGTAATACACAAGGCTTTTTTAAAATTAACCATAGATAAGCTGAAAAGCGAGACCGGAAGTGGCTCACTTTGTCTTTGCGTGTCCCTATATATTGTATTTACAGATGTAGGTAGTCATTAGCCGTATTAGAAAGAAGCACGCTAAGAAAAGTTGAGTCTCTTTGAGCTCGCGTTTTCAGCCACAGAAGATACTCCACTTATACGACACGTAGTATCTGCTATCTCTAATGGTCCCATCCAATGGTAACACGTTTAGTGCCAACGTATTATTAGCAGCGCTACATGAGCTGCCGTTAAGATAAGAAAACTCAGCAGCGCACCCCCATTGCCGGTTGTACACGAAGTGTTAACTTTTTGGATGCCAAGGACTTTTTTTTAAATAAATGAACTTTATTCTGCAAATAGGCCGCAATGGCACTGTTACAAGTCAAAAACTACCAGCGTTTCTCAAGAGACCACTGCCGAGAAGAAACGCCGAATGTATCCAGTATAGGGCCTGAACCTACTTGAGAACCCGTTACGATGACGTTACGTGTATGGAACGACTATTGTTTTTGGTACCTATACTTAGCAAAACAAATGTATAGCACTATCACTGCATTAGATTGATAATGCCACTAGTCAATCTGTTATCTCGAGGGAACAATGATTTGATTTGACTTCAGCATCTTAATTTTGACTTTAGCAGATTTATATTATAGTCTGACGGGATGAATTGCATCTTGAATAAAATAGTGTTCATAAATATAAACAAAAGGGAAAATTTCGTTTTAGAGTTAAACATACTCACAGCAATTTGGTTCTCTAGTGCTGTTCTGTGTATCTCCGCCATCAGCCGGAAGAGTAGCCCCGTCCTTTGCTTTGTTGATATACCTTCTTTGAATGGGAATGCTATTGAATCTATTACTATAAGCTTTATCTGTAATCAAATCAAATGTGTGCTCACTACCGAATATATATCATATGTAAACAGGTCAAGTGAAAGTTGGTCTAAAGCCTTCTTCATCTTATATTGTGAAATAAATGAATCTAATCTAATTTATTTATTAATTGAATACTATACTTACATTAGGATGTTGCTGGATGAATTTAGGTAATCTGTGGATACATGCACAGAATTTCTCCAAACCAAATGCATTCATGTAGTGTAATTTCTTCAAAGCATCTTCTTCTTGAACAGCTATATTAGTATGGAGAAGCGCCTGGCATTTGTTGAGACTTGCAAAAAGAATTTCTGAAAGATATGGTGAACTAAATAACAATGGCAGAATTAGAAGATTGTAGCATGTGGCGATCATAGATCAGCAATGGTCGCAGTGATGCGTGGCCTGGGAATAGCCACAACTCCCAAATAAAAAAACAATGGTAGAATGAATGAAACCACAATTTTCAAAGAAAGGTTCTAAGGCCTCCCGAGAAAGCCCTCCACTAAAAATTCAAGTAAAGATCAAGAACAGTCAAGTATCTTCACGTTATCTAGACACAAGAATGGGACAGCTTAGCTTACAAAGGATGTTTTTATGACTTGTTCATCAAAAAGTTTGGCAAGAAGGGCTGGAAGTCAACTAGGTTAACATAGTCTACCTACTTAGTAATAGAACTGACAAACAAAATGTAGCTAGCGTAGTTAAAGACATGGTTTAGTTCATTGATAAATTCTTCATATAGTGCATGGTAATGTTGCATTTGCATTATTTATCTTATTATGCATATAATCATCTTTCGCTATCTCACCTTTGAATCTATAAATACTGAAATTCGTGTTGGTATCAATATATAAGGCTTCAGCACTTAACCCTCCAAGGACCTTTGGTATTTGAACAGAAGCACAGAATTGTAAACTAAAACAAAACAATGGCCTATGTATAAAATTATTAATATTTTAATTTTCAATTACTGCAATACTTTAGGAAGCTCATATAGCAGCTATAGGTCGACCGTGTAATCAAGTCGCTGTGGGAGGAAAGATGGCACAGGTACTTGTTCGCTACCTGATAATGTTTCTCCTCTTACCCTGCCCCTTTACATCTGTATCCTCAGTTAAACGGTTGGCCTATAGTAGTAGTGCAGTAATAGCAGGAATTAGATAAATATTGTTAGAATTTTAAATATGAGAGGAAATTAACCATAACTGTGTTTTTCCTGAACCCGGCAACCCTACTAATTCTGTTATAGAACTTAACTGAAGTCCGTCATTCCCGAGTACATTATCCAAGCTCAAGCTGAACGACGGTATTGAAGGTAAACAAGTTTCTCTCTGAAATTAGAAAAATAAAATGTTAAGTTTGATGCAAATTTGAACCGTTCACTAAATGATATCACATTGACTAACCTGCCATAATTCTGTCGCATTGTATATCTTAAAAGTAGTCATTTTTATTTATAGACGATAGCCATCAAAGGACATAATTAGAGTTATTTATCACATCGGCTTTTTGAAAATTCGCTACCTTTCGTGAATGAACGATAATGACATTAGTTTCTTAATGTTGCCATTGTGAATAAATAAATTTCATTTCTAGTGATGTCAAAAACCGATAATTAATAGTACAGAGCCATCTATCATGGAGTAGTAAGACTATTAAATTTAATTCTGTTTTGTGTTAACAGATGGTAGCAGCAGTACTAGTAGTACATCTATTCACCACCAGATGTCAGTTTTGTAGAAATTTCATTAATTTGTTAGTTTGAAAATACTCTTCGTATGTTTTACTTTCTTTTCAATCAATCATAATATTGAATTATGAGAATAAATAATAATAATTTAAATTTATTTATCAAAAATTTTTGGTTTATCTTTATCTATCAAAACATGCGAGACGAAACGAACCGTCAGTCAGTGTCATTGTCATGTCAAAATCAAAATAAATAGCGCCTGTCCTGTGTTGCATTTTTACTGTAAATATTTTTCATTCGTTTTTATATTTTCAATCTCACTGAATCAACAGCGAACATGAATCAAATGAACCTACACGTTCCTTTAAATCCCGTGGGAGCAGCTCCTAACGTCGGTGTGGGTGGTATGCCAATGCCAGTAGCTGGTGCAATCATGCAGCAACCTTCGCCTCAACATTCTCAGCAAATGCAGCCAGCGATGGCACAGCCACCGCAGCAAGATAAAATGGACAACATTTCTAAAGCAAAGACGTTGATGAGCTCTTTGCGAGAGTCTATTCCTGTAAGTAAAATGATTCACTGTAATTTCCTTAAACCCCTTGCCAACACGAGTAAATCATAAATCTGTATAGCCATATCACAACCAGACAGGTGCAGGACATAAGGTGCTATGTTACATATATTAAAACAATGGATACCCACACTTAGGAACCTATCCATAGACATGGTTATTCATTTAAATATAATCATGTTATAATGTGCAACCTTTATCAAGTAAGAGAGTGCTTGTTAAGAGTTCCTTGTGATTATACTTGGCAAGACAACAGATATCTGCATCAACTTGTAACTGGTTTGGACCAGTTATTAATCTGAAGTAATTCAATTAGCTGGAACTTACAGACGCAACATCCACTGATAAGCTGCACTTGTTGACATCAATAGTTATATAATTTGTTTTCATTTCTTTTTCAGATGACTCTTAAATCAGCAGCACAAATTTTGCACCAGAATCACAATATTGATTCTAATTCACAGTAAGTCATTCAGTCCTATTTATACTAAGTATTAAATATTTTAGTCTTGAAATTCTATTGAAGAATAATTTAATTCAAATTTAACAGTCAGCTTAATCAGAATATGAAGGTCTGTTATTTTGTATGTTTAATGTCTCTATATATTTATGCTGGACTATATAATCCAGATCCATGAGAATGGTGGATTTGACTGAAATAAAAGACATTTAAAACTAAAGCCGATATAAAACCACCAACTTGATAAGCATATTCATAGGTATTTGCATTGTGAATATGTAGGTTAAATTAAGGAGAGAACTTATACAAGACTAGCTTTTGCCTGTTACTTTGTCCATTTGAATTCCCATTCTAATTTTCAAGCCCAAACGGGGAGAATAGTTCTTAGAGAATAATTTGTGGGGTAAATTAATACTTTGTTTTAATATTGATTATAAACACATATCAGTAAGTCAAAATTCGTACAAATCCGTCCTGGTGTGTTTGCGTGATTGATCAATAAAAATGAAATTCCCTTTCACTTTCTAATGTTGCCAAGATATGTGATAGTTGTTTTTTTTTGTTTTAGAAAAGGAATTGACGCCCCTGTACCTCGATTTGACAAGAATTTGGAAGAATTCTTCTGCCTGTGTGATCAAATGGAATTGCATTTGGTAAGTTGCTAGCACAGGGAACCTTTAAGCCGTCATCTCCTGGCGAAAAAATAAACAATAGCATTATTTTTTTATGAGCCCTGTGATCCCAGAGACTTGTAGACGATGTGTTAACCATGCATACTAAACACACTTGTACATAGTGGTTTTGCTAATACATATAGACATGTTATGGCATGTGATATTATACAATCTTAACCATTAAGGACCTGACCTTAAATGAGAAGTATAAATGTTTAAATTGAGATTTCATTCTAGATGCAAATCTCCACAAAAAATCACATACCATTGTGAGAATACAACTTGGGCAAAATAGAGGGCACTCTAATTTTATTATACACTTGCTCCATCCAATACAATCAAAGTTTAACCTAACTTCCTTGGAACACAAAACATGATACTTATCACACCTCGCTGCTTAGTGTTGCGTGGTGTTGCAAAGTGTGTTTGCCCTTATGAACACAATTTTATACCTTTGTGTACGAGTACAGGTCACAAAGTCCATTCATATTGTTATATACATTTACAAGCTTGGCAAAATTCAGAATCGAATTCAACACGCTTTTTTACTTCGGAAAAGTTATGCTGCCAAAATGGTTCATTAAATGCCATTCAACTTGAAATTCGTTAAATTAAAGTTTGTTAAGTTTCTTAAAACTACTATTAAAAACTATATTAGTATACCTATATTTGAAAACATTTGAGTTGGCCGAGTTGCGTTAACATAATTCGTTCAAAAAGCTAATTTACTGTTAAAACAGTAAGGTTCAAAATCGTTGCCACATGCTCATATCATCCAATAATTAACTTATTGACCCAGGTGCTTTTTCTAATATATGCATTCTTATCTCAGATGTCTTTACGTGACTCGTTATCATTTGTAAACATTTATATGTTTTCTAATGCAAGCCATCATGTGATGTTATAGCAGTTTCGATATTGTTATCTCAGGACATCTCAAAAGGGCAGGACCATGACTGTTGCTACCTGAATATGCAGGTTAATTTGATACTAGTTGATAGTTCCATGAACTTTATTCAAAAAATATTAACACTGTCATAGTCTTAAATCTTGAATGTACCTCAGAAACCGAGGTAGCGCCCTGCCTATAGCGACAACCTGCCTAGCTGGCTAGCTGGCTCTCCGGCAGCTGAAAAAATTTACACAGCGCCCTCTAGTCTAGAAACTGGCAGTGAAAGTGAGAGATTTAAGGTCTCATATCCAAGTACTTTTATTTACCTAGTTATCCGTTGACACGTAGTCGAGTCAAATACACGATGTTGGTTTAATTAACCAACACACGCCTTAATTTTTATAAATCGTTATCACCATGCAATGTATCACTTTCGCAAACAATGGGTATATCTGAAAGCACGAGGCACAGACGTGAGGGCACTGAGCTTCCTCCCATTACTTGTGACAGATTTGAATTATATTTCCGACGACATGAGTTTATCAAGTGATTAAAACGTATCGTATTGTCACTACAGCTGCACTTAGTGCTGTCCTTTACATTAGAAACATTCCAAAACCATATGATTGTATTTGGGCGCCTTCCGATGCCGACGCCGCCGGACACCCCAAAAGATATGATACCTACCTACCTAAAAGTTAAAAAAAATGTTTTTTTTTAAATCTTCTTTTTCTTTGCCTTATCCCATCTACTTGGGGTCGGGTCTCTTTGATCGTGTGCGCCAGACATTTCTGTTCTGGGTTGTTACTTGAAGAGTCTTTTTGACATTTGACCACCATGTGGCTTTCGGTCGTCCACTTCCTCGATGGCTCTCGGCTAAGCCTTAGCGCCCGTTTCACGGCAAAGTCTTTATCTCTCCTCATGATATGGCCATACCAGCGTAGTTTTCGTTCAGCCAGTTTTTCCGTGACAGGAACCACTTTGAAGCTTCCGCGGATGTGTTCATTGCATATTTTATCCAATCTTGTAACACCACCAGACTACCGGAGCATCTTCATATCGTTAATATGAAGTCGTTGTTCGTGTAATTTCTTCGTGGTCCAACACTCGGTGCCATACAGCAAGGCGGGTCTAACTGCTGTCTTATATACTTTACCCTTTACTTTAATGGGCATGGTGGCATCACAAAGAACTCCCGAGAGACTTCGCCACTTCAGCCATGCAGTGTTAACTCTGTGGACTACGTCGCTGTCAACATTTGCGTCGGGTGTGAGCACTGAACCAAGGTATTTGAATTTACTCGTTTTGGGAACTGCAAATCCACGTATTGATATTGAGCTGTTATCACAAGTTTTGGCGGTAAAGTTGCAGTACATGTATTCCGTCTTGGTTTTACTCACTCGCAACCCAGCTCGTCCAAGGGCGTTCGATCATTTTGCTACGGTGCTCTGCATCTCCGTGGTTTTAGCTGTCAGTGCAATATCATCAGCATAAAGCAGGCACCATGGTAGAGGATCTTGTATGTGCCTCGTGAGGTGGTCCATTACTAAATTAAAGAGGAGCGGGCTAAGTGCGAAACCCTGGTGGACACCAACTTTGACTTCAACTGACTCACTTAATCCAGCTGGAGATCTAACTTGTGTGGTGACGTGTTGGTACATATCTTTCATAAGCATTATGTAATGTTCTGCGACATTCTGTGCCCTGATCGCCTGCTAAACCAGTTTTCTAGAAACTCTATCAAAGGCTTTTTCCAGGTCAATGAAGGTTAGGTGCAGGTCCTCCTTATTTGCTCTGTACTTCTGATGGTAAACGGTAAATTGTATGATAACTACCTTTCTTAAAACTGGTTCGAATAGCATATCTTCTTTGGCCTCGCATAATGCCGCTACAAGTGGTCGGATTTCCCAATCATGCGACGCCAGCACTTGCTTCGCTCCTGTGCAACCTCTGCGTGGAGGCCCGTCTCCTTCATGTCTCTCTGGACATGCATCATCACTTCCCTGGTTGGAATAGCATCATGAAAATAAATTATGCATATACAGTAGAATTCGGATACAGCGACAGTCAAGGGTGCGATGAAATTGCGTCGCACTAACAGAACGTCGCACAAAGTGGACTGATTTGCTTAGAAAGTGTTTTGTGTGAAAACCTAACATTTCGACGTTGTTATAGTATATATGCAGAGTCACAATAAGCGGATTCTACTGTACCTATTTAGTTGTATGATTAGTGGTTAATGTGATGTTATAGCGGACGGCGATCACGTGCATGGAGCAGCAGCAGTCGGCGGCGCACTACCTGCCGTCGCCCGTCAACCCCTCGCGCCTCGACGCCGGGCCCAACACGGTAAGTGCTTTTTTTTTAACCTGTCTGTGGCTTTATAGGCCGGGCCCAATAAAGCGATAGGAGTGCGCGGTTGGAGAGTAGCTCGGGGAAAACCTCCGACACGACCACGCGTGTGGTTTGGAACACTGGAATATTCTAAGAGTTTGCGCTCCAGTGAGACTGGTTGAGCGGTTTCAACCGAATCTGAGGTGTGAGTGGAATCTACCTACTGGGAGTTTTGACGCTGGTTCACTAAACCTAACCTAGCTGAGAAGAGTCCGGCAAGAAACATAGGCCTATAGGGCTAGGCCCGACCCGGGTCGGAAGGTAAGTGCTCTTCTTTCAAAATATTCACTGCCAGGAACCCGTCTGGCGGGCAATCTGCTCGTAGACGTGTTGCCGATTCCATGCGTTTCACCGTATGTAGAGGAAATTGCGTAGCGCTACGAAAATCTTGGCAGCGAAAGTGAAGTGTCGTACCTATAGTATCTACATAGCGTTATTCATTGTATGCTACAGTGTATAAATAAAGATACACGAGCCGAATCAACTCCAATCGTTTTCCTGATATTCACAACACTTGACCAACAACGGAACCAGTCGTTACTAATCTCGATTGTGAATCGCATATCTGACTGTATTATCTTACTGTTGATTATAGATACAAAAAATAACAAAACGCCTTCTCCATTGCCATTGAAATTGCAAGTATATCTTCATTATAAAGTGCATTATCATTCATCAGTGACGTCAATGAAAGCCTCTGAAGTTATTGAAGTTAAAATGACAATGTAGTAATAATTTGATAAAAACATTATTTTCTCTGTAAATAATATTGTTAGCAAGTACCGGGCCACATTTCTCTATATTGCTGTGATCACTAATTAAACTGTATTGCACTTCATTCGTTTAAATATTAAGTTACAAATACTATATCGGTATTGCAGGAGACGACACTAAGTTACCCGCAGTACCTGAACACGGTCCGTCTTCAGATCTCGTACGCGAAGGACATCCACGACACGCTGGTGGCCGCCGCGCAGACAGAGTGGCTCAAGAAAAACTAATCTTATTCCGTAGCAAGTAAGACCACTGTTATTATTAGGCTAATTAAATGTATCTACCGAACTTAACAACATTGTCATTATTTAGTGGTTTGGATGCCGAGGAATGGAAAGTGAAATCCCTTACAGCTGCTACTAGCTTTATACGGGTTGTTCATACGTCGGTCGGATACCTTCTTGTAGGTTGTAGTGGGCAATTTTTTTAGAAGCGATAGCCATCTGACCGTCCCACACAGGGTAATCTATAATTTTAATGTTATTCAGTTTTTTTTTTGTATTTTGGGAGCTTGACAGTTAAAAGGTTTCTATTAACCAAGGATTTATCGTCCAACGAGCCTACCGAAGCACGGAAACCCTCAGTTATAAATAAAGGAGAAAGTAAAGTCACCAAGTCATAAAAAACCATTTATTTCAAGGATAAAATAGATAATGCTTAGATATTTACATGAAACAAAATCTACCTCAAATTACAGTTCACACGAGTTTTTTTATAATATCCATCCATCTAGTTTTACCAATCACAAACTTGTTATACTATGACAATTTAATTTCTGATTAATGCAGACATGTTTTTGAGATCATTTTTATTTAGGCCACATATGATTGTGCATAACATATAAATACTATACTTAGAAATACAAAAAAGACACCTGAGAAATACAAAATGACATTCACAATAAACAAAACATTCGTCGGTAATATGCATATATATCTCCTTGCTTTAGTTTCTATAATAAACATAAAACAATACACAACTTCGGAGTCAGACAAAATCGATCAAACCTAGCTTTTATTTCTAAGAAGTAAACAGATAGTTGAATCATTTCGTCGAGTAGTCGTAAATGTCACATAGGTATTTATCTCCTCGCCAGCCGGTCGGACGTAGGGCCAGCCCGCGTGTTCGACATCGGATTTTAAAATTTTAACACTTTATAAAACTTAGATAATTATATAAAATATCACAATAGGGACGAAGATTAGAATTCTATCAGTCTTTTGTTCTTGAAGACGCTATTGCAGGAACATCAGTTTCACTAATCCAGCAACGTAAAGTACCTGCAACAAACCACAAACTATTACTCTCAGTCTTTTTGCAATTCGAATATAAAAAACAGTTTGATACCCTTCTGCACGGGGAGTCCGCTTGCTACATTCCGTAAAAACTACTCCAAAGAAACAAAGCAAAAACATATGCCAAATGGTGATAACCCCATTGAATTATCTCAAAAAATGACGAAGCTACAATCGTTTTGAAGTTGCTGGTTAGAGAGAGAAAGCGCGACAGATCAGTGACGTCATTGAACCACGAGCGCCATGGCAAATGACAATCGTTCCAATATAAAGGTGCGTTTTGCGGAAAAGGGACAGAGTATGCCCTCTCTTAAGAGGCCTTATAATTTTTAAAATGTTTTGATTTCAAATTATGACAAAAGTATTGATAATACCAATAAAGTTATTAAAGGATACGATCACTACAAGTTTTAGATAGTGACATGGCTATTTTTTGATTTTATTGTGCTAAGTAGAATTTAAACGGAAAAGAGCCGTTTTTAATTTGAAAATGGTCGTTTTGGAGTGATATTTGAAACGATATTTCTTGATGAAAAATCCACAAAATCCATTAAAAATTTATCCATTAGATCACAATAGTCCTGTTCTAGATAGTACCACTGATAAAATGTCAAGATACTTGTAAATTCAAACAGAGAATGGCCTGAATAGATGAGCGTTTTTTCACTCATAAGAGCTCTTAAAACTTTGAGGACATGTAATTATTTATTCTTTTGAGTTACTTTATTCACCATTTGATTAAGAATTTGATCCTTTTGGAAGAAAATTCGACCTTATTGAATTTGACATAGGCTAATTTTTGCGGAATCAATTGCCATCTATTTCATAACCTTCCGACGGGAAGCTAGACCTAAGTCTCTATTCTGTAATATAATACCTATTTACCGTACAGGTTCCGTTTGAGACCCAAATCTGTATTGTAGGTACCGTTGTATGACAACAGCGTTGTCAAACACATTAGGGCGCGCCCAGCGACAGCCGCGGGGGGCGATACTCAAACGGACATAAATCCTACTTATCTTTAAAGAGAATATATTTGCGTTTCTGTGACCCTAGATAAACTTATTATTATGACATAAATAACGTTAGCGGTCCGCCCGCTGTGGAATAATACGGGCTCATTCATGTGATGGATGTGCGGACAAACAACTGCCTGTAGCGATACTACCTAGAGCAATCTTGATGAGTCTGGTCGCTATTGTCGAATTCCGCCTATACTAGACATGTTTCATCGACGTTTAAGGTCAAAGAGTCAACGAACAGTTGGCGTTTAATAAATAGTATTTACGTTCACTGAGAATAGTTCTTGTCGTAAATGCAACCAGCTGGATAATTACATTTTCTCTGTTCTTATTTTTCTGTAGGTGCAGTCGATGAAATAATAGGTTTGTCACATTATAAATAAAGTCAAATTATGGAGAACCCTTCTTTCCTCGACTATACAATATCTTACTGTAATAGCCGCCCCGTTATCAATATTCTTTATAATTGTTTTTCTCTTTACAACACGTAATATTTGTTGTTCTGTTAAACGCCAGATAACTCATTATCTCAAAGTCCTACAAAATCGGAAAAACAAATGCCCATCGCCTGGCTATTAATATGCCTTGTTAAGTATATTTAGCAATTTGCAGTGTACTTAGGGATCAATAAACTTAGCACGTATTAAATAGTAGGTTCGAATGCGATTAAAACAAAGCACCTACCAACGATTTAGTAATGATTCGTTAGTTGGTCATCGACCCCTTTGGTATTCTAATTGGCCACAGTAGGTAGGCAAATATAGTATTTGTGTATAAGTATGTATACATTGTACACGTACGTAGGCGATAGCTATTATCATATACTAACATTGTAGCTCTAAGAACACACTGGCATGAACAGTCCGTTGGATCGTTTAATTGAATAATTATAGGCACTTTTATGATTACTTCATTAATGAATTGGCAGGCAGTGAATCATGACATGTTTTCTTCCAACGGTTATAATAACAAGTACATAAATATCTCAAGATCGTTATTCATTGATAAAAATGTGCTAAACCTTGTCAACTATATTAAGCTGTCCTGTAATTTACTGGCAGTAAGGAACAATTATTAAGCATAAGAACATATTTAATTTGCTTATTTATTATAACAACTCGCTCTGAAGATATTACGTACTCGTACAAAGTAACGCGTACCTAAGCCATAAAAACTAGAGCTAAGGCTAAAAACAAAGCTTTCTTTTAGGTCGTGTCTAATTATGAATAGGTTCTTCTAGTTGGAAGTTTTCATCGGAGCCGAGTACTTATAGACAGAAACAACGTCATCTTAATGATGTGTGACTGAATTAATTGTTGGTTATTTGGAAAGGCTCAAAGAATCAAAGAATATATGATCATATTCATACGATGCTAACATGCAATGGGATAGATATACAGCCTAAAAGGTTAATACTTTGGGTCACTCGCGCGTATAATATGCAGATATGGCTAAAATAGGTATATCACAATTCCTGTATGCATCAATACAATCTTTCCTATGTTTACCTAGATAAGTTCCAATGCAAGTTAGGGGGTACGAGGTGTCAAGGGGCTAGGACCCGACGACCTAGGTAGGATACGACTGTGGTGTCCATTATGTCGTTCACACACGATGTACATTTAACACGCTACTCACGCTAGCCATCTCACTGTCACGTGTAACAGAATGGAGTATCAGATATTGAGCCAATGCATTATTATGTGGTTGGCATTAACCTCTAGATTGTCCAATGGATTTTGATGTGGAAACGTATGCGCAAGTTTTTAAGTAATGGAATCCTTCAGTCGTTCATCTTTGCCAATGACCGGTCCGGAAGTGTCAAAACTAAGACCAAAAGCAATCTGATGAAAATAGTGCAGCGCTCTCAATATGGGGCCGTGGTCTGGTGAGTGCGCGACTGTGCAACTGTGCGAGTGCGCGCGATATTTCTGCCTAGAACTGAGATCTACCGTTTGTTCTCAATTTCGTCGAGAGTGAGCTAGATGTACAGTCAGTCATTATTGTAGTGGAATAAGAGCTTTTCACCTCTTCATTTACGCAGTTAATTTTGACGCTGACTGTACCGGGAATACCTGTTCGCGAGAAACAGGATCTCACCATATAGCTTGTATTGGTGGCGCAAGGGGGTGAAGTGCTGGTGTACTCACGTGGTTCATCCGAAGACCTGCTGCGCGGCGTACGTGATGCGCAGGAAGCCGTCGTCCCCGCGGAACTGCTCGTAAGCCTGCGCCATGGTCATGCTGTGGCTGGCCACCACGCGCTCGTTCACCAGCAGGTACAGCGCCTACACATAATTACCAATGAGGACACCGAAATCCCGATTTGAGTTTGCTTTACATTCGCTTGTTTTTGTAACAAATAGAATTGTGAACTCATAGCTCCTACGTTATCTATATCTCAACACGCAACCATGGCTCATCCGTGTTCGTAAAATAAAAGTATTGTAATAGTAATTGTACCAGTGCCGTCATTTTGCGACGGCCATCACGAAACGAACGAGTATACGTCTATTTGCGTCTATGTGAAAAACATCCGCGTATAGCAATTCATTACTACTAACTTGGATAGTGGGAATAGTGAGTTAATGATATTAATCTCTTCTGCTTACAAGGCGAATGTATAATCTATATCGGGGCATCACGGATGGGTTATGATTCCTATAACCAATCTCTCGTATTGGGATCTTTGTGGAACTTACTTGTGAATCTTTCAGTTTCATCTTGGTTCTGATTATAAAGAGAAACTGGGACATTGTGAGTTCTTGGGGTACTAGAAACTTTTTTCTGCCCAACGCTGGGACTTCTCTTTCCCTCGAGTACCGCTCCACGTACAGCTACAAGAAAGATGACATTTAAGTTACATTCAATTAGAGTATGGTCTAGTTTGATCTAAATAAACTATTCTCCGAATTTGGACAAAGGTCAGTTCATCGGCGGACACTTACCGGTACTTTGTTTGGGAATCTATGCCTTATCGCTTCGACTTCTTGTTTTCCCGTCATATCTGTAACAAACGCAAACAAACAACTTACTTAGGGGGCGGAACTATAGATTATTGTAAAACCTGCTAAATAAACGTCTTACTTCCGTCACTTAGGTTCCTATACATTCAATTTAAAGTTATTAAATTAACGTCAACCAAATGGTTACCCCGAGACCTTAGTCTGCCGCGGTCCGGGTGGCCTCGCGCCTCATTTTGAACACGTCAAATTTTGGTCTTGCCTGGCCACTTATTATGATTTGTGATAAGAGGCATTATTGTACCAAATGCCTACTATTGTTACTGAATGATCCAGGAGGTAAGGAGGTAGCTAACCGTCCTGGTAGCCGAACACCTCCTGCGAGGCGTAGGTGATGTAGAGGAAGCCGTCCTCGTCTCCGTGCTGCTCGTAGGCCTGCGCCATGGTCAGGCTCATGCTCAGCATCGACCGGTTGTTGATTATTAAATATAGGGCCTGTTGAAAAAAATATTCATTATTTACTTGATTATTGCAACTCGTCGGACTGATGACCTTAGGTGGTTGTCACACTGATACGGGTTCCGCACGGCGGTGCGGTGTGCAAGCCGGATGTCGCTGTAGACGTGTATAGTGCTCTCGCTCGCACACCGCACCGCCGTGCATAAACCGCCTTAAAAGGATTTCTGGCAGTGGCTGGATGGGGAAAACCCAGAATCGTGTATTGTGGCACAAAATGATGGAGGCCTACGTTCAGCAGTGGACGGACTGTGGCTGATGATGATGATTTACTTGATAATTAGTTAACAATGTTCGCATGTTCTCGAAAAGCAATTGGCATGGTGAGCCGCGTTTTTTGTGGCCGCAACTTCAAACTATGTGTTTGCGGCTACTGTAAATATTTATGTCAGCATTATCTACCCCGTGAAGCCCAAATTTCGCAGCCTGCTCTAGATAAAGTTAAATGTCATTAAGTTATCATAGTCGAGCCCCATTTATTCGTAAGCAAAACTTTTTATTAAGCATGAATATAGGTATGGTTATGTTATAATAACTATGGTTAAATTACAGTTGTAATTGATGTATTTTTCACTCTTACAGGTGATAAAATAACAAGGTTGTGTATCATGGGGCATAACCAAACTTATAGGTCTCTATTAGTCACTTGGAAACAGCGTAACTTACTTGATTGGGCTTTATTTTGATTCTGTTTCTGATTATAACTAGAAACTGCGACATCGTGATGTCTTCAGGCACTAGGAATTTCGATTTGTCCAATGTTGGCAAAGTTCTTTCTTTCTGATATCTCTCCACTATTATCTGTCAAGGAAAGTAAATTCTTATTACTTTAACATGAGACTCATTTTTATATAAGTAGATATATTATAACTTAATATATCACCGTATTAGTAGAATGTTCTTATGATATTAAGAAATAAACACTGAAATATTATACTCGTAGATGACTATGTGCATATAGATATTACTAAGATTTTTTCAATGCTCAATTATCATACCTACCGGTATTTTAGTAGGGAATTTATTTTTGATCGCCATCACTTCTTCTTTTCTAGTGACTGTAACAAGCACAAATATAGAAATTATTTAACACATAAGAATAGGGAATATATTATCACAATACATCACGCAATCATAGTTAGATTACACTATGCACTAAATCAATACCCATGCATTATTATTTTTATTTATTTATTTGGCTTACCAACAATTGTTTACACTAATACATCAAATACTGATCCATTAGGTACATTTTGATGGTGCTAAGCGTAACAATTACTTAGAGGTATGCACCGCATGCATTTAGAAACAGAACTTTTAAACTAAATACCTACATTTTCCTTTTTTGTAATCCAATAAGAAACTTAAATTAGTTGCACAATTTAGTTGCTATAGGTTATTGTTATTCGGGTAAGCAATTATAAATGATACTTCCCAGAACAGTACGTCTGAGCGGTGGGCAGAGGTGTGATAGGCTTGCGGGGTGGTCGGGATGGAGCCCGAAATGTTAGGAGAGCTAATAGTTGCGGACAGTCATTATGATTATGTATCCCAGATAATCCTATTAAATGAAACCATATTTGTTAAGCTGGCTTAACATCTAATTTATATAACATTGATTCAATACCTAATTACTACAAGTACAACCTAGGTAATTATTGTTGTCAGTTTAGTTGGTTACCCAATCGCCCGTTATCGTTCTGACCTGACCGTCTGACTCCTAACTACAGTGTTATCTAGCTTTCTAATTGCGGTTTATCTGTCACTAATTATGTTAACACCATGATCTAATAGCCCGTGATTAGATTAGTTTTAATTGCGGTACCTTACCTAAGGAATCCTTTCAATTTTAAATTAACGGTGAAATCAGACAACTGGTCGATTATATTCAATACCTACTTCAATGCCAGGAGGTCTTACTATAATAAAATGCAATATAAGAAGACTTTTGAGGAACTTGCGATAGCAAAATGCACAATCACGCGCACAATTGTAAACAAAATGAGTTCAATGCACCAGTTGTAGAGCAGTACGAAACTGAATCCGAATTGTAAACATTATGTACCATGTTGTTTGTCCTATATTTTACAATTCAGTACTTAGGACGGTCAACGCAGCAATTCATAAATTTTCCATTGATGTCACCATCAACTATCACCACCCTACTGGTGATAGTTGATGGTGACATCAATGGAAAATTACGTATCGTTTTCGAATGCTTGCAGAGGGGCTACCGCGAACTGAAAACGAACGAAGTTCGAATATCTCCCTCTCTGTCTCACGAATTAGCAAGTGCGACAGAGAGGAAAATATTCGAACTTCGTTCGTTTTCAGTTCGCGGTAGCCCCTTTGTTTTGTATTTACCTAAACGAAAGCCCCAAAAAAACATGGTAGGTAGGGTGTCTGTCATTAGAATCACAAGCTAAATTACCATTTACTATGTAACTTGTTATAGCATAGCTAATGTATTAGTTATTAGTAAATCCATAATTCACTGTTTTGTTCGGAACTGCCATACTTGCTATCTACATCGTTCATTAATCGACAAGGCTACGGTTTTACAATCAAACTGATAATGCATTTACTAGGGGTTTACTAGGAATATTAATCACTGGTCTATTTGCAGATGCTCCCACGTCTCGCGCTTCTGAAGTATTTGCGAGGTGAAAGGAAGTTTGTAATTTGTCGTAAACGAACACATGTTAATTTCTAAGCGGTAGAGGATGTTGATACCACTCTTTTAGTATTGGTAGAAAGTATAGAATCATCATTACAATCTGTAAGAACCGTTTATAGCTTAAGCTGTAGCTAACCATCAGAAATCGCTGGCTATAACAGATATTGCCTGGTTTAACATAAGTAGCTAACGAAGTAGGTAAGTAAACATTTATGCACTGTATTGGTATGTACATACCTAGATCATTTTAAAGTCCTAAAGGGCTCATTATAAAAGAATGTTATTCTTTATTTTTTCACCAGGAGACGACGGCTTAAGCAGGTACGTTAGCCTAGGTAGGTACAACTATCAATTTTGTAACTACTTACATCATTTCGGTATCAAAATTGAAGTTAGCTGGTAATTTGTGTTTAAAAACTGTTTAAATATAAACAATTTAAAATTACCAAACGAGATACGAGTTAAAAACCATGCAACAAGAAAACTATTTTAAAAACTTAGTAACTGTCACTTACCGAACGGCTTTTTCGTTTTGAAGCACTGTCTCACGTTATGGTTCACATCATGCTTTATTAACGTAGTTAGAAAGTTCAGTTCCATTTTGAAAACAACCCCGTTATGGTTGATATATACTTCGTGCCAATGCGCCGGCCATGCACACTCTCGCGACTGTGAAGCTCGACTGCGTTAAAGTAAACAACATCTGGAACTTTTATCATTTAGCATTAGGTCGTGGGTTGTCATTCTGCTCTAATCATATCACTAAGTGCACACTGGTTCACAAATATATCAATACAGGTTTAATGATATTTTCTAGAGTACAAAATTAATCTTGTGAAGAAATTGTGTAACATGTGGGTATGTTCTTATCCTTCACGTAAATAGGTAGGTGCCAGATTATTTCTGGTTGCGTTTAGCAAATTTTGTAGATATGCGTTGTTGTTAGGGACGTCAATAAGGAACAGTTACATATACATTTCATATATTATATATATGAAATGTACATGTAACTGTCTCGTATGCATAAACAACATACTAGTATCAAAAATAGCGTTTTTTGGACCATGTTTCAATAAATCATAAAAGAATAAATAGTCATTTTTTTTCAATATTTGGCTCTTGTGAATGTAGATAAAGGATTGAAGAACCGATAACCGTTTGTCCCATATATCTATATATATTAATGCCTTTGTCCTGACTGACTGACTCACTCACTCATCAACGCACAGCCCAAAGTACTTACTAATGCTAGTATATCAATAGTTTTGACGGAAGAGTATCAACTCAAAACTCGTCAAAAATCGATGAATAGCGCGTGGAGCCCCTTAACTTATTAGTTATAATTATGCAATGTGAATTACTGTAATTATTACCTAATACATTTTTATAACAACTAGTTTTTAGGAATAAACTGTATTTATATTTGCATGAAATAAAGGCCACTATACTATACAATTTTATAATTGTTGATTGCGTGAGAGTAGGAAAATAGTTCTGGAACTAAGAAATACCATTTTTATGTTACGATTCTCTATAAATGTGGTCGGAAAATTAAACGGCAAGAGATTATCGTGTATTAAAAATAAAATTACCAGATATTAAGAGAGCGAGGGCACAATGCAATGTCATCTCGCTCCTTACATCCCTCCCGCAACCTTACATGCTTTTGGCATTAACTGGGGTCCTCTATTTGTCTCTACCTGTCAATACAACGAGTCCTCGTATCAAAAAAGGGTCGGCAGCGCGCGTCTGCGGCGTCTGCTTTCCATCAAGCAGGCCGTAGCTATGCGTGTTCGCCACCGTCGTAGGTAGTATTAAAAAAAAAACACGGTTATCGAAATTTTACCAAAAAGGCATTCACGAAGAGTCTGATCCCGTTTTCGCGTGCTCGGAAGACATGAACGTGTGTCATACCTACACAGGGGCATTTTCCAAGTATGGAAAAACACTTGGACTACCATAGTATAGTACAACTTGAGTACGTGATGTCCTGCACGTAGTCAGGTACCTAATTTTATTTCCGAACCGTGTAGATAATGTTTAAGGTCGTAAACAACAAAATATGATAATAACAGCTTACTTAAGACCTTCAGTAATTACTTAAAATGATGTTACTTTGAATAGATAAACAACAGGGGTGTGTTTTGCTCACGGCCCTATTTTGGTGGATAGTGGTGATAACTGAATAGCCTATTATTATGTGGTTGTAGGTAGGTATAAATGAATAAATGTAATTAGATAGTCACAACGACGTATACCTACTGACCCCTTGCGGATACTATAAGCGTCTGATTCTGCATGACGATGGGGTCTGCACTGCATTTGCTACTTATCCAGCCCAAATAGCGATGCGATCCGGTGCCAGTGGCACCAGACAAAGCATCAGCCGGCGATGCCAAACGAAACAAGTGGGTGAGCAGAAGCCAGACGAAACAAGACGTTCAAGAAATAGTGTGTCGTACCGATGCGTTTTAATTAGTAGCTATTGAATGGGAATATATTAAAAAAGCAAGAAAATATCCTTTCAGTTCATCAACTCATCTAAGTGGCCGCAAACTGGCGCATCAAATTAACAGGCCGTAAACCCACCTACCGACCCTATTTTTGTAATTGTTTTCTTATGTGCAAAAAGTTTTTTTTAACCTGACTGGCATTATAGGCCGGGCCCAATAAAGCGTGCGCGATTGGAGAGTAGCCTCGAGAAAATCCAGGGGAAAACCTCCGGCACGACCATGCGTGTAGTTTGGAACTAGTGTCCGACCGAAGTTTCGGTTTCGGTTTGGGCCAAAAAACTGCCGAACCTTTCGGCCGCGCCGAAACTTTCAATATTGTACTTCCGGATCGCGTTCGGCTAACATCGGCACAGCCGGCAATGGCGTAGTTCGCTCGACTCCGCCAACAGTAAATCTTATTTTAGCTAAGTATTTTATATTTTTATATCCCACAAAAACCCTTCACTTATTTTGCTTTTCGAACTTGGTTGACACGATTTTAATGCATACAAAAGTTTCGATTTCGGCCGAAACTAGAGCCAACGCCGAACCTTCGCTTCGGTTTCGGCAAAAAAACATGTTTCGGTCGGACCACGGTCGGACACTATTTTGAATACTGAGTTTGCGCTCCAGTGAGATTGGTTGAGCGGTTTCAACTGAATCTGAGGTGAGTGGAATCGAGCTACTGGGAGTTTTGTCGCTGGTTCACTAAGCCTAGCCTAGCTGATAAGAGTCAGGCAAGAGACTCAGCTAGGCCCGTCCTGGGTCAGATTGACTCTACCCAGTGCGCGGTGATACCGGGGCGAATAGGGACTATATCTGTTGTCGCAATCGCGCGGTGGACGTCAGGCCGGCGGGAATGCCTAAGTGTACTCATTGTGTCTGAGTTGGACGCCGTAAGCGCAGCGTTCCATCTTTCGATGAGTGAGTATCAATGATCTCCGAGGTACGACAGAGGGAGGAGGGATGGAAACGAAGTCGACAGCCTTCCTTACTAACGGATTCTTATGATGGGGAGCGTTGTCAAAATAACGTCAAGCAGTCTGCTTAAAGAAACTATACATGGTGCTAATCCCCATGTCGTGGTGCAAACTGAGGTTCGACTGGTACCAACCAGGGGTAAACCCAAACAAACTTCCATCTCCCAATTTAAAGGGTGATTTACTAAAGGTCCTGAAATATGTATTTTATTATTTATAACAAGGAGTCCCTATATCAATTTTCAGACCTCTAGCATAAAAATTTGCGGAAGTCGCATACAAAATTCTACCCCCTAAATTGCGGGATAAAAGTTTCAAGCGTTAAATTTTTTTAGTGTTTTTGTACTAATACTAGTTTTGGAATAGAAAAACATAAAATCGATAAATAACAAAATGTAATCGCTGTTTCTACAAATATACAAAGAATCTGCATTAAATTAACAATTTTTGAACACAGAGCAACCTTATACGCGCCTAACCAATCTTAGCAACAACTGTCAAATCTACCGTTTCCCGCGCGAACTGACAGCGGTTGTCAGTCGGGGTATTTGAGGCTTTGTTAAAAATTCATCTATTCCAACACGGCCGTTCCTGACGGTGCATCGTCCTCGACTGCATCTTCCGATCTTCACCACCAACACCCGTCTTCATGCGGTGCCGGAAGGCAGCTTTCACGGCAGGGTCGAACGCTCCCTCCAGTTCAGGCCCCAGACCTGATGTCCATTGCTCGGTGACTTGCAGAGCACCAGCATCTGGACACGACTCGTTATCTGCAACAACTTTCGTAATCTCTATCATCTGAAACCCTTATTAAGGTTCCGTACCGACAGGCACAAGAGGAACCTTTTTTTTTCTCCATTCTATCGCTCGTTCAACACTACATTTGTTCCATCAACATTCAATCATTCACAAACCAGATGTATCCATTCAACATCACATAACCGTCATCATATTTCGATCAACCATAAAAGATAAGGCATGAATGAGTACGCACACAGTATACATCAGCAACGTCATAATTCACTCAATCATCATGCGATCATTCATCTGCTCCTAATAGTTTAGCGCTATTCAAACCTTTAAATTTGCATTGCCATGGCCTTACGTACGGGTAGAGGTTATACCCTCTCGTCCCGTCTGCATGACGCAAGATGAGAACACAAGTTCCCACTTCGTCAACTACGGGCTGTCCCGTCTGCAGACGAAAGATGAGAATCGCAGCTCCCACTTCGTCACTACGGGTAGGAGCGTCCCCCATTCCCGTCTGCTACGGGCAAGGCGTCCCTACGTCCCGTCTTCTGTTAACAAGGATCGCAACCACATGTTAACCTGCATACATGTAAAATGCTTGTTAACCCGCACCGTGTAAAACGTTAACAGAGCCGTCACTACAACCCGTTAATCCGCATACACGCGAAGTGTTTGTTAACCCGCACCATGTAAACGTTGACAGAGGCACCAAAGTTAGCGTGTCAACCTGCTCAAAGTAAAACATCGACAGAGACATGCATGTCAGTCAGCTCAGAGTAAAACGTCATCAGTAGCGTGTCAATCTGTTTAAAGTAATACGTCAACAAAGGCACCTCAGCACCCCACTAACCTGCTCAAACTAAATGTCAGCAAAGGCACCTCAGCACCCCGCTAACCTGCACACACATCTACTATCATTAACGCCCCGCTGTGATTCGTTTCATCACAAAAGAAATGTAAGTCAGTCGGTAACGGTAAGTGTATGTCGAGCTAACTTCCATGGTCCTACAACAGGGAGGCCCTAAGAGAAACTATGAGCGGGACTAGAATGTGTTTGACTCAAAAGAATAGAAGGTGGGGGGTTTAGTTTTATGATAAAAAGAATCACAAGGTGCAATAACGAAAGCAGCGTATGACTAACCACTATCCTCATCACATCACCATATGCTAGAACACGCTCAAGAACCGCAGCTCATAGCGTCCAACTGCTCCAGCAAGTAGTGCATGCCTCCAGGCATCACTCTCGTCTTCACAGTATAGGATAGGGTCCAGAAAAGCAGTGCATGACCGCCGGCACCACTCTTCTCTTCTCTGCGCCGCAGCAGCAGCAACACGACAGCACACGACAGCAGATTGTCTGGCTCTCCATAGGACGCGCATATCAGCCGTCCTCTTCACACAGTAAACCATCACTGCAAAGAGCAAACACAATCAAATCAAATCATGATTACACCCATGAACACAACCATTACAGTGAGTCGCCATCTATTGGATTCATTAAAACCATTCACAGAAAATAAAGTGAACGTCGTCATCACATCATTGGCCTGCAATAGTCCACTGCTGGACATAGGCCTTCCCCAATACGCACCATTTTCAGCATGTCTTTGGCTTGTCACACCCAGCGTTTGCCATCGATCTTTCACAAATCGCGGCTCCATCTAGCCAAAGTACATCCCATACTAAGCTTACCATCCAACAAGTCTAGTAAAACATACAGTTGTACATCATAAATTTATAATCCTTCCTTCTTCGTCGCATCCTCATGACTGAAGGTCATGACTACATGAGGCCGTCACTTTGCGCACTATTGCTCTCCAGGCCGCTCAGTTTTCAGATATCAAGGTAGACAACTGCAAGTTTTCCTTGCACATTTCCTTCACAGCACCATAATCCTTATCACAATGCTTATCCAGGTATGCAAAATGTTTTATTTTGCCCGTTCGGCCTTTACTGACCCATAATAATTTCTTGCCAATATTGCCCCCTCTACAGGGCAAAGGCCTACTTAACTGTAACACACAGATACAACACACATAATGGAAACAATGCAAGTAACTTTTCATCAAGTCAAATTAATCTCCTCCAAATGAACATTTCCCAAGTCACAAGAAGTCCTTCCAATGTGAAGATCAACAAATAAGCCCTTGGCTATGGACCCTTATTCATTCAGACATTCACATCATGCATGAATGTGAGGTTGCAGCTAACATCTCAGGTGGTTACAGAGCCACCAATCTGTAATTTACAACTTACTAAGGGTGTCAAGTTCATTAGCATTACTCCATATCACATTTCAAGAGCAATAAGTTAAGACCAACAGAGCCTATTTGCTACTGTGGTTCAATTATTGACACACATGTTGTCCAAAATAGCATTATGCAGATAGCATCCAAAATTGACACATACAAAATGACTAAATGCCAAAGTAAATAAATATGCAAAAAGTAGTTACATACCGACCCTTTTTCAGTTATGTTAAATGCAATGGTTGTCACAACACATTGCAACATTATCTCATCAAATCCGAAATTTCATCCGTTGCATTAATATCACCACTACCTCTACACCTCTTGATCCATATGCATGAGGTCAAAACTTTTAAGTTGACATAAACAGAACAAAGATAAAATAAGTCTCAAAACCTTCACCTTTTGTGTACGAGCTTACACTGCCGACTGTACCTTCTTATACAGTCATCGATTACTCATCACTGCAACTCCAACAAGTTCCAATTCAACCAGGCGATCGTATGTCCTAGATTGAGCCATAGGCGCCATCCATCTTTACCATCAGGCCAATCCCATGGCACCACAACATGTGTCCTTTACCACCCGGACCCATACTGGTACACAAAACTTCATTTCTCATTTTACTTCAGGAAGCTTGCTAGACTTGACCTGCAAACTTGATACAAACAAACTAACACACATACACACAAGCAAAAAAAAACACACATGATCAATAAAGGCTTTCATGTAATAAAAGTTATCCACATATGGTACATGAAAGAACAGCGATCAAGAGTTTTTCATCTATGCATTAAATCCAATGGAATTCCATACCACAAAGATTGAAAAATCACAAGTCATAGCTCCTCACTTTGTCCCATTAATTTCAGTGTATAGTGTTGTTATCAGTTTGTCATCAATTCATCATGACATCATGACTTTCCTGTCATCAAGCAAATCTAGAAGTTAGTTACACCATATGTCATCAAAACGTTCCATGTACACATACATACCTACATGAAACTCAATCATGTCCCCAAATAAGGTAGCCAGAGCACATGAAATTCAATTTCAGTAACATTCCATGCATGTACTTACTAAGCACAACCGTTCACAATACATACCCATGTGGCACTCAGCTATCAACTTCTGCACACTAAAGAAATAATGTTACAGGGCACAGCCCTATCATGTACATTGCTACTCAACAGGAAATGTGTTGATCCAACTTAGGATTCATGATCTGGGCCGTTTCTCATAATCCCAACAGCAACAATGATCTGGACCGTTACTTACTAATTCCAAACTATGCATAAAACAGTCTAGGGTCAAATTACCTCTGAAATCAAAGCTTATGCAAAATGCTTAGCAAGTAAAACAACAATAGCAGTACCACTAACTAATAGTAGTGGTTTCATTCATACCACAATTTTATTGACAGATACTTAAGTCATGATTTTCCCAAATGCATCAGGTGTATGCAAAAATCATTTTCACTAAGTCTCTTTCCTTACTAGAAAATGTTATAGGTATGTGACATGTGACCATTCACATCTTTACTCATAATGTATATCACTCTAAAGCAAGAGCTGGAATACAACTTGCAAAAGTACAATTTTACAGTTACTAGTGTTGTGCAACAAGACATTTACCTCAAAGAACTAAAATAAAGTGTAAGCTTGCTAGTAACAACATTCAATGTTCATTTAACTGCCAACATTGAAATACTTCTACTGCACTTTCAACACTTAGTTCCTTGCTATTAAAAATTCATGACAACCGGGGCATGTAGGTATGACCTACGACTAGGTACTTTCTAAGTATTTGTGTGATTTGACTTGTAAGTGGTTTAAGATTTGGCAGTCTGGATATACTCAATCTGACTGCACCATGCTGCACTTTACTGGACAAAACTGTCACATAATTCAGTTATGTCAAAAATCAATTTCCCCTTACTGATTACAAAGTCTATTTGTTACCTGTTTGTATATTAGACAGCAGCCACTCATAGATGAACAAATAGTTACCACTACCAGTACCATTTGTACCACTTGTATGATAAAGGCCTGGCTTGTAGAAGCCTGTAGTATCCACAGCATAGGAAATTACCAATTCCATAAAATGATACTTGCTGCTGATTGTATTGCCACAATTCACTGAATTCCTACATGTGTAGATACCCATTGACTTAAGTACATCCATGACATCTGGCAATGCATGCTGTAAGGCCTGTAGGTGCAAGGCAGCTTCCATTTCACCTTTCCGCTGATTTCTGACCTGTGGACACTAAAGATCACCAAGGAACCAAATGTTCCATAAATGGTTATTTTTGGAATTATAAAGCTTTCTAGATGTCACCATCGGGTCGTGTCGATACGAGTACGACGTCGATTTCGATCGTAAGGTGCGCTTAGAACACATCACATGCACGTCAAACCGCACATTTTACTTTTATGCCTAATGCCGTGCTTATGACAACAGCAATATAACCCATGATGCGCAATGTTAAGTAATTTCGGGATGACAAAATGAAAATGCGGCTACGATAATACCGGCGTCTGCGCATTAATAGCGTTTAGCCATGTTTAACCTACGATGGCTAAGATCCTCTGAGTGCCGACGAGATCTGATTCGGCAGCGTTAATGTTGCTCATGCATCCAAACATCTGATTTCTAGTTATTACGATTGATTCATATAAACTTGAAACAATTTACACCGATGGCTGCCATATAACAAGAAAGCAAAACCACGCTAGCGCGCATAGAATTTTGGCTTTGTGGGCTGTGGCAAATCCGTGTCCCACTGCTGATTTTGGAATAGAAAAACATAAAATCGATAAATAACAAAATGTAATCGCTGTTTCTACAAATATACAAAGAATCTGCATTAAATTAACAATTTTTGAACACAGAGCAACCTTATACGCGCCTAACCAATCTTAGCAACAACTGTCAAATCTACCGTTTCCCGCGCGAACTGACAGCGGTTGTCAGTCGGGGTATTTGAGGCTTTGTTAAAAATTCATCTATTCCAACACTAGCTTACATACCAAATTTCAGCTTTCTAAGAAATACCCTAAGAGTTTTGATGAACATCAGTGAGTGAGTGAAGAAATCGGGGTTTTATAGATATCAATAAATCTAAAGTATAAGGTATAAGAGCTACCATACAAGTGAAATGTGTTTAATAAGTCCACTATTGACATCATATCCCGAAAATTTTGTTTAGTTGGTGTAATCCCAACCCAAGTTATGAGGGTTCAAAAAAACGACAAAGCGTTTCGAGAAAAGTGTAGGGCCCTTGCGTTTCGTTTGGCTTGTCTTGACCGGGGCACTACCGTGCCCCAGATATAGCTTAAAACCTGTGGTAATATCTGAACGCAAAGGACCTGTGGCTGATGGCCTACTGCGAACCACAATCAAAATTTTTCCCTCTCTCGCACTTTCGTACAGACTTGCAAGTGCGACAGAGAGCGAAAACTTCGCTCACGGTTCGCGGTATGTCGTCCGAGTCTGTACTCCGAACTTCGTATCGTGCCGTCGTTTTCACTTGTTATACACTATAAGAGTGAAAGGGACGGCACGATACGAAGTTCGGAGTAGACCCTACGTTCTGATACCGATAAAAATGCATGGAAAACCGTTTAGTGTTCACGCTATCCGATCGGATATCGGATAATGTGGACACAGGGGCCTACTCCGAACTTCGAATTTCGTATCGTGCCGTCCCTTTCACTCTCGTGTTATACACTATATGAGTGAAAGGGACGGCACGATACGAAGTTCGATGTTCGGAGTAGGCCCTCAACTTTAGTAAGGTACGGGATGTTTTGACATTTATCTGTTTGTGGCGTTCGGTTATACGTACATTATTCTGAAATCTCATAATTAGTCATATATACATTGATGATTGGCGCCAAATTTAAATTAAGCCCATGGGCTTGAATACATTGATGACGTTTCGGTGACAAATAATACGCGATGAGAGACAGGAGATGATACATTGTATCTCGTTCCCACGTGTGTTGATGTCTATGCTTGCATCTCTTTCGCACATCTTTGTATGTGTGTATTACCGGCTCCAGTCTTATCCTTTCTTCATGATTTTTGCAAAAAAGTGTTTTTATTTATAGCCCTGCCTGTAAATGTAATAATATAATATATATTTAGTAGCTTTTTATTCTCCTTTTTCTAATTAAGAGCCCTTATGAGTGAAAAAGCGCTCATCTATTCAGGCCATTCTCTGTTTGAATTTACAAGTATCTTGACATTTTATCAGTGTTACTATCTAGAACACGACCTCATGACATACATTTTTAATGGATTTTGTGGATTTTTCGTCAAGAAATATCGTTTCAAATATCACTCCAAAACGACCATTGTCAAATTAAAAAAATAGCCATGTCACTATCTAAAACTTGTATAAAGTCATCGTATCCTTTAATCACTTTATTGGTGTTATCAATACTTTTGTCATAATTTGAAATCAAAACATTTTAAAACTTATAAGGCCTCTTAATTAGTTTTATCATAATTCATGTAAATTTCCAAATCAAAGTAGTTGCGTGAAACGGATCTCATCTTTATTTCGCGACTAGCACGAATTGCCTATTGAGTTGAATTAGAGACATAATAATATTAAATAGTTTACTTGGTTTTAACCAAATAAGTAGTGTAAAATATCACTGTCATTTAGAAATGCACTGATTATTCTATTAGTTGCCAAAAATATGATGTTGTTCTTTAAGTATTCCTTTTAAATATTAATATATAAACATTGTGTCCCACCGATGGACTTTAGAATCGATAACCCAATTTTGCTGTAGTTTTTATTTAAAGAGTTTTATGAGAAGTGTAATAATGTTGGAAAAGGGGTGTTAAAAGCGTTGAGGAGCCATACAGGTTGTGATCATGTTGTTCACGCCGATTTATATAGCAATGACCTTTATAAAAACTTGGCGCATCCGATCATTCCGAGCGCGGCTCCTGGAGTTCCTGAGTGGAAACACGAGCGTTGCATTTTGCAAAGTGCCTGAAAATGCTGCAGGTGAATTTATGCTATATAAGTAGTTTATCAATTTATCCATTACTAGTTATCCATCAGTGATATACACGAAACGGACGAAAACATACGTAATTCTCTTAACATAATGGTGTATGTAATATAAATATTTACCAAAAGTTACTATTTATCACGTCCCACTGACAGGCACAAGTACTCTTGGATGGGATGATAGATATTAGATTTTCTCTTCACTGATGTATTTTCTTTCAGAAACCCCTACATTAAGTTCCAAGTTATGCACAAATCCAAAGAATGCATATCTGTGTGACTTGTTGGATTACACAAATGCAACGAGGATATGTAGTATGAAGCCCGCACAGTGTATTGAGATCAGTGATTGGGTGACATGTGCTGGAGGCCTGCCACTCGGCTCCGATGAAGAGTCTGTCATTCCCTCTGAATTTAATGTTGAAGTATTGTTGGAGTGTGAAATGGAGCCTCACGAACTAAGTGCAACTCATTTGATTACGGTAAAAATAATCAAACATACGTAGAGTAGAATCCGCTTATAATGAGTTCGCATATAACATTTTACTACTTTTAACAACATCGAAATCACCAAACATTAGATTTCATACCAAACATTTCATACCAAACATTTTCAAAGTAATTCAGTCCGTTTTATGTGACGTAATATCACCGGTCCCTTGAGTGTTGCTTTATCTGGATTCCACTGTACAAATAAAATATTATTTTTACATGTCACCACATGACACAGACACAGTTTTAATTAATTATATCAGATTTTAAAACATTTTGAGTTAAATGTTGTATCTATCATGCCCATTCATGCATTTTATATGTCCATTCAGCCCCAGATAAAATTAGAGGTATATTCAAACTACTTTTACAAACAACAAAAAAATTTAAACCAATTTCTGTCAGTTTGTAAATATAAAACGGAAATACTCTTGTAAGTACTTTGAAACCTACGAAATTAATGCAATAAACAAATAACATTATCTTAGAAGAGATAAATGTATATCAACTTGTTTACTACAAATAACCTTGTTATTACCCCAGATAATCTGTAAAATGTGCTGCTTTTTTAATACAGCCTATATTTATAAAAAGCAGCACATTGGGTTATCATGGCTCAGCCTTAGAAGTCAGATGTATCTTACTATCTTGTTGAAGAACACTTCTATTTGTTGTGTTATTGTTACACTATACCCAATTACTATTGAATATCTATGATGTAGTACCAAAAAAAAATCCCTTCTGTACCTTTCTGTGGTGTTCAGATTCATTCCTCAAACCACGTTAAAACCTAGGGACTATCATGGATCGTACTCTGTCTTGCGTGCCTCAAGTAAGCGAAGTCAACAGGTGGATGTTTGCTGCAGTAGCTTCTCTCAGACGATTACGTAATTTGCTACCCATCGCCACTAAAATTGCGCTTGCTCAAACCCTTCTCCTCCGTATTCTAGATTACACGGACATCACATACCTTGACATCACCGAAGAGCAATTGATTAAGCTTGAGCATATCCAAAATGTTGCATACAGTTCATGGTTGGGTTACAAAAGTATGACCATGTCTCTAGTTTCCGTTTACAACTCAAGTGGCTCCCTATCAGGCTTCGACGTAACTCTCATATTCTCTCTTTTCTCTTTAATATACTATTTAATCCGGCAACTCCTTGCTACCTCAAGGACCGTTTTAAATATCTGTCTTGAGATAGGTCTTCTAATAATCTTCTTGTTGCCCGACCTTCATCCTCCTCAAAATTTTACTGTTTGTTTACTTTCCAAGCTGTCCGACTTTGAAACTCTGCCTCTTTATGTACGGCAGGCTGAATCTAGTGCGTCATTCAAAAATAATCTAAAAAAATATTAGTTTTGATACTGGTCTGTAGTTTATTTTTGGGTTTCTCTTAACTTTGTGGTATATATGTAGGTATGTATGTATGTGTACTTATTTATATGTCATAAATTTATATTTGTCTATTACATGTGTTTTACTTTCATTTATATCTTTTAGTTTTATTTACATATTTCAGTACCTAGTTTTTATCTTTGCACCACCCACTGAATATGTATGTTTAGTTCTCTCCCCTACCCAAAGGTTGTCTGGAAGAGATCGCTCTTTAGCGATAAGACCGCCTGTTGTCTACCCCTGCTCATATCTTGCTATCATATTTTTATTGAGGTGTGCAATAAAGAGTATTTGTGGGTGGATCAACTATTCTTTGTTGCTCGTTACCATGGTTACGTGTCCTGAGTCACTCTTTAAAACTGTGATTTTATAGGGTTTAAATCTACCAAACTTGAGTTTTAGCGATGAGCATAAATCCATTTGGACATGGGTCATCTCTTGAGCATGCTTGAAGTCCATATTATAAACATTTCTCTAAGAGACTCGGTTACTATTAATTATCTCCTCGCTGACGGGACAGAATAACAACAAGAAAAAGTTGATTGACCCTTGTATTGTATTGTATGTAGTCATAAGAATCACTTTATTTCTACTTTTTAGGTAATTTTGAAAAAATCTTTAGGAATTTGTACAACAATTTCATATTTATTTGATTCAGATCACCTCAAATTCAGTGACAATCTGAATGTTTTACATAAGGAAATTTGATATTGGTTATCTTAACAGAAACTAAGTTACCATAAATATATTTTTACAGCTTGACTCCATGGGATTACCAGTGGCTTGGAAGGCGAGCTCTCATTTAGCCATTGTGCTTAAAACAAACATTGAGAATCTCAGTGCAGCTGGCTTTCAATTTGTTGGTAGTGACGAGTTTCTAATAGATCATAAGCTGCCTGTAGTCAGGATACAAAGTAAGTAGTTTTATTTATTACTAGCGTTTGCCCGCGACTTCCTTCACGTGAACTTCTACTGACTATTCCTTCCCCTTGGTTATTCTGCAGGTTAGGTTATAAACTACTTAACTTTGAGTGACTCACTCAAAATGTACTGAAACGTTTATACGTCTCAAAGTTACAACCTTACAAAGTTTCTTATTTATTATAAATATATTAGCATTGAAATGGGCCGCCTTGTTAATGAAAGGAGGCATGTGTCCTGAAGTAGGATGTAATAGGCGGATAATGAAACAAAATGGGTATGCTTTACCAATACCTATATATATATGTACGTTGGTAATAAGTACTGGCCAGCTCGGAGAATGCCGTCGACTCGATCCCATATAGCATTTGTACGTACGAATTATTTTTGATGATTTCTTATACTATGTAATAAAACGCTAATGTCTGCTAAGAAACTACCTCATCACATCCATGTAGCATAGTGGTGTCATATTTCGATGTTGCGTACGTCTAGGTACACATACGTTCTTATTCGATGACGTTACCCAATTCCCTACTTTCCGAGTCTTAGTACTGACATGCTCGATGTAGCGACTACAGGGGAAAACATATATTATGCTTGAATCGAACAAACTTCGATGTTTCTCGAATTACAAAGTGTTAGGAGTTCTACATTATAACCCAAGATCTGTAGTGACCTACAACAATATGACATGCTCTACTTGCAGTGAAAACCTTGAGCACATGTCTCTACGTATTATCTCTCTGTATGAAAATTAATTTAATGCTTCTAGTTTACTGCGATTTTTTTCCATATGTACGTGTAGTTTACTAAGACAAACACGTTTACAAAAGTTTTACGCACCCTCTCAAAATATCTGTAAGAAATTCTCCCTTTATCGTATATATTTTTGTAGTGAAGAAACACTTTCCAAAACGTATAATCAAACCTGTGACATCCTGACATATTTTCATTTCATTTTTCATTTCGATAGCCTCCATTGCAAAAAAACGAATGAAAGTAGCGCTATCATTTTTTTTTATTACAGGTTATTAAATAAAATATAAAAGGAGGTTGTAATATACCGATACCGAGAATATACACCCCTCGTAGATTTTTACAAGAATATTCTTCCTAATTTGTATTGAAGCAAAACAAATAGTGCATGCCAGATGAAGGCATGATTTATTGCTTGAATTTTGTTTCAGCTGTTCAGCTGACAGGGGAGCCAAATAAAGCTACTGACGTCTCAATGAGAAGTCTCCGAAGTGACATCCTACACAGCCTTAAGAATCAACCGGGAGAATTTCACTGGCCTGTGCATGCAGCTCTGCTCAGGAAGCTGTCCAAAGTAGTTGATGTTAAGTCTGAATGTAATAGCGGCACAATAGAATTGAATGGTGGTAGCAATAACATAGTCGATACCACAACAGTCAGTAAAAGAACTGTGTCTTTAGCAGATGTAAGTGTAAATACTACAAAGTCTCTCACAGAGGAAGATGAGAACGACACTCTAGCGCCAGTACCAGTAAAGACTCCAGAGAAATCACCAGAAAAGAAAACAAAACCTCAAGAAGAAATTGTAGTTGAAAATGTCACAGTTGAAATTCAGCACAATATCACACCTAAAAAATCTAGTCTCAAATTAGATCTCAAGAAAGGTACAAGTTGTCTTTCTGCTTCATTACTCAACATATCGAGTCAAATCAAGTCTGTAACCACACATAAAAGGATAGTCAGTTCATCAGGTCCTAAGAAGTCCCAGACAGCTGGTTCTCCACAAGTGAAGGAGGAATCGAAAGGCTCTCCGTCTCACGGCACACCCAAGTCTGCCAAAAGTTCCCGTCCATTAGTCAATACTAAGTCACCAAACATATTGATATATTCGGATAGTGTAGCTGCTAGAGATAATTTGGAGGCATCTCTCAGAAAAGTTTTGGATGCCGATAGGTAAGTACTTATATATATATATAAAAATTGACGTAGTAACATTATTATTATTGACGTAGTAGCATTGCCTAGGGCAATATTTTATTATACCTAGTGTCTTAAAATAAAATGTGTGTGTTTTAAATGGAATCTGACCCGAGAGAAAATTTTACAATTGCGGTGAGTACCTAGGTACGTACCTACATCTGAATATATTCTGAGCAGGTACACAATATACTCGGTGTCGCGCGACGCACTGGAGGCGGGCGCGTGGCGCGGGCGCTGCGCGCTGGTGGCGGCGGCGGGCTGCGTGGGCCGCGCGGCGCCGCTGCTGCTGGCGCACCTGCTGGACGGCGGCCGGCTGCTCGCGCTGTGCTCCGACCTGCTGCACGCCGTGCTGCCCTACTACAAGACTGCCGAGGTACACGATATACTCGTGGCGCGGGCGCGGGCGCTGCGCGCTGGTGTCGGTGGCCACTATAAGACTGCCGAGGTACACGACACATGCGGGAGGACGTCTACCGCGCGATCGCGACAACACACAGTCCCTATTTGTCCCGGTACCGCCGCATATCGGGTAGAGTCCGTCCGACCCAGGTCGGGCCTACCTGAGTTTCTTGCTGGACACTTCTCAGCTGGGCTAACCAGCGACAAAACTCCCCTCGATTCCACTCACACCTCAGATTCGGTTGAAGCCGCTCAACCACTGGAGCGCACTGGAGTATTCCAGTGTTTAAATAGCCCGCGTGGTCGTGTCAGTTTTCCTCTGCATTTTCCCCATTTATTGGGTCCGGCACATAAAGCCACATTCAGGTTAAAAAATAGTATACGATATACTCTTTGTCACGCGACACTGGTTGTATTTATCTGTTATTTGTCTATTGCTGCCGAAATTGCTTGAATCCCTCGCCATACTCAGATTTCTACTTCAGAGTTCTTATAGTGTCTTATAGCCACGTTTTGGATTGTAGACTACGGGTATCACCGAAAATACGTAAATTCCGTTATTTGTGACTCAGTCGTTTATATATTACGAATCCAAATGAGCCCCGAAACCATTCAATTTGTAGGTACCTATTACTAATAATAATAGGTTACGAACCTCTACTCTATGGAAGATTAGTTATGTGGCATTTTCATAAATACGACTATTGACTGTTGCATTTTTTCAAAAATATGTCTTACTCATTATATGGAACTTCACAGAACCTTAATGAATATAATTAAAAACTTTTTTTTTTCGATATTTAAGGTTCGTGAGAATGAAGTAGTACAATTCACGTTTGACAAATGGAAGTCAGTCAAGATGAAGCACCACATATTCTGCTACCAGGCATCGCCAGCTAAAAAACAATTTTCCACCGAAAGCGACAGACAGTAAGTAAAAATTTTATTTTATGGTCACTTTTAAAACTTCTTGCCTCATCAAACAAACAAACTTTTACACTTTTTGGCTACACGAGCGACCAATTTTACTTATACCTTTCAAGTTAATTTGACTTCTACCTCGTCATCTGGGACTTTATACCTTAAAATTCATCAGATCCATCATCTTAATGATTAACGTGACTCGGTAATCTAGCTAAACGGCATTTCTTTGTTTCCATCCTGTTACCAATTTAGTTTGCGAGGGTGAAATAGATGAGCATCCTTCGTCAAACAAAAATAAATAACTAATTACGTGGACGTAAATGAGTTTTAAAACAGGTAGCTCTTAGCACTCATTTTCATGGTTATAAACCATGTAGTGACTAAAAATCTTTGAAGTGAATAAGTTTGTTGATGTACATCAACTGTTGCACAGGAAGTTAATAAATAACGCCGAATATTTGGTTATTATTCGGTATTCGGCATATTGGTTTCGTAGACGGCCGAAGGGATTCGGCATGTTTTTGAATGTTCGGTATATTCGGCCGAATTATTCGGTTCTGCTGCCGAATATTTACCGAACAATTTTGAGAGGGTTTTGTTACAAGTTACAAGAGTGTGTTATAGTTACTGCTTCGTGAAATGAATACTTGACCCATTATTAACAGTGACGTGTTTTTTGTCAATATTTCCTCTTGATAATGAACAAAAAATTTACCATTCAATTAGACTGTCTTACAACAATAGATGAAGGAATTACGTTGAACCGAATAATTCGGCCGAATATTCGGTTCGGCAACAGCTGGACCTAATATTCGGCCGAATGTTCGTATTCGGTCAAACCCATATTCCGCGCAGCTCTAATATATATATATATATCACAATTTGATTCTGATGCTTTATTCTACATTCTAGACTTTTAATCGTTTACCGAATCACGTTTGTTTGATTATCTTTTAATGAATGCCTATCTAATTATATATTTACTGTACGCGTGGATATATAGTCCTCTAAGCTAAGCAATATAGCTCGTAATGTTTTCTTCGTTACAATAATTATGGGTAATCAATTGACACTGCATTTTACAGAGCAAGTCAGGAAGCTAATATTTATCGGTACGCAAAATGTAGATATTTTCATCTTACAAATATAATTTTAATTGCTTGTAGTATATGATAGCGCACTAAGGCTATGTATGACGGTGCTGCTTCTAAAATCCTATTTTTATTGAATGAACATTAAATATTATGAAATGGCTGCGAGCGAAACCTATTTCACAGTTCATTTTTGAAAATCTATGTCACTCATTTTGCTGTTGTAATTTATAGGTAGGTATATTGGGACATAAGCCAATGGAAATCGACATCAAAATTGCAAAGTAATATGTAGGTACCTAGTTCCGGTTTTTTTGTAGGTATGTTACTATCAGTTAGGTAGGGTAGTGTTAATCCAAATTTAGATCATCGAAAAACTTGAGTCAACATTTGGTACTTCAATCGAGGTCGTTAGAAATTATTGTAAGGTTTTTAAAAATATGTGCGTGAATATATTGGGAGATATTGCTCCGAAAGGAACATAAACTGGACCTTCTTCGAAGAACCATAGCTTGGCCCCTAGAGGGCATATAAAACTCGCAGCTTGGACTTAAATTGCAAATGTAATGAATTTAAAAAAAATACGCATTTTGTTTCCGAAAAATCCATAGTTTAGGGCTGATACCTACAAAAAAAATGAGAATCTACTCCGTGCTTTGCAATTTTAGTCTGCTTGGTGTCTATTTCTTATGGGTTAACAAAAGAGATAAGGCTTGTAATCAAGCTATAACAATTTGATATTGATAGTGTAGGCAGATCCATCTGATACCAGTGTTGTAATTCTCACTAGTGTGAAATGGATTAGCGCTTGCACTGTCTAAGTTTCACGCCTGCCAAATTGCAACTACGAGTACATCCACACCACGCTGTAGCCACCTTTCAAGATGGTACCTAATTGTCTATCCCCATTATCTGTGGTAATTTCGACCGCGGTACTGACGTCTTTTGGCATGTTACCTGTATTTGAATTTAAATAAATTCCAATGCATGCAAATATTTAATGTAGCAATGCTAATGAGGCCTTAAGCTTGAGCCTGGATTGGAATTTGCTATACTTTTCATCTTTTATTGGTATATATCATTATCACTTTAATTTTACCCCTACATGCTATACCGAGATGGGTATCTGAAAGACCGAAACGTTATTTATTATTGATATATTACTAACTTAATATGGCTGCTTGGGTTTTATATTTTGAACTGGCTTTTATATAAAAAAAGTTGAAGTAAGCATGTTCTTTTCAATAAATTTAGCACTTTTTTAACTCAAAAATGTACATATCAAAAATTAGATACATCTAATTAAATTTTTGCTGTACACTAAAATAGTTTTTTAGAGCGGTGAATAGACACGGCGATTTTTTGCAGCGCATTTCACGAACGTGTACCTGATAGATGTGCACCTACATCGATATTGTATCGCGATTATTGCTAGCTTATATAGCTGTAAAAAATCGCCTTGTCTAACGGCCCTTAGATTACCTAGCTCGGAAACGTAGATTGCAGTAATCAGACTTTGAGGGGTAAATTAAACTTTGTAGACCGTCCAAGTACACGGGGCACCCGGGACACTCGCTGGACATCCAGGTGCTGGCATCCGAGGAGACGTGGCGTACGCCGTCGCTGTTGCAGGCTACCGACCTCACCAACGGCGGCATCGCCATATTCTCGCAGGTACTGCACGAGTAAGAGTACGAGCACCCGGCACTCACTGGACATCCAGGTGTTGGCGTGCGAGGAGACTGCTTACGGAATGCCACATTTTATATAGAAGCATGAATTCATTCCATACGAAGTTTAAGAACAGAATTTAGAATCGGAAGATAACAACGTCTCTATGTAATGATGTGAAATCAAGATAATTTTGCAAAATTCCATTAAAAGGACCTTTCTGCATAGTGATATCATAGTCATATTGTGGTCTGTTACTTATTCGTAATTCTACCATTCATTGATATTAGATATTATATTTAATTTGATATTCAAATTTGCTATTAAATCATCTTAGACTGATGTTGATACCCAACTTTCCTTGTACAACTCTAGATACACCTAGAGGCGGATCCCAGTGACTACCTAGCTGACGAAGGCATTAAGAGCAACGAAGCCCGCCTGGAGATCATCCACAAGATCCTAGGGGACATCCTAGATCTTCATGTGAGAGACCCACGCGAGATCACACAGCCGGAGTACAGCAGGGGATTTTTCCTGGGCAACCATGTGGTAAGGTGAACTTTGTAATTTGAACATCATTCAATGGTTTACCCTTCCCAGACCTACAAAACTTTTGGACTCAGAATGTGATGGACACGGCGAATTTTGCAACGATACTGTGGTGCGTCAGTACTTCACGCTCGACTGTTTCGTGCGTTAGTTTAGGCAACGAATGCTCAAAAAACGGTAAGTATAGAACATGCATTTCGCATCGAACTCAATTTTAGACTTCGTAACTTTTTTCGGACTTAGGAGGTAAACATATCAAAACGTGGGGTATCGTTGAATAGAGCTCGCTGAGTGCATAAATACTGTATTTTTTGTTTTTAAAAATAGTAAAAAACAAAGTAATGAGAAGCCATTTATAATTTCTTAGAATTAACTTTCCCCCTTCAAAATCTCATTTCATCGTAGCGAAAAAGTGTGTAGTAACTTTTTTGTAGATTTTTATTTAAATTACAAATGTCTAAGTACATTTTTTGCTATGGGTTTACGAGTTTTTTTACGAAAAATCGAAAAATGGTACCTTCAAACTCCCGGCTCAAGGGCTACGAGCGGGGACTTTTGATATGTTCACCTCCTAACTAGTCCAAAGAAAGTTACGAAGCTGAAAATTGTGTTCCAAGCATTTCCCTCTATAACCTTTCGTTGCCTGACCTACGTATAAAAGGTGGAGTGGATATCGCAATTGTAACGTGACTACATCGCTGCAAAACTCGTCATATACGATAAGTCGATAACTCTTGTATTTCATTTGGCTTCAATGTATTTTCTACCTAAGCAGACAACTTTTAGAATTGTTATAAAAGGTGATTTTATTTTAATAAATTAAGTCTATACGATGACATAAAAAAAACATCTCACGGAGAAAATAAATTAGGTCGAATTATTTACGGTCAACTGGAGTAATCGGCATTCCATATGTTATGTTTATTGCATCGCCATTATAGTAGTGATTGCTGAGTAGAGACGGTTATATTTTACGCGTACTCGTCTATAATTTGACTACGAGGACCCACTTTCAATCCGGTACTTTTGCGTAATATGCAATCGTCTTTAAATAAGTACATTAGGAATGAGTAGGTTAAATATTTGCATTATGATTTAGATTGATTCTTGGACTGAGGTAAAACACAATTATATTGCAATATAAGTATATTTATCTGTTTATATGCTTCTTAGATACACCCTCATTTATTTTCATGATCATTTGAAATAAAATAATGATTGCGATAAGACTAGAGCGCCGACTAATATTTTGTTTAATGTTTTCACCATATGAGGTTATTACACAATAATTCCGCCTCTCTAGTGAAAATTAATTAATGGTTTAAGCTACACACCTCACACTTTACAAGCTTCGTCTGCAACCGACTCGACTTATCAACTGAAACAAACCCTTGATCACACGTATATGCTTAATTTAATTGTGATTTCCGATTTGGTCGAGGTCATACACAACATGTATTACAAAAAGTTGAACTTCCATTAAATATTTTTACGAAAGACATCTAAGATCATTGGCATCAAACCAAATTAAAAATCCTGTCGTTTCGGAACATCATTTACTATCTTTAAGAAAGTTGAAAATCTGACAAGTGCCAATTCTAACTCCCTTAGCATTAGCTTGGATGAAAAACCATTGAAAATGCTACATTCTGATAATAGTGTTTAAGTGTATAATGGGTTGTCCGTTAGGGGTCGTGGCCTGCGTCGACCAGCGCGGGCCCCGGCCACGTGACGGTGTGATGGCCGGTGAGACACGACGAACACCTTTGCTCATTGGTTGCTATGACACCGGGATTTTGAGACAATTCACCTGTCCCTTCACTAGAACTAAGCGGTCTAAACATATTTAATTTGGTAATAAAAAGCCCCACAAAACTAATTTCATTGCATAATTATTGGTCCAAACTTTAAGTACCCATGTTAAGTCTAAAGCAAAAAATCGAACGTCTAAACCCCAAATACTGCATCAGTTTTTATTTAAGGTGTAATATCCCGTATCCCATACTATTGAATTAGTGCAAATTTGTGTAACTATGAATGAGACCGCCAAGGGCGACTATCTGACCAGGGCAGCCCAAGGGATACCCAAGAGATGAGCTAAGTTGTGTTTTCATATATTTGACACCTCGTATACTTGCCAGCTAGGTGTCACTCGTATGGAAACAGCTTCGCACGTCTCCGGTAGATGCTCATCCTAAACCCCGTGCCAGGCGGTCGAAAATAAGCCCCTGAACCCGGCGACCTTGGTCCGCACTGACCGTGTAGACTGTTGTTTCCAGCAAGATTTCCTTTCAAAACCGGTCTTTGCGAAGCAAGGTCGCTCTGTTCTAGGGACTTGTCGGCGACCGTCTGGATCGCCCTTAAATTTTCTCAAAATCCTAGGTGAATGTATTTATGCTTTTTATTGCTTAGATTACATGTAGTTTTAACAGTTGTCTATTTATTTTAACAATTGGAATTTATCATAGTTATTAAATTTCTACTTCGCACGCATTTCCCCCCGCTTTTTTATACATATTATACGAGACGAGTAAGGTAGGGCTGAAAATATTCGCTAAGCACGAGTGTTTTAAGTCAACTGCGTTAAATTTTAACATACCTACTTATTTTTATTATGCACCATTTACCTAAAACTATTTTGTTTTGGCCGTAGGCTACTTATTTTCAATTAAGCATTTTTATACCAAATTATAATTCTAATGTATTTTTTTATCTATTAACTTTTTTAATACTTCCTGAGGAGCATTTAACAAGCTAAAATCTGTCCTCGTAATGCCGCATGGATGTGTCTGAGTTTGTAAGGTTTCGCCAGAATTAGGCAGTAAATAAAAATAATTTCGTTTATACGATATCTAAATAAATCAGCAGTTAAAAAAATATGTGTAATGAAATGGGCCACTCGCACCTTAAATCGACAAATTGCTAACCGGTACGCAGTTCTTAACCATGAGTGTTCGCGATGCCTGCGCGTTTAGCACTACGCGCTTGCGATCTATCCTCTCGGCTGTTTGACGCGTAGGGAGCGGCGGATTTCTAATCCAGTTCCTTCACTATTATTCAATGTCGGGTGGCACATAACACTCACTACGTCTTATCTTAGATGAGGGCCCTTGCGGATGCACTTCGACATGGCTTCGACCCAATGGGATTTACTACGCCTGCGTCACATGCGTGTTTAGGTGAAAGAGCTGATGAGTGTGGACAAGCACACTCATCAACTCATCACCGACGTACCTATTACCCAAAACTGTTTTCCAGTTGGGCGGCACAGAGCATCCACAATCACGATTAAAATTCGGATGACTTTGCTTGGAAACCGAATCTTGTGAATGCGTAACTGCACTGCAGAAACTCGAATAATTTTTCCTTAAAAAATCTTCCTTAAGAACCGCGTGTTCGAAAAGCCTCGATCGATAATCGACATTTAAGATGTGAGTGACTCATTTCATTATAGGTATACATATTTTAATATATCTGAAACTCACGGAAGTTTCCTATAGACAACCAGCTATTGTTTACAGACTATCACTAAGTCAAATTATCTAAATGCGCTGGACAGAAAAAAACACATGTCTTCATATTTAAGTGTTGAAGTCTATAAATGTTCGCTGAAGACTTTACCAAGTGTGATATACGTACATAATGATAAGGTAAAGCGAGACTTGGTCACTCAACCAACTGGATGACTAGAACGCACCAAAATAACTAAAGCGTAATTTTTGTTTTGTAAATAATATGAATGGTCTATTTATGTTTAATTACCTATTTAGTTTAGAGTAAAATCAACAAGCCTAAAGTATTCCTTCGTTCCTATAACCGTATAGTTTAACATAATAAATAACATCAAGGATGAATGATGTTAACTAATTTGGAACTTATTTGTAACGGGCTTTTATGCACGTGTGAACCTAAATCCTCCTACGGAAGTCTCATTTTACCTTACGCCCAAAAACTGTTGCAGCTGCTTTTACCAACATGGATAAAGCGTCTATCCTCCTCACACTCATAAAATATAAAGTACGGATGTGAGCTCGAAAAATTTCGTACGTCTAACTAGTCTACCTACCTAGATTATTTTTCTTCTGATGACAAATGATTCAGTGCTCTTATTAAGCTATTTAAAGTTATTACTCTATAATCTATATAATTGCATTTCGCACCTGCGATAATACCAATGCAGCGACGGGTTGGATGTACGAGATTTTTGTTACAGAAAGCTTTGTTCATGGCAATAAGCGCGGTCGAAACCATTAGAACTTGGTTAACCTGATACATGTTATGTAGCAAAAGCTGGCGCTGGTGGAGGGTTGGTGCGCGGGCAGTGACCAGCGACTACAGAAGCTGCTGGGGCTGACCTTGCAGTGGTGTCTGCGGGATGAAGCGCCCGCGCGCCCGCCTGCTCCTGATTTCCTGCCCGTGCATGTCTACGAGTGCCCTGATCACTTCTCCACTGTAGAGTATTTTGAGGTTAGTCCACATGTAGCGCCCTTAATTTTGTAATAGCTGGCCCGCGAGCACTTACCAGTAACTGTAGTCACTACTGGGGCTGAAGGTGGAGTGATGGTTGCGCGACGGGGTGCCCACCATTCGCCTGCTGCCGCTGCCTTCTTGTCCGTGCATGTCTTCTACTAGTGCGACTAATTTTTGGTAGACTGTTGAGTTCTTCGACGTGTGTTTTTTTTTGTTGAGGTTGTGCAGCAAAGTGGTTTTTTTATTGTATTGTTGCACTCTTTAGAAGGTTTATAGTGGGTCGCCTTTGGATTGATAAGTGCTAAGTTAATTATATACTAGATTTTGCCCGCGACTTCGTCCGCGTAAACGTGCACTCCCTATTTCATTCCTTCTAGTTATAATTTTTTGCATAAAAAGAATTCTATATGTTGATCCAAGCTATAAACTGCTGTATACCAAGTTCGATCCAATCATTAATCCATTCAGCCGTTTTTGCGTGATTGAGTAACAAACATCCAAACATCTACATTTTCGCATTTATAATATTAGTAGGATATACATATATTGCTAAACGAGTTAAACTACCCTCTCTAGAACCTGACATCCAAGGAGCTGGGTCGGCTGGTGATCTACACGGACACGATAACGTCGACGAACGCGGTGACTAACGGAGTTCCGTTGGCGCACGGCGTGGCGGCCGTGGCGCGGCGGCAGACGGCCGGCCGGGGCCGCGGCGACAACGCCTGGATCACCGTGCCCGGCCAGGCCACCGTGTCCTTGCAGGTGTGGTTGCTTCACTATGACGTCACGAGCGGAGGCCGTGGCGCGGCGGCAGACGGCAGGCCGGGGCCGTGGCGCCAACGCCTGGATCACCGTGCCCGGCCAGGCCACCGTGTCCTTGCAGGTGTGGTTGCTTCACTATGACGTCACGAGCGGAGGCCGTGGCGCGGCGGCAGACGGCAGGCCGGGGCCGTGGCGCCAACGCCTGGATCACCGTGCCCGGCCAGGCCACCGTGTCCTTGCAGGTGTGGTTGCTTCACTATGACGTCACGAGCGGAGGCCGTGGCGCGGCGGCAGACGGCCGGCCGGGGCCGCGGCGACAACGCCTGGATCACCGTGCCCGGCCAGGCCACCGTGTCCTTGCAGGTGTGGTTGCTTCACTATGCCCGACGACGTCACCAACGCTGTAACGAACGTGCCCGACCACCGTTCATCGCAGGATACACTTTCATAGTCTTATCTGTATCTGCCGAAAGGACACCATTCCCAAAGATAATCTATTTATTACGCGTCGCTCGTCGGACGTGGCGCAAGCAACATCTCCAGCCAGCATCTCGTGGTGATGCCTCGGAGAGGGCCGAAACACGTGTCGAGGTTTTTGTCAATATTGGTGGTCTAATAAACCTACACGTTCTTTCAGCGGAATAGCAAAGGAATATTGTATTTATTAGGAAATTTCCACGTGCGCGTATGAAAACCTGTCTCGAACATTGGGGCGTGGTTGATACGACAGAGGCATCTTTAATGCATTCGTTTCTACAGGTGTGGCGCAAGCTGTCGCCGACGCTGCCGCTGGTCCAGCACGCGGCGGCGCTCGCGGCGGTGCGCGCCATACGCGCGCTGCCCGCGTACGAGCACCTCGATATAAGGTATGTATACTGGCTAGTAGGCCTTATCTCGTTTCAATAGAGTTTTAGAAAGTTTGAAGGTTATATTAACTGTGGCACACTCACAATCTTATATAGTACTGCTGACTTCTTTATTCTATACCTCTATAGTGTTTTAATGCAAATGAGTCCATAATAATATAGTATCTATTTTATTTTTAACCTGACGACCTGATGACCTCCGATACGACGACGCGAGCGGTTTAAACACTGGAATACTCGAAAGATTGCGCGCCAGTGAGATTGGTTGAACTGCTTCAACCGAATCTGAGGTGTGATGGCTAGTAGACCTTATCTCGTTTAAATAAGGTTATAAAGCGGGCAGTTAGCTGTGGCACACTCACAATCTTAGAGTTAGATAGTACTGCTGACTTTTTTTAGTGTTTTAATGAAGTTATGAATTAGTCCATTATAGTACTGTAGCTGTATTATAGTAGTGTAGTACTGTAGCGGCGGCGATATATGGCCTGGCTGGCCCATGTGCGGGAAGTTTATTTAATGAAAATTGGACGTAGTTTTTCAAAAACTATCCATGATACCCCGCACGATGAATGAATGACCCGCATGATGTTAAATTTGAAATTGGAACCTTCTGGCTGAAACAAGTCATGTTTCTCAATAATGCTCTCTTGTGGGCTGGATCGTTTTTGCAGAACTAAGTTCAATTCACTTCTTCCACTGCATTCAGTAATGAAAAGTGACACATTAGACATTAGTATTTTTATCTATAAACATCGACGCGGAACGCAAAAGAGGGGTGTTATAAGTTTAATGTACATCTATATCATCTATACAGGTTTATCGTTTTGAGTGCAGTTTATTTTAGTTAGAAGTCTTGATTGGGAGGTTCTTAGCAATGTTTTGTGTCGGTTTTTTTTTCTAATTTTATCTTGAACCTGTTGCCAACAGAATAAAATGGCCGAACGACATCTACTACGGGCGCTCGGTGAAGATCGGCGGCACCACCACCGTGGCCAACGTCACCGGCGACCAGGTGGTCTGCAACATCGGTACGCCGCACACAACTCTCGACATGATATTTGGCGACGTTATTCATAATTCATAACGTCTCTTAAACCTTTGTTCAGTACGACTCTGATATTATCTGGCTCGACGGACCAGTTCATTATCTTCACGCCAATAGACAGACTTTATTAGAAAAACCGGTCAAGTGCAAGTCGGACTCCGCACATTTAGGGTTCCGAACCAACCACAAAATTAAGTTGGTCTCAATACGAAAAATAAGGAAATTTCAATGAAAAAAAATCTGATTTGTCAAGATATTTGTATTTATTGGTAAAATATAAGTATTACGTAAACTATTCTTTTGTGTTACAATATTTAAAAAAAAAAGTATTTATACCCCACTCGATGGGGGGTAGGTCAATTTTTTTTTGTTCGCGCCCCCTTTAGCTGTATGAGAGATTAGAATAAATTTTGACTATTTGTATGGCTTTGGGTCAGCAAAATGCTTATACTGTGAAAATTTGGAGACTGTAGCTCCAACCGTTTGGCTATAAAACCTGTGTGACAGACGACGGACGTACCGACGGACGGACACGTGAGTGACAACAATAGGGTTCCGTTTGGACCCTTCGGGTACGGAACCCTAAAAATGATTGTAATATTGACTTGCTGAAATGCCCTATAAAATCATCATAACAACTAGCAACCAAAACGAGTTGACCGGCTCATAAGTAAAAGTTGTATTACAAAAACATAACGGTGAGACACAAATGACTAGTCTATAATTACGTTTCTTCCAGGCACCGGCATTAACATCTCGAACGTGGTGCCAACAACATGCGTGAACCAAATAATCGAGAGGCACAACAAGGAACACGGCACCTCTCTGGCGCCCATGACTGTAGAGAAGTTCCTCGCGCGCTACTGCTCGCAACTCGAACGGATACTCGACTACATTGACTCGGACGGCGGCGTCGATGCTTTCCGAGAGCAGTACTACCAGTACTGGCTTCACGAGTAAGTAAAGTATCCGTCATTCTCAAATTGTATGTATCCGGTCAACCTAAACTCCGTCCATTTTTACGAATGATTCCATAGTATTACGGAGTTTAGACGCATACATAAATCTGGAGAATTACCGGTATAATGTTAGCCCCCTCTAAGCTGTAGATCCGCAAGCATTTTCTACATAAATCTCCATGGCTTCGCCATATTAAAAAGAAATCTCAATAATTGCCCAAGCTGAATCGGAGACTTTCGTTGCATTCGCTCAAATATACAATATAATGTAAACTATCTACTAAAAATGCACCTATCGCCTCGTTAATGCTACGTAACGTAACCAAAAATATTTATAATCGATTCGTTGGTTGAATCGCTACATAGTATGTGGATGGCCCCTAACTAATATATAAAAAATAAAATCTCCTGTAACAGGAAATAGAGTAGAGAATGTTTTGGAATAACATATATGAAACAAAACTACTGCAACTCTATTCCAATTTCGAAAGATATAAAACCATTGAAGTGAATTTGTTCTAGTATGATCACTTTGAACCCCAGGAGGATATTTTTCCGTTTTTCAGCAACGAAGAGATCCGCGTGCATCGCTCAGGCAGCACTTCACCCGTGCCCGGCGTGGTGACGGGCGTGGACGAGGCGGGCTGGCTGCGCGTGCGCGTCTCACACGGAGACGTCGTGGCCGTGGCGCCCGACGGGAACACCTTCGACCTCATGACCGGGCTCGTGGCGCCGCGCCTCTAGACACACACCAAAACGTGCCGACTATGGAGCGACCGTAAGTAAACCGAGCAATTTCAATCTAAATACAATTGAGGGGTTGAGAGCCAAGCATCGGACACAAATGACGCATTGCTGACGCCACACCATTGCATTGTTCAACGCGAAATGAAACCTTACGCAATCGCGCATAGAGATCGCTATTGCGTTGGCTGAACTGTCGGCTGTACCCGTCGTTAGCGTCCATGACATGATTTTCCGATGATGTGTAGCCGACTGTCAACTGCTTGATGCGAATGGCGTGAGGAATCAGAGAAACCTTGACAAACGGTAACTAGTAAAATATTGGTTGGTGCCTTTCCTCGGATCCCTTTTTACGAACAATGTAACGAAAATTGTTAAACGCCAGCGTACATCGTCTGTTGTATTGGTTGTGGTCGGTGGTAGTATCGTAACTTTATATCTATGTGATAGGGATTTGTATTGAATACTTACTCGCAAATGTGAAATACTTAACGTTTGTCTAAATAGTGAAAATATACGGTATCATTAGTGTGTGGGCTATTTGGGCTCCTAGCCTGAACTCGTACGCTTGAACACCATCTTCTTATTTTGACCTCCGAACCAGGAAACCAGGATTACCTGGAAATGTAATGAGAACTACTATTTACATTGAAACTGTAGAGTTATGTGTAGCGCGCCATGATCGCGCGTTGCTGCTGTCCGTGGTAGTGAGGTAAGGTGGTTCGTTAGTTTCTTCTGCACCCTCCTGGGTGCTAGGGGGCTCCGTCTGCCCTGGGCGTTCTGGGAGCTGTGGTCGCGTCACCGCTACGGCGGGACGGGTTTCGGGCCGTCATTTGAGGGACGGCGGATGCTGCTGATAGAGGTGAGGTGGCGGGGGGAGCCGCCATTTTGTATTCTCGCTCGATAGCGCACTTAGTGGTGATGAAGTTGAGTGCGTGTAGAGTGTACTTTATTCAATCATACCTTTTTATGTTTGCATGTCATAAACCTTATTATTAAAAAGTATATTCAAAACAAAACAAATCATAATCTTTAATATCGGTCGAATAACAAAATATAGAACCTTTATTCTTATGGCTAATTCCCTATCTACGAATCTTAATTTACATATTTTAGCGACTTAAATTTATGTGTACATTTGTTAATTATCTATATGCGACAATTAGATAGAACAGCCATGTCACTGCCAGTTCTAAGATCTAACTAATATCATCTAGTTTAATTAAATATGTAAGTCCTGTTGTAATTTAGAATATCGACTTGTTCTTATAGATACTATCATTGTTGCAATACTTATGAATGTAGTTAAAGGAATGTAATAAATGATGGTCAATTAACACAAGTCCTTGCGTTCGACGGAGGTGGAATCTCAGTACAATATAATTTATGTTCAATATTGTATATATTAATTTGATTATTTTATACAAATGCAGAAGTGTATTATATCGAGTGTTCTGTCGACATAGACGGTGTTAAACTGTTTCGTTTGAAGTTCGTAAACACTATAGTTTATATTATATGTGATAATCCATATTGAAAGGAACCTTATGGCGGCCGGCACTTACGCCTTTATTGCCGCTGTTCCAATACAATAGTGAATAGGTGTAACGTAAGCGTCTGCCGCCATAAGGTCCCTTTCGATGTGGATTATCACATATGCATTATTGCTAGTGCATTAATTATAGTCATACTTAATTACTAGATAGATTATTTGTTTTTTGTGATAGAAGTGGGACAGGAATGTCATGGGGACGTTTGTCAACTTTCAATGTTTATATTACATCTGCAATGCCTGGGCAACACAAATTCTCCAGAGCTCCAGACGTTGTGTTGTCGCTAATGAATATTGTTTATATTCAAGTCACAAAAAATCATTTCTGTTTATTATTTTGAGAAAGGTACAAAATTCGTAGATGTAATGGGCCTTTCTAATGTTGATTGTTATGGTAGAAAATTATGGCAACCGCAGCTCTTTTCGGTTTTTCAAATAGATGAGATTGATTGTAGTTGTCAAAGATAAAAACATCTAGAAACTAGGTCGAAAGTAATCAGCCGACATCACATACTGCTTTGTTTGTACGTTACATTATACCCAGTGCAGTACAAATCTGTCCAGCTGCTCTGGAGGGATATTAGGTACCTAAAAAATTTACAATCGCTACTCGCAAACTAGACTGACGACTGAGATAATGATGCCATCTTTTTTGCACTCGTGTGGTCTTACGAAGCTTGTCTAATTTTTATGGCCCCAGTCAACAAAATGGTTTGCAGTAACTCTGTGTTAGAACAGCACACTTGACTGCTGTTGTCCTAATGTATGTCTGTTAGTTACTAAATGTAACACCAATTATATTGTGATTTATTTATTGAGTAGATAGTAACTAGTATAGTGTTAGTTATATTCGACTAGGTACAAAATCGAATAGATCTAGTCGTAGTATTGGTTTCAATTGTTGACGTTGTTCTCCAGTAAAATACATTTACGTAAAAGACATGCCACTTTCTCATTAATTCATCAAATGATATTTGTCGGGGAAATGTGCCTAAATAGTTTATATATACTTCGCCTACCTGATTTTTATAATTGTTTTTTTAAATATATTGACACTTAGAAACAATATTACGAAGATTTTTTTAGAATGTAACTTGTGTTCCAATTTATATCTGCTTTATAGTGAGTAAGTCTAGGCCGAGGTCTCTATCTTTTCATCTAATATGAAAATATTTGTAATAATTAAGAGCAATCAGCAGATTGTTAAATCATTATGTCACAGATTTTAGTAATCTCGCTGTTGTAATGTGCTGTTTTGTTATTTATGTGTTATTTATTAAAGGGAGTTTAAGATGTTACCAAATATTGTTACTATCTTGTTGTATGCATGCCCTCTAATAAATTATTTCAGATTAAATGATAGACTACTTATTTCAAATCCATCGCATGACGTGTTTACGGATAGAAATGATATGAATAATATATAGAAATGAATAGTCGTTAAGTAGAGTTACATTCGAGGCCTTCGGGTAGCTAGACCCCAATAAGATCTAGTTTCCCCTTGGATTGGAAGGTCAGATAGTCAGGTAGTAGCTTCCGTAAAAAATAGCGCGTACGCCAAATCTTGAGATTAGGTAGCGGACCCCGGGCATCCTTCAGGAAGCAACTGTACTGGGATAACGCTAGGAGGATGAGGGTCAGGATCAGTTACATTCGATTCGTAAACCAGAAACAATGAAACAATCGTGTTATCAATAAACGTATATGAATGGTCAGTATCTGTCGGCGTCGTCGAACTTGAACCGATTGGGCGGCAGGCCGCGGCGGCCGGTGCCGCGCAGCGTGAACACGGCGCCGCCGAGCGGGGCCTCGCGCGACGACGTCACGAACAGCTCGTCCAGCCGCGGCCCGCCCCAGCACAGCGACGTGATGCGCGCCGCCGGCAGCAGGTACGCGAATACTATAGAGCGCGTGTCGGGGTCCACGTGCAGCACCTGCAATAGAGTACATAGAAAACCATCAAATTATCACAATAAATAGTATATTAAGCCGTCCTCTCCCGGTGAAAATAATAAACATTAGCATTCTTTTGTTATGATACCGGGGATCCCCGGGACCGGTAGACGACGGACGGTTAACCTATTTGTGTGTTGCGGGATCATAACAAAAGAATGTTTTTGTTTATTTTTTTCGCCGGGAGACCACGGTTTAAACAAAATCATAAAATCGATCCAAGTGACCGCAAACTGGCGCATCAAATCTTAGCTTAGCTTAGCTTAGCTTAGTCGTCTAGCCTATTAGGGCGGTCACACATTACGCCCACTAGTCTCCGCCACTGAAAGCGACCACTGGTGGTTCACATAGCTGCCCCACTAGTGGCTACAATACATTGAGAAGCCGACGACTGTGGCCGTGCGTGCGCGCGCGGGCGGTTCTTGCAGCTTGTGGCTCGGACGCGACCACTCAAACACTCGGTATGCACCGAAGCTGCGATACATAATGTATGAAAAAATAGTCCGCAACTTGTGGCAATGGCAGCCACGCTCTAAGGGTGGAGTAGGTATTGGCAGTGGCGGCCTTTGCGAGGCCCTTACTTGGGTTGTTGCGTCGCTAGGTACGCGAGACCCTGAGTAGTTGCCCAGGTTGCCAGCCCCAGAGCTAGATGCGGAGATGCTCGCGGAGGCGCACTGGGAGTGGGTACGATGGAGGGCTTTAGGGAGTTTCCCACTCCCGAAGAGGTGAGGGCAGCCCGAAGGCAAACGGAACGCAGGCTCAGGCACAGGTGGAAAAGTGACTTCGAGGACTCCGCCTATGGTTCACTCCTCGGGTCGGTCGACGGTTAGCTGGAGAGGCGCCACGGCAAAGTGGGATAAAGATTGACGCAAGTAATGACCGGACATGGCTATTTTGGTTATTACCTGAACAGGATCGGCAGAGAGGGGAGCCCTGTCTGCCACGAATGTGGTGAGGGGGGTGACACGGCCCAGCACACAATGGAATACTGTGTTCGTGGGTCGTGGAGCGTCGCACACTAGCGATTGCAATACAGATGCGATTGCGGTTGATCTCTCGCTTTCCAGCGTCGTGGCTTCCACTCAGGCGCAGACCTCATTGAAGACGCGCGCGGTTCGAAGCTGCTGGCCGCGTCCTATCCCAGTAGGGCCAGGGGGATTGGGATCCACACAACACGGCTTTACACGTCTGGGAAGAAGGTTATGCAATCCCCGACCTTCCCCTCCCTTAGCGAGGGTATATTATCTCAGCATGTGCGTGCCGGGACCGCCGGGGGGCATCATGGATGGAAATGTTCGCGACCCTATGGCGCCCCCTTAACAGCAGAGCGCGTGACGCTGGTGTGGTTTACCCCGGGCTGGGTATATAGTAGAACCGAAACTAAAATGGCAAAAAAAGTAACTTACAATCAGAGTATACAGTAGTTTTTTTTTCGTCCGCCGTTTTAATTAGGTTCAGGTAGGTATTAGGACAGTTTTCAGTTTGTGTTTAACCCATATTCCACATAAGTCCACTAGTTGAGCACTTTTGCGTTTTTCAAAACTACAAAATTGACTTAAATTAACATTAATTAAGCGCAAGAACTTGACCAACTCACGGATTTTATTACCGTAACAATTAAGTTAGAGCGAAAACAATTATCGCGGAAAATTCACTAATTACGAGAAAATTATGTAGTAGGTGAGGTGTAGGTGTATGTCACTGCATATGACCATTGCGGTAGTTCCCAAAATTAAAATGACCTCACCTAAATGATTAAGAATGCCTGTTTTTTCTGTGGGAGAAGGCCTGAGTCCAGCTGTAAAACAATACTCACCGTCCCACCGAACATGAGCGCCACCCAAAGATGTCCCTCTGTGTCCACGGTCATGCCGTCGGGTAATGCGTCGTTGTACCCGTGGTCCTTGATATCGAGGATAGTTTTTCGGTTACCTGGAACCAATACAAATATCAGATATTGTATGAAAGTCGTAATCTAGATCCGAATTCGCTGTATGGTCAGAGTAAGCGAGAAATCCCACGTCGTGAATACAACTTATCCAGAGAAGCGACCTTATAGGTACTCACACACTACTACCTATAATAATAGAGAATATTCATGCCGAATTAATAATAATGTCACTATTTGAATAGTACACTATCAATTTATGGCAAAAAACAGTTAGTAAATATGCTCAAAATCAAAAAGATATGACCACTTGAAAGTTTTGTAAAAGTATGTAATATTTTTATTGACTAAAGGTAAATTAAAACCCACCATCAGGATTCTTATATTTTAATAAACAAAAAATTGTATGACAACAATATACCTAAACGCAATAATTCACAAAACAGCATATTCCTCGTTTTTCCATACAATGGTAATACGGGCGCATAGTACCTTTATGACGTCACATACTAAGCTCAAGTAGTATAGGACGTTTTTGGGGCTCTGTTTTTGGGTATGCTGTACTTTGAAACCCATTTGGGTCTTTTTTGTTGTTCTAATTGTAGTTGTTCCATAGATACATTTGTTCCTCTTTAAGAACTAGTTCGAATGGCATCATTAAAAACAAACAGACAGACAGACAAAGTGAAAACATAAGGGTTCCTTTTTTACCATTTTGGTACGGAACCCTAAAAATGATGCATATTCTCTATTGTAGCAACTAATGTTATTTGGCTGTGACCTCATGGCGGTATTCTCCAATTATGGTGCTGCGATTTGAGTGAGCTGACATTGATATATATACTTGCTCTTTCTATACTCTGCTTCCTCCACTACTCTAGCTAGTACTCCTTGCCTGTGTACTCACTGATATCTCCAGTAATCGCATCATAATCGAACGCCTCGATCTTCTGCGTGGACGAGTCGATGTAGTACATGATGGTATTGTTGGGCGACCACGCGAGCCCGTTGGATATTGTTACGGGCCGCAACTTCACCTGAGGGTGCGACAGCGTGTTTTGTTCGAAGCTGTATAAAGTAGCCTTGTCGGCCACTACGTCGTCGCCAGTTTGGGGGCCTTTTGTTCCTTAAACAAGTATTTTATTAATATTCATTATCATTTATGAATTTCATATTATTATTGTCGGTTCAAAGGAGGTAGAAATTGGAAGAATTATGTTTATGACTAGCATAGCTACTAGGATAGGTAATTTTGAACACATTAAACAGCAAATTGCGCCACGGGTTGGTGCAGCGCGATGGTAAAGGAGACGATTTCATGTAAGTATAGGAAGCATTTTGAATACAACCTATTGAACCAGTGGCGGACTTGCATTCTTGGCTGCCGTAGTCACTAGGCCATGTAGTAGATAGGTAAGTAGGTACTTACCTACTACCTGGCTGCTAGGTACCAGTCGCCTATTGGCGACCTAGACGTGGCGATCTGATGGTCGCGTGATAGCGTGATAAACGACAAGATAAAGCATCTGACACTTTCTATCGAGTGGTATCAGAAAGTGACAGACGCTTTATCTTGTTGTTTATCACGCGACCATCATAGACTCCCTGGGCCTACTACAATTGGGCATCAGGGCAAATCCGCCACTGCAGGGGCGTATTTACCCTAGGGCCATTCGGGCCATGGCCCGGGGCGCCAATCCGCCAGGGGCGGCATAGTCCCCCCGTGAAACTTTTTAAAAAAAATTGTACCACCCCAAAAATTGAGACGTTAATATATTTTTTTTGAATTTTTTAAATTTACATCGTTCTTTCTTGACTTCTGGGGCGGCGAAACTTATTGGCCCGGGGCGTCATATTTCAAAATACGCTCTTGCCACTGAATGAACACTTACCCGCCCAGAACCGGCCGTCGGCGTCCGGTTTCCCCTCATTGATTACGTTGTCGGGCTTGCCGTCGTCCACGGTGGCCAGCAGGCGCAGCGCCACGTCGCCCGCCACTTCCCAGTCGAGCAGGTACAGCCCCGCGCGCACCGACACCAGCAGCCGGCTGCTGCCTGCCACTAGCGCCACTACGTTCATTTGACCGTAACCTGGAGAAATGCCATAGGTGTTTACATGGCACGAGTATCAAAGTCATCGCATACGAAGAAATAAAAGTTGCACAACTTTGTCGCACGACATACTTGCAAAAAAAAACTTTTTTGCGGGCTTTTCATATTTATTATTGTCTTGATGCAAAATTGCAAATATATTGAACACGAATGCTTAGCATATTCTATATATCCCCAGCAAGCAAAGAAAAGGATTCCAAGATTAAATTCTGAACTTGGTGAGGGATTTAAAAGTACGACTACGATACTAAGTTTAAGCGAAGAATTAATTTAATTAAAGGTTTTTTATCGTTTTTTTTAATACTGCGACGGTAGCTAGTAAGCTTAGATTCAGATTCAGACGTACAAGTACATGCAAATCACATCTTATGATTTATTTCCATCGTAATCATGTAATCAAATACCATTATTAGTCTTATAAATTGGTGTTAGTAGCTACATGATGCCCTGCTAGCAAAATATAGGAAGCGTTTACACTATAATTTATTAATGAAATTACAAACAGTAGGTATGATAAGTAGGTAATATTCATTGCCAATTAAATTAAAAATGGTTAAATTAATATTTTTATGTCGAATTGATTAGAGATGTATCCTTTAAATACAACAACGTAGCAAATACATTTCATTTGTTCATTTTCATATTAAAGACCTTATTCGCTTACGTCCTGCCTGATGGTTAGCCACCAATATCTTAGCCTCTAGCAGTTGGTGACTTTGTTGTTCTACTTATTCTTTGGCCGGACTTTGTCTCTGTCAACGCCATCTAGCGACACAGAATTTTGATGACGAAATAAAGTTTTTTGACTATATACCTATCTATCTTGACATTCTTCTGAATTAATAAACACAAGCCGTTATCATCAGGAAGTGAATTACCTACTTTTTATTCTATGGCAGAATTTCAGTTGTTGACATACGTTTTCGTTGATTTGCATATCGCGCCGTTAAATTTCCATGCGTCATTGTAACATGTGTACCAAGCAACAATTAGGCAGTATTTTTTTTTATACCTCATTAGTTCAAAAAAGTTACTTATTTTATAATAAGCAGCAATGCAGCATGTTCTATACAGTATGTAATAATAACTACACAGGATTTTAAATACATAACTCCTGTGAGTTTAAGATATATTGAAATATAATAAACGGATCACTCACGCCTTTAAGGTCGAGTATAGCTCTACATGTTTCGGACCAATACGTGGCCCTTAATCATGAAAACCACCGCCGCCGCCAACATCAAGCAGCCGATCGAGCAGCAACTGCGCAAGCGCGCAGTGCTAGACGCGCGGCGGTCGCGGCTAGTTCTCATGATTAAGGGACACGTATTGGTCCGAAACATGCCGAGCTATACTCGACCTTACTCGTGAGTGACCCGTTATTATATTTTACAGGATGTTCAATTATTTTTAAATTAATACCATTTGGGAGGTTCATTTCGCTTACATGAACTAGCCATAGCCTGTGCCACTGGCGGGATAACTGAAGATGCGGGGAGGACTAAAATATGAGTGATGATATTAGAAATAAAACTTACTAATATGTTTGGTGGTTATTTGCCCCGTCCCATAGTGCAGCCGGTGCACATTCTGCTCAAACACATCGACGAAGTACAAACTCTGGGTATCGGGGTCCCACACCGGGCTCTCGGCGTGTGTGAACAGCGCGGGGCTCCCCGCGTGGTCTTCCGACGCCACCTAACAGACGAGAGGTTAAATACTGAGCCATTCTGAAGGGTTGACTCATCCCAAGAAAGTCTAGTAATCGTGTACTAAGCTAGTACCCACAATTGGCTGCTATCCAAGTCGCGAGTCTCTCGCACATTAGAAAGTGCAGTGGTGTGCGTGGCAAGTCAAAGAATGGCGCGATCAGTCCCCTCAATGGTGGAGGATCCCCAATTGTTTCGAAGCCCGAGGTCTCCTATCTTCTTAACCTCAAGAATTGCCGTTGTCGTGGCGACGGCCATCTGACCTTCCAGTTCTGATGTACTGGAAAGATCTTGGACTCCGAAACAATCGGGGATCATGCTGGTGGTGCTGGTTGGACAAAAATGGACACAACGGAATGTTATCTTCAAATTTGGAATAGTCCAACTGATATATCGAAACTAAATAACACTAATTACCTAACTCTGCACGAGTTTCTGTAGTATTGCAGAGCATGCATTACAGTATGCAGTATTGCAGTGTCTCATACGTACGTATGAATAATAGGTATATTTATTACAGTAATTTCAAGTCAGGACATGCGCGTTACGACAAGACCAAAAAATACCAGTCCCGTTTAGTCCGTGATAATTTAAAAGAATATACAACACATTAACTTGCCATTGAAACTTTGTAGTCAGGTTCCTGAGTCTCTGTTATAGTGTTTCTGGCTAACATTGGTTTATAACCGGATATGTTACTACAAACACTTATCAACAATAACAATAGCACAGCACCAACCATAGTGTCTACTTCTCATATGGAAATGTTAATTTTTGTACACCTCTGATTTTCTATTATCCATTTACGAACTTTAGACACAGCCACTCGCTTACAAAGTAATGAATGGTACTGGCTGTAATTTTGTAAAAAAACTGAATGGCGTTATCAGATTTAACTCCTGTTCTTATTGTTGTGCAGGCAGCGACTTTTTTCTACAAACATGAGCGTCCACGCCTATACGGCCAAATTGACGTTCTAATCCAGATCTAACGAGCATTCTTGCACATACCTACGGCTGATGATAATTCACCATGAAAAATTGACAATTCACGTCGATGTGCGTGTGCATGCGTTTAGTATACATCGGGCCAGATGATATATATCCAAGGGATCCCTTCTGGTTCCCGCAACTGATGTGTATTAGACCAATAGCTGGAGCCTCATTATCGAGTGCCTATCGAGTGCCCTGCAGGTTATAGACGGTTTAGCCGCTAACACCGCCCGCCACTTGTGCTACCAGTGCGTTAAATTTTAGCAACACTGTTTTTCGTGGATTATCCTCGCTTATGAGAATGTTACAATAATTACCATAAAATGTTACGCACAATTAATTTAAAAGGTAATTATTATGACTACCATTACCGTACAAACAATAATGAGTGTGGACTTGTATAATCACATAAGTTCCAGATAGATTTTCGCGATTTTCATGTTGGGAAATTCTTTAATAAATAAGGTTGACGAGAATAGATAAAAATACAAAGTATTTGACAGTTTTTATTCCATAACATTTGTTACGTCTTATCCTAACTTACAATACTTTTTCTAATAGTCATTCCCTCCTCACACGCCATTCATTCATACATTGCTCATTATTCTAATGAATTAATTTAAAAGTAGATGTTCAGTTTTTATTAAAAACTATTGGATTATCCATTGAAACTTCTACCATACATCAAATACAACTTGGAAGTGTAAAATGGGCTATTCTTAGTTTATTTTCAATAATATAATGCAAGATCCTTAAGAACAATATATGGTCATATAGACCGTGTAAAAAACTAAAAATAATAATTTACATATTCGTATAAAGATTTCGATAAGTAGGGTAAATTGCCTATTGTTGGCCACCCCCCAATAACTGGCCACTTCGCAAAAATATACACAGAACAAACCAATTCTTGGTATTTCTGCAATTAATAAATAAAATTAAAATAACCGAGTTCAGAGCTGACTTTATGTACTTTGTTAAAGGCGATCTTCACAGCACAAATTTGATGGCGGTTTACCCTACTGAGAATAATTTCACCTTGAGAAAAAAAGGACACCATACAATTCATTAAAAACACCACAATTTCAATATTAATTTTGAATAGATTGTGTATCAATCACAACGTCCGGATATTTGAATCAGCGAATATTGTTGCGTTAGAATTGAGCAGGTAACGTATAGAATATTCTTTATGTTATTTAAGTGTGGTGGGGCTAGGCTAGAGCACGACGGCTATGGACATAGCCGCGTGGGGCGGGTTCTATGCGTGGTGCGGAGCCGCGTCCGCCGCCGCCGGCGCCGGCGCCTCCGCGCCCGCGCCCGCGCCCGCGCCGCCCTCCGCCTGCAGCCTGCAAGAAACACCCGCAATACAACCGTTACAAAAATACCCCCTTATTCATAAACGGTCATCAAACCTACTTTAGCTAAAATGCCATTAATATTCGTTTGTCTTTATCTGTCACTTTGACATTTGTTTGTGGGAAAGGGACAAAACACATTTTAGTTAGCAGAGCAGAGGGTTTGTTAATTTTTATGAGTAAGGGAATAGACTCATAAGGCCTTATTCATAAACGGTCGTCAAATCTATTTGAGATAAAATGCCGTTAAATTTAGCTTGTCTTTATCTGTCACTTAAACGATTGTTTTGTGTGAAAAAGGAAAAACACATTTTAATTACAGTACTTTTATCTCACGAGCGCGGGTTAGCCATAGTTGTAATTCTGACACATACGAACACACAGACAATGTGAACTCATAGTTCCTACGCTGACGCACACATAGACAATGTGCATGTATATCGCAACACACAACCATTGCTCACTTGCGTGCGTGAGTTAAAAGTACTGTAGCAGAGGTTTGTTAAGTTGTATGAATAAGGGGATAATTTAATTAGGATGGAGTTCAAAGGGAGCTTGTGTACCTCTGGTGCGCCTGGTGGCGCGCGCGGAACTCGGCCGCCTTCAGCTGCTCGAGGTGGAACTGCTGCCGCTCCTGGATCAGCTGCTGCCGCTGGTACTCCAGACCTGACATCGTACAACTATTATAATATCTAAACATACACATTAGCATTAGAGCGTTCGTGGCCCAGCGGCGCCCATATACCGCGTGCGGTATGCAAGGTTAAGCAACGTCGGCCGTGGTCAACTCTTGGATGAGTAACCACTTTTCATGGTAATTAACTGAGCGCTCCCGTGTTTAGGAGGGCACGTTAAGCCGTTGATCCCGGCTGCTGTCTATGATAGCAGTCGTTAAGCCATCTTAGAGGCCTTCGGGCGGTTTGAGAATTTCTAACAGCCAAGTTGCCCACTCACGTGACAAACCTGATCCCGATAAGGTCCTAGTTTCCCCTTGGGTTGGAAGGTCGGATCGCAGTTGCTTCCGTAAAAACTAGTGCCTACGCCAAATCTTGGGATTAGGTAGCGGACCCCTTCCTTCAGGATGCAACTGTACTGGGATAACTACGAGGATAACACATTTGTGCTGTTCCTTCGTAAAACGTACAATTTTCCCGGATGTCAATAAGGGCGAATTTTAAATGGCATCATTAACCCCTATACGTCCCAACTGTTCTTACTCAGGCCGCCTCTCATATTTATCTCTATCATATCTATCTCATATGAGATGGAAGTTACTGCGGTTAAACTTCGTCCTAAATAAGCCTGGAAATTTTTCATTTTTAGTGCAATGTGCCCGTACCGTTGGTCGGAGTGCTATGAAAATAAGCATAGCCTTCTAACTAGTAATCACACCCGCTAGAGATCTCATATTAATGTCACTGTGACAGGGAACGAAGTGGTCCAGAAATCATTGGTTGACCGTACATGTACAAAATCAACTTTTTTTAGTTTCTATGCCGTCCTGTAAGTCAAGAGACCAAGGGCATTAGACTCACCCTCACGCTCGCGCTCCATGGTGGCCTCGAGCTCCTCGAAATGCCGCAGCTTAATCTCGAGCTTCTTCATCTGCGTCTCCACTAACAGCGCTACGAGAGACTTGATCTTGCGCTCTTCTACTCCGGCGAGGTGCTTGGCCTTCACCGCAGCTGCGGCTAGAGCGGCCGCCGCCGCCGATTGGAGCTTCGCGTCCACCGTCGAGGGTGCGGAACCTTCTGTGAACATCATTTGCAAATGGTACTCATTAGTCATGAGTTGCAAGGTAATTATAACAAAGTTCAGCAGCTTTACAACGAATAAGGACTGCTGTCGCAGTATGTATAAGATATATTTACGTAGCGTGCGGCAAGACGGCACTCGCTCTAGTAAAATCATCAGAGATCAAATGAAGGTTACACTGAAAGAACATGTATAAAGGTCAATTTCAACCAAACGGCTCGCATCGCATCGGATCGGAAAGGATTTTATAATCTTTAAACGAAATTAAATCGTGTACACAGTACTAATATAGACTATATTACCAAGCCGCGCACAGCAGCTTGACCTCTACGGCGACGAACGATCGTAGCCAAAAGTATGCTGCGACGCGCTCTCTTCGCCGGCTCTGTTCGCCGTTCGTATCAGATCGGATCCTTTCGGCTGTCATCGTATCCGATCGGATACTCTCGCATGTCGTCGTATCCGCCATGGCCGGGCGGCACCATTCATTCGCCAACCTTACATCGTTTTTGCCGTAAAGCATCAATCCAAATTTTTCTTTTCCTCTTCCGTGTGATTCTTATCTTCTTATTATTAATTTATGCAATAGCCAACAATGTTACGTCAACTTCAACCATTTTCAAAAATTAGAACACTTCATTCAACGCGGTAGAATTGAAACTATTGGACTAGGCACAGAAACGGATAGGTACGTTCGCAAGCGTTGGTACGGTGCCGATCGTATGCGTCGACATCCTGCCGGACGCGATCGGCTGTCGCCGTATCCTTTCCGATCCGATGCGATGCGAGCCGCTTGGTGGTAATCATTTGGCTGTCGCCGCATACGTTCGTATCCTTTCCGATCCGATGCGATGCGAGCCGTTTGGTGGAGATTGACCTTCAGTAGCTTTTTTAAAATCCGCCGGAGCGCTGTATTTTTTGTGACCCCCAAGATGCATGCTGCAAATTGAACAGTATTTGTTCAGAGTGGAACAGTGATGACAATAAAGTGCATAGCGGGTTGACAATTCGAGATGTTTTTTTTGTCGACCTTTGAACTTAGATAACATTGCAATAAGGTTCAAATTTCCTCTATTTTTCACTTCGACTTATTAACTTATTCCCGCCATGTACCGAATTATAAACCCTAACCTAACCTGTTTGCGGCGGCGGGTCTTTAGTCTCCTTGGGTTCCTCGGGCGCGGCCGGCTCGGCGGGCTCCTCCTTCGGCTTCACTTCCGCTTCTTCTACTTCCATCGGTTCCGTCTTTACGTCGCTTCCTTCTTTCTTTTCTGTCGATCGTAAATGGAAATTTCAATTTAGTACACAGATAACGCTGCTGATGGTTAGGTGATTCGATAAAGCGCGTGCCGTCGGTCGCCGATGAACGCCGACCGTGTACTGTTGTTTCCAGCAACATTTCGTTTGTACAGGATCCGTGCGGACCAAGGTCGTTCTGTTGTAGCGGCTTGTCGGTAATCATCTTCAATCCAGTCCGTAGACGCTCAAAGCCGAGGACTACGTTGCAAAAGGTGGCGTAGAAGATTTCAGTTTAGTTATTTTAAGAATAAAATTCAAACCATATATTATTTTATATAATTCAGTTAGATATAGTAACTTCTTCATAACAAGAACTTCAGTGTGACGTTGACGTGTGAAAAAAATGTTCAGTGGTCTGTGATTTTCAAATCTAAAGGTATATTTTCAAGTAATCTACAATAATTGATAGCCTATAACTTTGAGACTCAAAATAAAATATGTCATATTTTTATTGAATACCTTAATTTTTTGAGCATATTTGGGGAGATGGTCTCATTTTGAAAAAAAAAATACTAACTATAAGACCGCCAAAAACACCGATCAGAAAACCACAATTTTCAAGTCCATAAAAAATATTGCGGTGGATTTTTGAAATTACTGGCTGTTCGTATAATAGACCAATGTAACTCAATTTTGAACCTTTAACATATTAAGAATGAATATCAAAAAAAAAAAAGTGTAATTGTGGTGTAGTGTACAGTGTATTACCGGCGGAGGGCGGCTGGTCGGGCGCGGTGCCGGCGATGCCGGTGGCGGCGAGCGCGGCCGCCGGCCCGTGCGCCTCCGCCGCCTTCACGTGCGCCTCCATCATGGCAGCGGGCACCTCGTCCTGCAACACCACCATTCATTAAACTACACCAGCCATACTAACCATTTGGCAAACGAGGTCTTATATAGAACCTATACAGTGTTGGTAACGACGCCTCAACGCTTAATAGTCTGACCACACTGCTGCTCAAAACGCAGTGAAGCACCGTAAAAGCAGGGACGTGACTCATGCGTGACGTTTTTAACTCATAAGTTTCTCCCTCCCATCATAGCGTTGACGGCGCGTTACTGCGTCAGCGTATTTTGAGCTGCGGTGTGGTCGAACTTTTACGCAACACTTAATTCATTCTGGCTTGTCTGTTGGGGTATCGAGTTCCATAATCCATGCCGCAAACAAAGATGCGTCAAGGGTCTCCCTGAGATAAGAAACAAAATTCTTAATAGTTCGCTGTGCGAACGTAGTGTAGGAAGCCCTCCAGCTAAGTGGAGAGATGACATACTCTAAGTGGCTGGCAGAGGTTGGAAACAAAAACCGCAAGTCTGAGTTCAGTGGTATGCGATGGGAGAGGACTATGTTCAACAGTGGAGGGAAGTGGGATGTGAATGATGATTTCGTGAACTGCGAACAACTGCAACGTGTACCTTGATAGCCGCGAACTCTGCCATGGCGGCGCCGGTAGCCTTGGAGGCGATGCGCGGGTCCACGACGGAGGCTAGGAAGGCCACGGTGCTCATCACGGGGTTGCCTTGCTTGCTGAACGGGATCGGCTGGTATGCCAGAGGGCCTAGCACGCCACCTAGACAGTTTACACGTCAGTATATTTTCTGGAAAACGCTATGAAGTTAAAGTACTATATGAGCGGGCCCCGTGGTCGCGCGATAGCGTGATGAACGACAAGACGAAGATCTGTAACTTTCTATCAAGTGGTATCAGAAAGTGATAAATGCTTTATCAGGCTACCACGCGACCATCATAGACCCCCAGTTCGTTAAGACGAACTGATCAGCGTAATACAGATTTTCCGCGGTCGAACAATAGTCGCGCGACATTGAGCCACGCCTATAGGCACCTGAGGCGTGGTCCTGCAGGTACGGCTCCTCGATGGGCAGCCGCAGGAAGTGCAGGATGCACTCGTCGTGCGTGCGCGTGCCCACGTGCGCGGCCACGCGGTTCCAGTCGTCGCGGTGCAGCTCCAGCCCCTCCAGCAGCAGCAGCGTCTCCTGCTCCGTCCACTCGCGCCCGCGCGCGCCGCCGCGGTACTGCACACACGACATCCAACATTAATATTATATATCAATCCGGACTATAGAGGTCACTGTAATTGTCATTCTCAACCAGACTGCTCGTCGCTTATAATCAATGTACTTTTTTTTATAGAAACAAGCTTATAGCCTACCTGATGGTAAGCAGACACCGTAGCCTATGAACGCATATGACTCTAGAAGAATCACAATAGCCGATATTTTCCTGATATAAGAATTCCGGACCAACACAGATATAGTATATGTCATCCACGAAGGCACGTCCCTTCACAGCCCAATTCCGTACAATCTCGCGTACGTTAGGATGAGATTCGCTGTGGAGGGGCGCGTTATCGTGCGAGAGTGTAAAAGTGAAGAATAGGAATAAAGTTATCCTTCACATTGATGTGACATAGTGAATTCGTTGCGTTGATAGCTCTCGACATGCAGATCACTCAACACAGCGCATCCTCCGGCGCTCTGGCGAACTTACTCACCACCGGGAACATAACGCCACAGATCAAATAGTGGTATTATTACGGATGTGGGATTCTGCAAGGAGGTACTTCGCCAGTTGGGCTGCTCCAAATATCAGCGAGATGACGTTCCGCTGAGCCCTGTCTCTCTCTACCCCCCCCCCCCCGTGCTTGCTTTGTTGCTACAATCAATCGAGTTTCATCAGCACCCTCTTGGGTGCTAAGGGGCTCCTGCGCCGGGCTTCACTTCAGGCCGTCATTTGGGGGACGGCGGATGTAGCTGGAGTTGTATAGCCCCCGGCCTGTGGGCCCGCAGCGGCGTCTGCTTCTGGTGTCATCATGTATGCGGCTCGTTTTGTCGCTACGCGAGAAATGAGACACTGACCTGGTCGAGCTTGAGGCCGGTCGCGCCGCCCGCCTCCAGCAGGTTCTCGGTCTTGACGGTGGCCGGCGCGCTCGCGTCCGTCCCGTTCGGCAGCCCCGCCTCCGTCTTAGGGACCGCCGCGTTCTCTACTGCAATTAATCATTCGATTATAAAGTAGGTACGATATTAAGGGCAGCCAGTGGCCCAGCCCTATATCATCCCACTTCCTGGCCAGAGGGTAACAAAATTTTGTACTAACCACGGGCGGTAATAAAAAAGCTTCAGATCGCTTATTTATCGCTCTTGCCATCGGCTCGGGCGTCAAATACCCGCGATCTCTACTGCCCTAGGTAAGTAATATACTATAGTAGTAGTATAAGTACCTAGAAGCTTTTTTTATAGTGTAAGCAAACCCAATTGCCAGAACTCGATAACCTACGAAGGACGAAAGACAGAAGCTACTTTAAACTCTTATGTGAGTGCGTGAAGGCCGAGATCTGACGTTGACACATGCCAGTTACCTGGTCTCGGCAGCGCGGTGCGCGTGAGCGGCTGCAGGCCGGAGGGCGTGTCGGACAGCACGTGGAAGTGCGACGTGGGCGGCGGACCCATCGCCGTCGGCCGCGACTCCGGCTCCAGCTGGAATATAAACAGATTACCTTTGAATTCGAAACAATAGACAACGCTAGGAGGATGATGATGAGTGCGAGTGAGACACCGCTCTGCGGCTTGGCAGCAAGCATCGCTACGCACCTGGTAGTTGATGAGCCCCCACTGCTCGAGGAAGCCGTGCACGCGCATGATGGCGCACACGTCGCCGGCCAGGTTGCGGCGCGAGGCCGTGCTCGTCAGGTACTCCGTGGGGTTCAGACGGTATGTGTCGATCATGAAGTTTCTGCAATAACACTTGGATTAGAGCGGAAAAAAGGCGAAGAAGGTTTAGAGTCCGTTCAAACTTGCGAGAACCGCGCGTTTATTTGTTATATGAAGAAACCGCGTGGTTATGTCTGAACGCTTCCGAACATTTTCATGTAAATAAGGAACCACGTGGGGATAACAGCCGCGCGGCGTCCGCCAGTTTGGCTCTTAAAACGGACCAGTAAGGCCCTATTTTGACCAGGTTCATTAGATCTGATGTGATATGAACTACAACATATCCTAAGGGGTACCTGTAGGCGAGGTAGATCTCCGGAGTCTTGGACTTGTTCTTCCCGTTGAAGAACTCCGGCATGGCGCGCTTCTCGATGGTGTGTATCGAGTTGTAGTCGAACCACGCCGAGTAAGATGGCACAACGATGTGGTGCGTCTGGTCTGTGACATTGTCTTCCGGTTCATCCTTCACGACTGTCTCCTGGGGAGCAGACATTCGAAAAATATAGGGTCAGTCGGTTAGAGACCAGCTAATTTAATGTGCCGGTTTGCGACCAATTGGATGAGTTCGAGAACAGAAAGGATATTTTCTGGACTTTAAAAGATTCCAAGTCAGTAAACACTAAGCAACATGCACACGACGATTTTTTTAAGATCTACAGAAATGTTCATACCGTTGACACAGGTGTTGCAGTCGGAGTGCTTGCCCGGCGAGTCGTCGTGTGTGTCTAGTACGGGCGCTCACAGCGAGCATGCGGCATACCTGCGTGTTGGAGTCGGAGTGCTTGCCCTGCGAGTCGTCGTGTGTGTCTAGTACGGGCGCTCACAGCGAGCATGCGGCATACCTGCGTGTTGGAGTCGGAGTGCTTGCCCTGCGAGTCGTCGTGTGTGTCTAGTACGGGCGCTCACAGCGAGCATGCGGCATACCTGCGTGTTGGAGTCGGAGTGCTTGCCCTGCGAGTCGTCGTGTGTGTCTAGTACGGGCGCGGGCGTGGCGGGTGCGTCGGGCGCGGGCTCAGGCGCCGGCGCCACAGCGGCGGGCTCCGGAGCGGGGGCTGGAAACACTTTACTTCAGGGCTCTGCCACGACTAAGCGGAAGTGGTGTGCCAGTTTTAAAGACATTATCTCTGTTTTCGTTTGTTTGTTTGTTATCTTTTATTGATTGACGTATACCACTACTGTTATTTAAAATTTAATTGCATTTTGACGATCTACCCCGGGACCCGGGATTTGTACCGGGAGATACGACATAATTTTATTTGAAATTTACTGTATTTGTACATTATTCTGACGACCGTAATGTAAATTCTTATAATTTGACTTATGCAAATTTGTACTCAAAATCAAAATCAAAACATTTATTCTGCAAATAGGCCTCAAGGGCACTTTTACAAGTCAAAATCTATCTAGGTACATCAAATAAAAATAATACAATAATCAAAGTATCATTAATTAAATGTAGTGTTACATGTCAAAAATAAGACTAAGAAACTAATAACAATCGAGATTTGTTAGAGATGTATAAGGTCTCTAAGCGTCAAGATAAAAGGTAATAAAGTAAGTACACTAATCATAATAAAATATTTTGAGCTATATCTATAACACTTCAACATGAAAATAATAAAATGTAATAAATAAATATCCTCAGAGATGTATAAGGTCTCTGAGCGTCAGTCTAAAAAATAAAATCAAATGAGAACAGTGAAGTCTCTCATCATGTCAATTCCACTGAACACTAGTACGAAGTTACTAGTCCTTGCAAACATGAACAGACCGGACCCCACAAACAGCACCCGTTCACGAGTATGACGCGTATCTCAGCCATCGCCTCCCTCGACCATATGTTAGGGAAGGTTGCGACCCGATCAACGACGCCACCGTAAGCAAAGACCTTTAGGCGAGCATGACATATTCAAGCTGCAGGACATTTATAATCAAAGTAGTACTTAATAATAAAATATCGAATACAATGAGATACCTCATGATGTGCTCAAATGTACATGTAATGATTTTAGAACAGTAAAAGTCCAGACTAAAATTGTAGTTATACATGTCTACATTACAAACCATTACTAATTCTAGTAAATTATACAACTGGCTTAAAAGCTTCTTGATCGTTTAAAAAATTATTGACGGAATAATACGCCTTGCTTACCAAGTGACTTTTAACGTGACACTTAAATCTGTTGACGGGCAAATTCACTACATCCATGGGTATTTTATTATAAAAGCGTATACAGTTCCCCACGAAGGACGTGCTAACTTTACGGAGACGACAGGCTGCCACTGCGAGCTTGTTTTTACTTCTTGTGTTGTAGTCGTGGATTTCGCTGTTAAGTTTGAATTCATGGAGATTTTTCCGTACATACATAATGTTCTCAAAAATGTATTGAGAAGCTACAGTGAGAATATTTGCCTCTTTGAATTTTTCTCTTAAGGAGGCACGAGCTCCTAGTTCATAAATAGAACGCACTGCTCGTTTTTGCAGTACGAAGATAGTCTGGATATCCGCCGCTTTCCCCCACAGCAGGATTCCATAGGACATAACACTGTGGAAGTAACTGTAGTACACCAATTTTGCTGTCTCGACGTTTGTCAGCTGCCTGATTCGCCTCACTGCATAGGCTGCGGAGCTTAGTTTTCCTGCTAATGTGGCTATATGTGCATGCCACTGAAGTTTTGAATCTAAGGTTATTCCCAAAAACACAGTCTTGTCTTCGAATTCTAGAATTTCGCCCTTTAATTTAATTCTTGAGTTGTTTATGTGCTTAACATTGGGTAAAATAAATTTTATGCACTTCGTCTTCTTTGCATTTAAAAGCAGGTTATTGGCTGTAAACCAATTTACAATAGTGGATAATACATCATTAATACAGTCGAAGCTTTTCTCTTTTCTATCCACTTTGAAAATTAGAGAAGTGTCATCTGCAAATAAAACTATATCATGTCTACCCTGCACAAGCTCTGGTAAGTCATTTATGTACACTAAAAATAAGAACGGTCCTAGGATGGATCCTTGCGGTACTCCAAGAGCAACGTTTGACCCTGCTGACGAGGTCCCATTGATGACTACTCGCTGTGTTCTGTTCGATAGATATGATCAAACGAGATCAAGAGCTCCATACTGCAATTTATATCATGAAATAAATCTGAATCATAAGATGCGTAAGGAAATTGAGACTGTCTCGGGTTGACTCGTGCGTGTGTCAGCCCGAACCGAACTCACTTTGCTTAAATTCGTACGCGCTTCGCGCGCTGTGCGTGAGCAGTGATCCACTGAGAGGTGGTCTTTTGACAAATGCGCTCGAGGGTGCGGGCCTCGGGTATTTTGGACCTAAGATGAATAAAAAGTCCCCAACGGTTCATTTAAACCTACTATAACTAGAAATATTTACTTAAAATAATAACAATAAAGCAATGTTTACCTTCTCTCTCCGGCGGTCGCTCGGCCTCGGGCGTGGGCGCGGTGTCGGTGTTGTCGCGCGACGCGGCGTCCTCCTCCTCGTCGCCGTCGTTGTCGCGCTTCTTTGTCACGCGACTGACAAACGATAAACAACATTACTTTAATATTCAATGTTTAATCGCTAATCTAAACCGACGTAGAGACAAACAGACTCGAGAGCGATCCTATAAGGGTTTTATTTTTTTCCTTTTCAGGTACGGAACAATAAAAACACAATGTTTAAGTCACAGCTATCAATTTTTATAATTAACTAGCTTTTGCCCGCGACTTCGTTCGCGTGGACTTCTACTGACTATTCCCTTCCCCTTCGATAAAAATAGTACTTTGAAAAATAGGGACTTGCAAACATTTTAGTGGCGTCTCGCTTTTTCTCTATAGGCCTCTTGGTCTTAATGTCGAGACCAGTCTCGTACTACTCGCGCAGTTCTTGCACTGGCCAAGTTAATTGCTGAATATGTATGTAACAAACTTAAATCACTTCTAGGAAGATTAACTATATTGAAATATAAAATACCATATAAGACACTAAGAATGTTATACCTAGCACTAGCTGATTCGGTTATACGATATGGTCTGAGTAGCTATGGACGGTCGTACAAAACAAATCTAGCCAATATATTTAGTTTGCAAAAAACTATACTGAAAAACATTGTTCCAAAAAATATTAAAATTAAATACAGTAATGACTATTCACACCTTTTCCAATATTGCAAGGTACTTCCCGTACAAAACTTAGTAAAACTGTCCATACTCAAACAAGAAAATAATAATGTAACTCAATTAAATGAATACCACCGTAATAGTAGGTTAAGGCGTTTATCCAATACACACAGATTCTTACTACCACAAATGAAAAATGTTTACGGCATGAGGACCAACCTATATTTGCTTCCTAAAATAATAAATAGCCTCCCAACACACATACAAGATTCATACCTATCCAACCCTAAATTACTGAAAGATGTTAACAAATATTTTATGTCATGTAATAATTATGACTACGCCTTGTGATAAGTACTTGCTTGTTGTTTACCAATGAACTGGATGTAATGTAAGTCCTAGTCCGAACTCTAGCTGTAAATAAGCCATTCATGGCTTTAGCAGTTAAGCAATTTCAAACTCTGCGTTAAATTATTTGGAACTTTAATAATAAAAAAATAAAAAAATAAATTGATAAGCAAAGCCCGGTAATCCCGGTAGTGATTAATTAAGTATCAGCTATTCTGTCGACATCCATACGAAGCGATTTTTGAATCAGAATCTTAAATTTATTGCTAAAAACTCATTATTTTACGACTTGCAGAAGCACGAAAAAACAATAATATGGACTACATAATACACGAATTCAATATCAATATTGAACAGATTTTGAGAGATTTCACCGTGTTAAAACAAAAACCAGACCCACTCCAGTGTTGCCCTTCTGGAAATATAATAAATCGACTCATCCCCAACCGTACCGTTTAGCAACAACTAAAGTGGCTGCGTAGTACAGAAACACTATGAATTATTTAAATTTGCCCATTTACTACAGTAGATTTAGAACGGTCTTTTAGTTGAGTGAAATGGATTTTATCACCAAGTCAAAGGAGTTTAAAATCGGAAATATTTGGAACATTTTTTCCAATTTTTAAATTGTAAATTACGAGAATTACATAAATAAAATATTTAAAAAATTCAAACAGTTCATTTTAATGTTGTGTACAACTATAATAGTTCTGAATTTCATAAGGTTAGTACAATACAGCATGCTTTTTTATAGTCATCGAATTTTTAAAATATGTGTCCTCGCACTACTGAGACGTCGGCGCATAATTTCTCCCGTCATACCGGGCTTTGTTGATAGGACTAAGGGCGCGTGTGTATACCTCTTCCTCTTGGCCTGTTTTTGCGGCGGCGGCGAGGGCGAGCGCTTGCGCTTGCCCTTCTTGCCCTTGCTCGAAGTCTCGCCGCCCGGCATCAGCTCCTCCACCGACAGCCGCAGCTTGTGGACCTGCACCACAATACGTGATATAAGAACAGTAGGTAATATAATAATATTTTGTGGACAATCTTACACAAATCAACATAGTTCCAAATTGTGCAAAGCTGGTATTATGGGTACTAGGCGACTATATACATACTTATAGAGATAGGTCGGCAGGGTCTCTATCAACTAGGCTAAAACAGTCGTCATATTCTGCAACTACACAACACAACAAAAGTTACGCTCAAAATTATTTAAGTCAACCGTTGGTGAGATATTAGCTGTCAAAGTCATAAAAAGTGTCCACCTCAATTTCCAAACTATGAAGTTTAAAATTGTGACAAAAAAGTTGAGGTGGTGCGTACCTATTACTAAACACTCAACGATTTTGGTTTGAACAAGATAGGTTTTACAATTTTTGAGTTTTCGCTCAAAAACTGTCTTGCCCAAACAAAAGGTCGTAAGTTATGACCTTTTTAGATCCAATGTATTGGATAGTGGTTTTAAAATGTGGAGTAGTAGGGTCAGATACGTAACCCTTGATTGTGCATGATCCGACACGCACCTGGCAGGTTTTTAAAGTTGAAGCGGTATACCTTCTTTTTGCCCTGAGCGTCGACCTCGTAGTCTTCCTCGTTCATCCACTCGTTGTACTGCGGCAGGTCGAGCACCCACGCCGCCGTCACGCGCCACGGCTCGCTGCGCGTGCACTCCCAATTCGCCGTTTCCGGTACATCCACCTGTTGGCACAACGCATTAATCAATACGGCCTGATTCAGGCAGAACGAATCAATGGGGGCTATCGCGTATGAATTCGCCGCCAGAGGCGCTAGTGTAGCGTGGGGTCCTCCGAAACGTCAAATGTCACTCTTTTTGGTTGCGCTACGCGGGTTAATATCTAATTGGAACAATATGGTCACTATTTTGCAATACCTGAGCTTGATTATGGCAAATATGAATTAAGGGTCAATGACTGTCAGGGCTTTGAGACAGATTTGTGTTTCGGAAAATTATTTCCTCCTTTTTTCCGAACAAAACGGGACCACGCTACAATGCGGTATATTCGATATTTTTACGGTACGGTTCTAAGGTATTGAATATGATTTAAATGTAAAACTTCGTTCTCATGTCCATAATAACCAATAACATTTTTTGACAGCTGGACCTTAGTCGACAGTGGCGCCAACTGGTGAGCACAAAAACGATTAAGACTAGGAGTGACGTTCGCAGCCATAGCGGTGCGACGTTCGTGGGAGCGAGGGTGTCACCTCCGCTCGTATCGTGACCGATCCCTTAGTGCAGGGATCGGCAACCTTTTAGAAGCCAAGGGTCACATAGTAGCTAACAAAATAGAGATATTGACATAAAATAAGTTCGATTTTGCTCGAAGAAGGATTAAGTTCTAAATGGCGATAAGTATACGTCTTCAAAGTTTTAAGAGGGGGCATACTCTGTCCCTTTTCCTCAAAACACAGCTTTGTATTGCAACGATCGTCATTTACTATGGCGCTCGTGGTCAATGACGTCACATTGATGACTTGATTTGTCGCGCTTTTTCTCTTTATCCAGCAACATTAAAACGATTGTAGCTTCGTTATTTTTTAAGATATTAGAATAGAATTTTCACCATTTGGCATATTTTTTGACCTTGTTTCTTTTAGTCAAATAGTCTTATAGTCAAATATTGAGTGAACAACACTATTGTAGCAGGCCACAAGTGTTAATAATTTGTAACTCTATCAGATAAAAGGTATTACCTAGAAGCGATTAGAATACAATTAGAGGTGACAGTTACATATACTTACCATAATAATAATATGTACATAAAATTATAATTAAAGCGAAAAGATACGTGCAAGTGAAATAATAATACATATTTTCTTCAATATGTTAAATAAAAATGTTTTTTGCACCCGAAAAGAGCACATAAAGGCATTTTGCCCGTCAAAATGCCTTTATGTCTCTTCACACGCCGGGAATGATTTCGGGACTGGTCTATAATCGATTAATGAAGTAGTTTTTAATAACGTGGCAGATTTGTCTCCTATACCTTTGACAGAGAGGTAAGTACAACAGACCACGTACCGGGAATTCGGTCTGCGCCCAGGTGTCGTGGCTGTCGGGCAGGTAGTACCAGTGCACGAGCACATTGGAGCCGCGCCGGAACACCGGCCGCGCGTATTCCTCCTCAATCGGGTCCACGTTTGGGTAGACTATGTGCGTCGCATCTTCTTCGTCTTCTGCAATGCACAACATATGTTTAGACTTGGCGATTTGATATCCTACTTACAATAAATCCTACTCACAAACCACATTATTGGGAGGATTACGCTACCCTAAGTTCAAGATAAATCATCGTTAAATCGCAATTGGCATCAAACATTAACCATCTTACAAGAACATAATGTAACAATCTAAAACTGAACGAATCCCCGCTACCCGTTGATTACGATGTCCTTAGTAGCCTTGTTGGTGGTGGGTTTACCTTCAGGAATAATAGAAATAATAATACTTAAGACGAAAACTAACCACAAATCTCTCCCTGTCGGTTGACGATGATGTCCTTGATCTTGTTGGCGGTGGCCTTGTCGACGTCGGGCCGTATGTAGACGCAGGGCGAGCGCGCGGCCTCCGCGGCGAGCAGCGACGACTCGATCTCCATCAACATTTGCACGTTCAGGTCCTTGCGCGACGGGTTCTGGAAAGGGGCGCGGGGGAGGGGACGAGAGACAAACAGTGTGTTAGTGAAAATACAGTTTATCGCATCTTTGGAACTAACAAGCGTTAAGGTTGGCGCTTCAGAGAAGTTTCAAATCCCGTTCAACGAAAATAGTTTTTAAATATCACGTTTTCTAAATTGAACGATTTTGGATTTCGCGGAACCAGCAAGTGACGATTTCTTAGATATTTTTCCCAAATTCGTTTTTTTCCTTGTAGTGATTATTCTTTTCGCATATTTTCACAAACGCGATTTTGCGTATAGCCCGTTTATTAACTATAAAGTACCGCTCATAACAAAATGTATGGCACGTTCATTTGTTTCTGGCATAGTACTTACTTCATAGTTTTAAAAAACACAGAGTATAGTAGGTTTTTCTATGCCATTTAGTTTTACTGACGCGTTTATTCCCGAATTAAACGTTCTCGAAAACAATATTTACACGAACATTCGTGTACACATGCAAATATGGGGATAGACTCATCGAAAAACGATTACCATATTTACTTAACGCCTTACCTGCGGCTATTAGAAGGGAGCGAAACAAAAATAGATTTTAAAGAGCCTTGTTCCAATACTACCTCGACACATAAAATTATAGGCATATACTCATGGGTCCCACAGTCAAACTGTGCCAACAGTTTTGCGAGACGTTGTATTTATTTCTAAGAGGGTACGAACGAAAAGTTGGTATTTTACGTCATATCTTTGTTCAAATGATTACATTGTTAAAGTAAACTTCTGTTTTGTATAGATAAACTCTTATTCTAGACCATAGCGTTGCTGCTATCCATTTAAAACTGACAAAAACGATTGGATGTTTATCTTTTACAATAGGAAGTATAGTCTTTTAGTACATAGCGATTGCACTATTTCTAAAATATTGGTTTATACTATTTAAAAAAAATACTACAAAATGTCTAATTCGGTTTGATTAAACATTTTTTTTGTCACGTATTTGATTATGTTTGAAAAAAAAAACATCTTATTATAAAACTACAGGTTTTTCGATATTTCTTGTTTTTTTTAACGCTTATGGATGACCCATTTAATTTAAACTATTTTTTAAAAACCACTATATAACCACGCGCGAAAACGTTGTTCGATTCATTACGCGCTTGATACTTGGTAAGTAAGTTTACATGCTAATTTTATTTCTTCTCAATGCACTAAAGTGATATGATTTTTTTACAGAAATGGGCAATAAACGTGAATTGTTTGGGACGAAACAATCCAACAGCACTACAGCCACACAAGTTAAAAGGTATTTCACCATGTTATTGCTGTTAGTGGTATTTTTATGTTTGGATATGTGCTATATTCTTGACGTTCTGTGAATATTTTGGATCTTTCCTTTAGAAAACAAAGAAGTTAGTCTATGAAAATCAAAATCGTGCGGCAAATATTTCTGACGCCACAGTGGGATGCGCAATCTAACTATAGGACTCTAGATCAGTTGTTAGAACTAATCAGAGTGCATTAGTTTCCATATTATTCAACTGTTTCCTTAATCTTCCTCATCAAACTAATTGTAAAATTCAAACTGTAATATTTTTTAATTCTTAACTAGCGCCCGAGAATTTCTGATTGCCTCGTTTGGACTAGTTATCGAATTATATGTATGTACAATTTCAGATTTTTAGGCCAAGTAGTTTCTGTGGAAAGTAATTAAAGTAAAATTAGTCCACGAAACACGTGGACTCCACGTAATTATCATTCCAAATTTGACTTTTTTTCTGACAAACTTATTCCAATTTTCTTTATTATTTCGTATACATGCACCTCTAATAGTAGATTGTATGACAAGGGTCTAAAACGAGTCATATTACCACGAGATAGTTATTTTCCCGAACGAAGTGAGGGAAAATAGTTCGAGGGGTAATATGGCTTTTAGACCAGAGTTATACACTCTACTTTTCACTTCGATTGCGAGAAAATAAATAAACAAAGGTTAACCCACCCAAAATTAACAATAGATTCCACGACGAAGATATATACTTTTGCAGCATGATTTTTTTTCTATACTCCTTTGACATACAAAACATAGAGACTGCGGTTCGCGCGCAACATTCACGCGCGAAAAAAGCTAACTGACCTTCTATTGAGCGCTTCAAAGTGTTGCTCGAACGATTTAACCACTTTTTTAATTATTGTGAAATAGGGACTACTACAAACTGAATCTTTAGACTCTTTAGAAAAATTAATTATGTTTCCTGATTGGTCGATTTTAGTAAAGCTGTATTCTGGTTGGTTAATACCCAATACCAAATATTTTTTTAACAGTTAAATTAGTGTTCTGTGATTGGTGGATTTATATAATAGTATATTGATGTCAAGAAAAGATGTGAATAAAATTAAAATATTAAACAATCATTATTTTGTTTTCAGCCAAATAAACGTATGTTTATTTGCGGTGTGGACAGATGCAGACTTCCAGCTCAAGACTATAAAAATTTATAATGATGACCAGTTTTCGAAGGAGAAAATGGAGCCAAAATTTTTTTTAAATCAAAAATGTCTTTTGCCAGAAATGGTTTACGGAAGAAAAGGTAGATCGATGCCTATGAGGGACATACGTACCTAGTATTAGATAATTAATAAGTGCGTAAGTGATGTTAATAAAATAAAAACATTTAAAACTCAGCACATTTTTTTCCTACCTCACTCTATACTCTATAACAATGATCAAGACTTGTCAGTTCAACCGGCAGCACTCGAACCGCACGCACACAGTAATCGTTTTAGCGTGGGTAGCTAAACATGGCCGCTCGCAGGCGATAGCGACTATGACGAGTTGTAACGAAATGTTCGTACCCTCTTAAGTCATGTAATTAGTTTCCAAAAAAAAAAACGATTTTGAGAAAATTAACTAACATACTGATATGTAGCTTATTACTTACTAGACAACTTATTTTTGTTGTCAGGTATAGGTTTGATTTATGCATATTAAAGTTGTATCAATATCTTTTTCGTCTCTCCTGTTCCGAAAGTTAAATTTTCATGAGACAGACGAGTTGAGTCGCTTTTCCGACCCTAGGGTGGAAAGTATATTTTTTTATAGTTCAATAGGCTGGGGGCGCGTGGATGCGCCGGCTGTTGGTTGCCGCAGCACGTGTTTTTATTACTGAATCCTTAAGAGTATCGTATACTATTAATTTTATTTCTCATTTATTTTCCTCATAGTCGAAATGAAAAGTAGTGTTTAACTCAGGTGAAAGCACCCATTTGGCATTCACATTTCGTTGGAGTGCCAAAATATCTCGGGTGAGATGGGTCTCTTACAACCCTTGGTTAACAATCTACTATTGTCCTCATTTAGTAGGTACGTATCAAAATATAAAAGTAATAAGGGCATGCTAATGTGAGTAACAAAATCACACTTTTGAAGTATTAGTTACAAACACAAAAATGTTATCAAACAGACCAAAGAAATACAAATGTTTCTGTTAAGTATCCACAAAACTTAAATATTTTACAATTACCACAGTAATATATTAATTCCCGTGAAGAAACAACATTATGGACCCGGCATGATATGACACAAAAACAATGAAATGACAAGTTTAGAAAGCAAAAATCTGGTGTTCCAAATGTATAAATTTAAACACACTTAAGTGTAAAATTTAATAATTTCAAAAAAGTGTCTTACTTGTGTAATACGAAATATAAATATTTTTAAATACAAAAATCCGGGTGCCTATTTCTTGATATTTATAATAAAATGTGGTATCCATTATATATAAGTATTATAACTCTATACTGTGTATGTGTGTGTCTGCTGAACACTAATTTGTAATTGTCTTCGTGCGTTTGGTTTGGACTACAACATGGACGAGCGGCACAGAGGTCAGAGCTCTAAAAGGAAGGGCTGTGTTAGTAGCATTCAGTCATCCCTAATTTTGATAGGTGTGAGAGCAAGAAAACGTCATGGCACAAAGTTTTACGTCTTTAACGACATTTAATTATTCCTGGTAGTATATGGAATGAAACGTCCGAATCTCTCATCACGCTGGCGGAAGTTTATATTTAATAAGGACGTTTTTCACGATTTGTTCAAGACATAATAATATGGTGCAAATAAAAGTAGTACATTATCGAGACTGAAACAAATTACAAACACGAACCGTTATTAAATGTGTTTTAGTCTTATGTTAATGTTACTAGGTTTTCGGTGTCAGATACTGATAACATTATGGTGTTTTTCTCACCAGATCATAGGCTTGTGAAAGAGATAAGAGATTTTGAATAATCCGCGTGGACGTAAGTTGCATTCACACGTGTGTTGCGTTCAATCTATAAGGATCCATTTTCACTGGTGGGCACAGCCCGCCTCCCGCATACAGGCAGCTCGTGTTTCGCCTTCAACAAAACAAGCACTGTACGAGTTGCGCTAGCGGGAGGCGAGCGGTAACGGTCAGAGAAAATGAGCCCTAATCCTGTGCAATGTCATAGAAACGGGGTGGTTGGTGAGCGAGCGTTGCGGGTTGGCGGGCGGTTGGCGGTTGGCGGTTGGCGGGCGGTGGCGTGGCGTGCGGCGAGCGAGCAGCGTGCATACCTTACCGACCTGGAAGTCGAACTTGCGCCACCGCTGCTCCGACTTGAAACGGAACATGGTGGCGAGCACCGTGCACAGCGAGCCGCCCGGTTTCATGTCCATGAACACTTTCATCTGAAACACGATACAATATTATCTTTTACCAGTTTCAACCATTGCACAGAGGTTATCAATACGGGTTATTCCTAATGTAGGTAGAGGTAGTTTACATTGTCTTTTACAACATTAACTACTAGATAAATAGAATTAGTCTCTCTCTCCTCTCGATAAAAACGGAATTCGCCGGTTTAAAAGTCGAACTGTACGAGTATCCCTATACGATTTTACTTATATGGATGCAGTTTAACGTCTGTACGATGCTTCGCGACATACAGCAACGATATTTTACTGTAGGTATACGAACAGTAAAGGTTGAACTGTTGGGATTCATTCTTGATGTGAATAGAAATGACTGTTTTCATGTTGGGTATAATAATATGTTCCTGGAACCAACATGAAAATTGACATTAATTTATGCAAAGGAATAACGGTTGCAGCGATATATATATATATATATTTTTTTTTCATTTATTATAAGTTAACAAACAGTGATCACAATAATGTATTACTTTAAAAGTTACATTTAAGGTTTGGTAATTGTGATACCAACAACGTTAACTCCATATTACTAATATAAATTACATATTTTGAAGTACATCAATGAGATGGAAAGTAAAAACTAAAGATTACAATAAGCAATAAACGTCAAACATACAGCTATTAAGGCAGAGCTAATATGTTAAGTATTACGTTATTTCAATAACTTAAATGTTTCTTTTTTAGGGTTCCGTAGCCAAAATGGCAAAAACGGAACCCTTATAGTTTCGTCATGTCCGTCTGTCCGTCTGTCCGTCTGTCCGTCTGTCCGTCTGTCACAGCCGATTTACTCGGAAACTATAAGTACTACAGTGATGAAATTTGATGGGAATATGTGTTGTATGAACCGCTACAAAATTATGACACTAAATAGTAAAAAAAAGAATTGGGGGTGGGGCCCCCCATACATGTAACTGAGGGATGAAAATTTTTTTTTCGATGTACATACCCGTGTGGGGTATCAATGGAAAGGTCTTTTAAAATGATATAAAGTTTTCTAAAAAACATTTTTCTTAAAGTGAACGGTTTTTGAGATATCAGCTCTCAAAGTCGTAAAAAGTATGTCCCCCCCCCTCTATTTTTATAACTACGGGGTATAAAATTCTAAAAAAAATAGAGGTGATGCATGCTAATTAACTCTTTCAACGATTTTTGGTTTGATCAAAGTATCTCTTATAGTTTTTGAGATAGGTTGATTTAACTGTAATTTTGGTTAAGTTATTTTTGCTGTTTTATAGATACTAGTACGGAACCCTTCGTGCGCGAGTCCAACTCGCCCTTGGCCGGTTTTTAAATTTGGCAGCACTAGTAGATATAATATCAATAGATACAAAATGATCATTGTAAGTATGAACAAGTCGGTATAATGGCGAGCGTTTACCAGCATTTGTACGGCAAGATGGGGTAGCAAATAAGAGATGTTGTCTACGAAAATGAGTTCTGTATGGGATCTTATAACATAACTTATTATGTAGTGGAATACAACCATATCTATTATGACATAAGTCATACAGCATCATGATTTCAAGATGAGTTCTTCTGGATTTAAGGGTAAGGAGTTTATATCTATCTAAAAGTCGATTATACGACAAGCGACTGTAATAACATTTATAATGCATAGAACGCAAATATTTTTTTTGTACATTTTCAAGTGCACTATTATATTTATTGTAGTAAGGGTTCCATACACACACAGCATATTCCAATTGTGAACGTATTAATGATTTAAAAATATGAAGGAATGTTGTGTGTCGTTTGAAGTTTTTACAAGTTCGCATACTGAATCCATATAGCTTGTACGCTTTGCTGATTATGTTATCAATGTGTCTATCAAGGTGTAGTTGTTTTTCAAGTGTAATACCAAGGTCCCTAATATGGTCAACAGTATCAAGATTTCTATATCAAGATAATCTTAGAAGTATACATATTTCATAATCAGAACCAATGCCTAGATATAAATAAACTGAGGTGCTCATACTAGAGCAGGAATCAAAACATCAAGTTCAAGGCTCGTGCTCTGGAAACGCTCATAAACCCATTAGATGCCTTAACGGAGCAGCCATTCTTCATATTGAATGGATCATTGGCGGTGCGAAATAATTATTGGATTACAAATCAAAAATAGCAAACAATACATGACGATCATGTTCTTAAATATATTTCAGTCATTTATTACAACGTGATTACAACACTTAAAGCCTGCTGGGTTTACGGCTTGCCGATCGAGGAATATACCTACACTTTTAACAGTTTTGCCTTTCTAAGTCCGTAAAAAATAGTGGTAATTTATTTATATTGTATCCGAGGCAGTCGGAAATGAGCGATAATAGGGCGCCACAATCAGTGTTGCAAAAAGCGCCTTCCTAAGATGTGGCATAATAAAAAACCTTGGCCGCGGACAGATATCCGCACTGCGACGTTATCCGTGACTTTGGTACCTCGTTGGCGATTTGCAAATGAAGTATTATAGTTCACTTTGTACTATACACAAGGAAAGGAAAGGAAATCCAAAAGGGTCTTTGTAAGCGGAAGGGCAATGATTTGCATCCATGGTTGAGTTAAGGTCATCTTGGGCATTTTTGACCAGACTTTAATACTAAGTCATGGAGTTTTCGGGACAATTATATATCACTATATATATACAAAATATTGGTATTTACCTATTCTTTAAATAACGGCCATAAACATCAGTTAGACCAAATGATCAAATTATAGTAACTCAGTACATATTTTGACATAACTTACCGCTTAAGGGCTACAAAACCTTATAAAAGCGAGCCTTAGGTAATAGTACTGAGTATATAATCAGTTGAAGTGCAAATCGTAATAAACCTCCTAGCCTTTGTCCTTATCCCGCGTGTGACAATGAGAACTTCGCCACACCTAGGCATTCTAGGTACCTATTGTAATGACGTAGCGTGAACTCTCTGTGCAACTGCCCGTAACGATGTTTGTTTTTTAGCTGGTTTTCTTATCATAGCAACATTTTCCACCGTATTATTAGTTAATATATTATTCTTTTATATAAGATGCATTCCGTAATTAAGATTGCTGGAGCGCGCGGATTTTTTTTAGGGTTCCGCATCTTAAAAAAAAAAAACGGAACTATTTGCTCCGAAACTACTGGACCATCCATTGACTTAAAATTTGGTAGGTAAATATATAAATATATGTAAGTCGGTGACCCAAAGACGGAAGTGTTACATAAATAAATGAATTTTGAACATTGTGGCCACTTTTGGGGTAAATTAGAAAATTAAAATATTTTTGCCAACTAAATCGCGTGAAATATCAATTAAAGGGCTCGTTGTGAGAATCGAAAAAAAAATATATTTTTTATAATTTTAAGAAATTTATTAAGTCTCTGTTTATTACGCCAGGGTCAGGCGTCAACTAAAATAACTTACTTGTAAATAAGTAAGTTTATAATTAGAATAATGAGTAATTAATAGTAATCTCCTGAACCGTGAAATATAACTTAGTTACTAACTGCTTACACTTCGTGTTTACTGTTATTTTGAAATGTTAAGTGTATTTAATATGGCCCAAGGTTGATTTTTCTATAACACAATTGAATAAAGTATGAGCTTGCGAAACTGTGTTCGATAAGGCCAAAGAAGTATATTAAATTTGCTCATTGAGGCTGTGTATCGTGTAATATAGGTAACAATCGTCGCCTAATCGTAGTTTGGGACCGGTTTCGCATACAGAGACCAGCCGCGACGACGAGAGGCCGCTCTGTTTCAACTTGAGACACTAATTGTAAATAAAAAGTACAATGAAAATCTTAACGCCAGTTATTATAGCAATTATTGTCGCTAGTGCATCAGCTTCTAAGAGTGCGCCTCTAATAAGAAATGTAAGTTTCATTTATTTCGACATTAATATTTAGTAATGATATCTAAAACTTTCGCGTTGCTTGTGAAAACCAAGATGGGCAATGGGCATCCAGTTCCAGTGGCATTACGACGACCAGGCATTTTGTGGGTAAAATGCCTACGACATACGGACAGACAGACAATTCCATGTAACAGTGTACCATTAATGGAAAAATATACATATTATTGTTTTTGAAGGTAAAAATACTTTAGAATAGTGGAAACACTTAAGTAATTTTAGTTTTCACCATAAGAACAAGGTTTTTGAATTTTTTTGGTATCACTGACGTGTTCAAGATAGCGCCGTCAACATCAGCGGTTGGTGTATTTTTTGGTGATGTTTTAATTACATTTTCATAGTAACTATTTACAATTATTGTAATAACTTGATACATATTGCTTGGTTTATGAATACATAGTTCCTAATGTATGAAATAATTGTGATAATCAAATATATTAAGCGGGAAAAACTACAATGTCGGGTTGTAGTGTCGGTCACAGTATGAGCAGATTTTTCTCTGTAACCTTAGTAAAACTTGTTCTACATCATCAAGAAAGTATTCTTTCATATTTGAGAACACAGCTTACAAGATGCCATCACCAAAACTGGCTTAATTTTATTAATTTGTCTTGAAACTGCTTAAATAGTGTCGGTCACACTGTCAGTCAGTCACAAAACACGTAGAATCATTCAAATTAGCTTCTTTTATTTTTACTGTATACATGGGCAACAGCAGCAGAAAACAAGAGAAAGCAAAGAAAGAAGCTAAAAATCATTAAAATAAGCAGAAAAATGTCAGATGTATCTTTATGTCACACTTAGTTGTCGAATTGGTGTTGATGAAGGGGATGAAATGAAACTTATGAACCTGAAAATAGCAAATAAACATGGTTCTTTGCTTAGAGCTTATAAGAATATGAAAATATTATAAGTTTCCTATAAAACTGGAAAAAATCGAAAAATGGAACTAATATTTGCTCTTTTCACATTAATTTTACTTAAAATTTAGTTACTTCAATCTATAAGAATGTTAAAATTCCAATTATTTTAAAGTTTTATCTGTGACTTTATTATTCAAATATTAATGCTCATAAATCAAATTTTAAGTAGCATGTTTTCATGTTTTAAATGGTTTCGAAGTTCCTAGTTGTCCTGTAAAATTAGTTTCCAAGGTTTCTTTAAACCATTGTCTACCCATCCAGGAGATCTCCGGGCACATAACAAAAAAAGAATGCTATTGTTTGTTTTTCGTCGGTCGAGGACGGGAAATACAAATATTTTGCAATCCAAAGTGATGGTAGGATCAGTCACATTTTGATCTGTAATGTCAGTCACGATTGTTTTTTCTAACAAATTAGATTCTAATATACCTACTGAGGTTCTGTATTTAATTATTTTTCCAATAATTTGTGTTGTACGATATTGGGCTTGGAACATATTCCTCTCCAAATGTGCGTCTCATAACCCGTTTTTCTTAGCCCAATACTTAGTTTTGTCGTAGTTCAGACATTTTGATCCTTCGAACCGGATATCTCAGTTTGTGAACCAGATCATTCAGACATTCAATATGCACAATAACACAGTTTTAAAAAAGCTTTATTTCGAATCTAAAGGTTATGTAATTTGCGAATTTATGTTAATTGCCAATTTTTCATACGAGCCGTTTCAGTTTAGTTTCAAGTCAACTGAGTCAACATGGCCGACGCAGAATTGCTAAATCAACTTTTGAATAAAACGGAAATGTGTTTTTACGTGACGTCAAACACTCGAATCACTATTCGAAGTCGTCACTATTCGAATTATCCAAAGTTGTTGTGACCGATTCAAGTCGTTTAACAGAATTCAATTTACGTCTCAAGGATATTCATTCGATTCGAGAAAATTTCGAGAAAACAGTTTTTGAAATACATAGTGTACGGAAAAAGGAAACCCCTAAAATTGAACCTAATTATCAAGAAATTCAATCTTTTGACGATTTGTACTATCGAAATACCTTCTTACAAACATATCAAGAGTGCGTCAAAGCGTTGAAACATTTAAATATCGAAAATGTATCTAGCTTCATATTGTTTTATATGGGACTTCGTAACTTAGACGCGGTTACTAGGCGCGAGTTCGAACAAACGCAAATACCTACTTACGAACAGCAGCAGCGATTGCCTTTGTTGAGAAAGAAAGCGCGCGTTTTGGAAATGTCAGAAGTCAAAAGCAGCATTCAAAAGCATCAGTTTGCGCCAAGGGCTAATGGTAACGTATTGGTAAATTGCAACTTTGGTTGTTTACGCGGGTCCTAAATTGCTAGCGGACATAAATGAAATTTTGACCAACTTTCGTCTTCATGAAATTTGTATGTCAAGCGACATTTGCAAAATGTTTCGAATGACGTTGATTGCTGAAGCTCAACGCAAATAACAACACATTTTGTGGCGGTTCTCTCAAAATCAACCGATAAAAGTCTACGCGCTTAATACCATAACTTATGGAGTCGCCACAAGCCCTTATTTAGCAATTAGAGTCCTGCACCAGCTGGCGGACGACGACGCTGAAAAATAAATACCCTTTAGCGAGCAAGGTTTTTTTAAAGGGATTCTTTGTCGGCGATCTTCTGTGGTCTGTAGGTACTTTCGAGGAGGCAGCTCAGCTTCAAGATGAGTTGTTAGCATTACTAGAAGGAGGGGGTTTCATTCTGCGTACATGGGCAAGCAATTGTCCCCAACTGTTGGAACGTGTGCCTGCTGATCATCGCGAAACGCCTGTTGCGTTCGAGGATGAAAAGGATCTATCGTTGAAAGTTCTAGGTCTTCAGTGGCGGCCGGCGGAGGACGTATTTTCGTTTACCACCAATGTTCTCCCACCTTCACAGGCAATCACGAAGCGTAGTGTCCTATCTCAATTAGGTCATCAGTTCGATCCTCTAGGTTTCGCAGCTCGCAGCTCCTTGCATCTTCTACGCGAAATGCTTCATGCAGAGGCTTTGGCTTCAACAGCTCGGCTGGGACGAGAGACTTCCCCAGGAGCTGGAGAAGGAATGGCTCGATTACGTGCCTGAAGTTCCATTGTTGTCAAACTTTAGGCATGACCGTCAGGTTACTGTCAAACATCACAACTATTATCAGCTCTTATGCTTCTGTGACGCTTCTACCAAAGGAATAGCTGCAGTTGTTTACCTGCGTAGTTTCAACGATGAAGGTCAAATGAAGGTCAGCCTTCTAATTGCTAAGTCCAAGGTTGCGCCTTTGAAAACTGTGTCCATACCTCGTCTTGAGCTAATGTCGGCGCATTTATTTGCCAAGCTTGTCAAGTATACTAAGTCTGTAATATTTCAGCGATTGTCGATTAATGACATTTTCTTGTTCACGTACTCCTCAGTCGTGGTGAACTAGCTGAACACACCCAGCTACACCTTGAAAACATTTGTGGCTACATGTGTTTCTAAAATATTAGAAACAGCCTCTAGTGATCATTGGTACCATGTGTGCTATCGCGGTGCGCTACCCTCCGCGCTGCTGATTATGCCGGAATGGCTAGCGGGCCCGAACTGGCTGTATATGCCACAAGAAAATTGGCCTATTCGATCAATCAGATTCAGATTCAGATTCAAACATTTATTCATGACAGACAAGTACATAATAATGGGACAGAATACAAAAACAGTCGTGTCACGAAATGGACCCAACTCAGCGTAACTCAGCGTAATCGACCAATTCAAAGCTGATAGTGTGCCAGAATTAAAGGTCAATGGTAACTTATTACTTAGTTCATACTGTTCAGACACTCGTGTGTAACACTGAATCAAATCAAGTTTTCGAATTGACTGAGAGGTTTTCAAATTTTTCTAAGTTACAAAACGTTATAGCACGATGCTTTCAATTTATCAATAATTTCAAAAATCTATTAAATCAAAACGCAATACAGGTCCGCCACGTCTGTCTGATCTAAAGAAAGCGCATGATGTTACTATCAAGACCATTCAAAATCAAAATTCTCAGCTGAAATCGATGCGTTGTCGAAGGGTAAAACTTGTAGCTCGCCGTTTAAAAGTTTGACACCCTTTCTGGACCCCCTTGATTTCCTCAGGGCGGGGGGTAGGCTGTCGCTCTCGGATCTGCCATATCAAGTTAAGCACCCGTTGTTGCTTCCTAAAAACGGAAATTTCTCAAAAATTCTAATAGACTATTTTCATAAAGTGTATCTACACGTAGGCCCGCGAACGCTTCAAAGTCTATTAAGTCAAAAATATTGGATTATTTCAGCAAGGCGAGTAATTAGATCGCGATTTTCCAAATGCCTTCAATGTGTCAAGGTTTCTTTAAGATCCTTGCAGCCCATCATGGGTAATTTGCCGAAATTTCGCATACAAGATATTAGTAGTTATCACACGGTAAGGTGTTGACGCTGAAGGTCCTTTCTACACGAAAGAGAGCAACCGGCGTAATAACCTCAAAATCGTATTTGCTGCTTTTTGTCTGTTTTTCAAAACTTGTATCTGCTGGCAAACAATTTGCTGAAATAAATCAATTTTATAAACAAAATACGAATGGCCTTATAATCGGTTTCAATAATCGCCGTGTTAATTGGACGTACAATCCACCCACAGTACGCACTCCGCATGGAGAGTATACGCGACCTGTTGTTAAACTCAGTCCACTTCCAATTAGGATGGATACTGACTAGTTGCAATACTTAATTAGGTTAACCAATTTGTTACATAAATTTGACGCAAGAAGGAGTCAAGTTTATGATGTTTAATTTGTAAGTAAGAACCTAATTAAGGTTACATACATCTTACACGTTATATTTTGTTTTCAATATGTCTTATTGAAGTAATTGCATAATTTTACAGTCCATTATTATATATATCAATTATATCCCACTTTCAACCATCCCTGGTTCATAGACTTGGGAATCTTGGGGTGGATTCCCGGTGGGGGGTTTATGTACGATATTGGGCTTGAAACATATTCCTCTCCAAATGTGCGTCTCATAATAGGCGCGCAACAACCTTCACCAACTCGCTACCGAACTTCATAGTTCATAAACTCTTATGTTCCTGTCATCGAGGAACATATATTTGACACATTCGCAATCGTCGGCCGGCACGGAACGCATATAAAATCTTCAAAACTGTACCTATAATACATGTGTAAACCTCGTGAATAGTGATGTAAGTTATCTGAAGAATGTTTATGGACCTAAAACTTAGTTTTTAGGTCCATAAACATTCTTTTATTTAGACAATACTTAGTTTTATCGTAGTTCAAACATAAAAAACCAATGAATTGATGATTATTTGATTAGAAAAAAAAACCTAATGAAATTCGTGGAATAGTTTCGATAAAATAATAAACACCCACAACAAATAAAAATTAATATAATACAGCCTGCACAGAGGAAGATATTAGAGGTTTAAAAACACTCGAACGCGACTTCATTTTGTACGTAGTGTGAGTAAAAAAAAAACATATATCGTAACGTTTTATGCGCATATTTTTTACTACATAGGGATAAATATATAATCAACCATACTATACTAAAACTAAATCTGTTAACATAATAGTGTTCATAATATGACGCAAAACAAAACACATTTTGGGTCCAATGTAGAGTCAGTCACCTATGGAATCACCCAGATAGAGACAGACAGACGTACGGACATTACGAAACTATGACGGTTCCGTTTTTACCATTTTGGCTACTAAACCCTAGGGTATCAATCACTTGACCATAACAAAAATTATCACTTTAAACCTTAATATCATGCAAACAGATTCACAAAAAATGGTTTTAGAAACTCCATAATATTTTTTAACGAGTTATCCAACGAAACCCAACAGGATTTCGGGGTATGGAACAAAAAAAAATCACCCCTACGTTATGTATGGGGAGGTACAAAAAAAAGATTTTCAAGAATTTATTCTACCGTTTTTTCGACGTAATTGATATGTATATTCATGCAAAATTACAGCTTTCTAGTACTAACGGTTACTGAGTTAAGCCGCGGACAGACGGACATGGCGAAACTATAAGGGCTCCTTGTTTACTACGGGACCCTAAATAATGGGACAGACATTTTAATTTACTTTTAACTTCGTGCTCGTGATTCGTAATCGTGCTTCCTCTGTGCAGGTGTACCGGGGAGGCAACCACTTCGAGGGCCCGCACTGGACGCAGGACGAAAATGCGCTGTACTGGGTGGACATCGCAGACCAGAAAGTGTACCGGCTTGACGGACAAACAAGGAACACGACCAGCCGATACATTTGTAAGGAATTCTCACTCTCTAATAAACTTTCGCTAACCGACTATGGTTCTGTGTAGTCTTTTGAACTGGTATTACCCTGTTGTAACTCTAGTGCCTACGCTAACTGCCAATCGTTGTGGTAAGGTAGCCGTCCTCATGCTCTTTTAAGACGCTTGTGATGTAGCTGTAATAGCGGTTAATTGAAAACAAAAAATAGTCCGACAGTTTATAGGTAGGAACATGAGTCAATCATGTCTGACTTGTCCTTTTCACAGCAATAGCTTTTGAGGGTTCCGTTTGGACCCTTCGGGTACGGAACCCTCAAAAGCTATTGCTGTGAGCTGTCACTCATGCGTCCGTCCGTCGTTCTTCACACAGTTTTTACAACCGGACGGTTAGAGCTACAGTCTTCAAAATTTTCACAGTTGAAAACTACGGGAGAGTGTGGGCTGTAATTGCTGAGTGGAATGAAAATATGGTTTATCTTTAAATTGTCGTTTTTTATATGTAAACGGATAGAAAATCAACAGAATCCCATACCTACAGCTAAAGGGGGGCGCGATGATTTTTTTTGACCTATGTTTAGCGCTCTTTGAGTAGATAAATCCTGTATCTCATATTTTAAAAAACCGGCGAAGTGCGAGTTGGACTCGCGTACGAAGGGTTCCGTACCTATATCTATAAAAACGGCAAAAAAAACTCTTTTGATGTATGGGAGCCCCCTTAAATATTAATTTTATTCTGTTTTTTAGTATTTTTTGTTATAGCGGCAACAGAAAATACATTATCTGTGAAAATTTCAACTGTCTAACTATTTACGGTTCATGAGATACAACCTGCTGACAGACGGACGGACGGACAGCGAAGTTTTAGTAATAGGTTCCCGTTTTACCCTTTGGGTACGGAACCCTAAAAAAGATTGCAAAACAAAGGAAACCACCAAAGTTTTTACAAAACTTGGTTCGTTTAAGTGATAATTTTTATCATTACGTATATTTAAGAGACAAATACTAACATATTGTTAAATCAGATATTTTCTTTGAAACTTCCATATTCAACCTATTAAATTTTGCGGATGGTTCGGAACCCTAAATGTGCGAAGCCCGACATGCACTTGGCCGGTTTATTGGCTTTTCATACCTACTTGTAACCTTCTGTTTTCGCAATCGGCTCCCAAGTACCTCGACAATGACACCCATATCGATGTTTAAGAAAAATAAATGTCCGCCATTATGGATTTAAAAATGCATGTCATTTTCGTAATCGACACCCCGAGGAACCTCGAAGATGACACCCATATCAATTTTTAAGAAAAGTAAAGATTTGCTCCCCGTACAAACTTGGAACTCCCTTTTCACCCTTTTAAGGGAGCAATTTCGAAAAACGCTGAAATATGTTTTGTTGTATTTAAACAGTGTCTATTTACGAAGTTTAAAATCTCTCACTTCAAAAAAGATTTGCTCTCCGTACAAACTTAGAACCCTCTTTGCACCCCTTTAGGGGAGCAATTTAGAAAAACGCTGAAATATGTTATTAGTTTTTTAAACAGAGAGTCTTTATTAAGGTTTCATTTCTCACTTTAATAAATACGTGTTTTCATATATACAAACTTTCATCCCTTGTTTTACCCCCTTAGGGGATACATTTGGAAAAATCCTTGCTTATCCCTAGCCTACGTATAAAGCGTACGTGTAAAGGTATAAAGGTTGCTTGTCGATAAAATTATTTTCTTGTAACAAAAATACATATTGGTTGCAGTTGAGTTGCACTTAAAATTCTACCTCGGTGATGAAGTCATCACGGCCGAAGCTTAGACAAAATGATTTGGTTTTATGAGGTCCTTACTTTCCTCATTATAAGAGGAAGAATTTTCACTAACAAATGTATTATTTCGTTCATTGAGTATATTCCCTTGTAGCTTACGGGCCGGTGACGTTCGCGATCACAGTCCGCGACAACCCCGGTTTGCTGGTGGTGGGCGTCCGGTCGGAGGTGTACCTGCTGCCGTGGGGGGGCGCACCAGGCGAAGCTGCGCTGCGGCTACTCACCGCGGTTGACCTGGGCCGCCCCGACAACCGCTGCAACGACGCCAAGTGCGACGCCAACGGACGGCTGTGGTTCGGTATGTTTACAACTCTGGTCTGTGGTGAGGGCGCTCGGCGCATGCCTCTGACCGTGTAGACGACGCGCTGTTCGGCGCAGACAACCGATGCACGCTAACGACCGGCTCTGGTTAGGTATGGGCGGTGAACTTCTCCCGTTGACAGAACTACGAGGTCGAATGGACCGCAACTTATTTATTTCATGTCATTATTATAATAAACTAAATATTTCTGTATCTACTTATTATTATTAGTTTATAACGAAGGCTCTATACATCTCTGTATTATTAAATTCCGGGACACTATAATCTATATATCGACCGTTACGTATGTGCTCAGGTGTAACTGAAATTATACTACTGTACGATAATTTATAAATCTGTCATTATATTTTGAATCTTCTTGCTTGGGCAGTTAAGTAGCTTTTTAAACGGATTAATTATAATAGATTTAGGTCCCACTGTTGTCATGTCACAAAATGTCAAATTGCCTATGTATGTATACGAATACTTACAGGAACAATGGGCAACGAGGTGGGCGGAAACGTGGACAAGGACCAAGGCACGTTATACATGATGGATGACGAGAACTACGTCCACCCGGAGGTGAAGGTGCGCCCCGTGTCCATATCCAACGGCATAGCGTGGACGGCCGACAACAAGTTCATGTTCTACATCGACTCGTCGACCAGGAACATCGACGTTTTCGATTACAATCTACCAACTGGGAAACTTCGTAAGTATTTATACTCTACTTGATTATTTTGAGAAACAGTTGTAATTGTGCGTCTAATATTTAACAGCGATATCTGTATACGTCCGGAATATGTATACATCTGTATACATACATAAGTCTCAGTGAAGTGTGCAAACCTGAAATTTTGTATTTCGGATTTTTTATTTTTTTTTAAGTTATATTGTAGCTTTTTAAGGTATAGTGATTGTGTGAGAGTTATCAGTGCTAATGATGCTGGGACGTGATTTATTGTATGAATTTTTCAATTATTTCAGGTAACAGAAGAACACTGTTTAGTTTTCAGTCAAACAACGTAACTGGTGTCCCAGACGGCATGACGATAGACAAGGATGACAACTTGTGGGTAGCTTGCTATGACGGCGGAAAGGTCTGAAATTCATTTGTTGTTGATTTTTTTCCAATCTATAATTATAACATGTAAAAGTGCCATTGTGGCCTATTTGCAGTATAAATGTTTGCCTATGATTTTTGATTTTGATTACCTAATTTCATTCATAAACTAATTAAAGCGTTTAAATGAATTGGCTTCATGTGACTACTAGCGGAGCTGGGTTTCCGCTTGCAATCAATATAACTATGGAGACTATAATGTGTGCTTGATATTCTAACAGCACATTCACTTAAACATCAATATATGGAACATCTCAACAGCTAGACATAATCCATACGACCAATAGATGCGATGCAAAGTAGGTTTTTTATTTGTTAATTAGAAAAAATAAGTGTTGTAATGATTTTCGCAGGTAATTAAAATAGATTCAAGGGCCGGTAAACTACTAGAACAGCACAAGATGCCTGCATCAAAGGTGACATCAGTGATGTGGGGCGGCCACGATTTTTCCATCTTGTATGTGACCACTCGCCGGGGCCAGACGCCCAACGAGGTAGCCCTGGAACCCGAGGGTGGGTCACTGTTTGCCATCGAAGGCACCGGTACTGCAGGAGTAGCAGAGAAGCAGTTTGTGTTTCCAGAAGCAGAGAGTTATTGAATGGGATTAGTTGAGAAACACTTCACACAATTTATGTTACGAATAAACTCGATTGATATTTGAATGCAATTTACTTGTATGAATACCTCATATATTTACATTAATAATTGAACTACACGTAGAACCCGCTTAATACGATCACGTTTAATACGATTCCTGCGTAACACGTCATTTTGTTACACCGGTCGCTGTAACTGGTAGCATGTTTTCCTACATTTAATTTTTATCACAGTTAATAAGACTAGCGGTCCCGCTTAATACGCCATGTGTACTGTGTAGCCTATCTTGCATCTTCATGTGGGCGATAAAATTTGAAACTAACCAGCCGTACGAATAAAACCTATTTGTTCGTATAGAATTCGATTTCACTAAATTTCATGCGCTCAACATCAGTGAAGTTGCAACGGCAGTCATTTGTTAAATTATTTGCTTACTCGTATCAGCGTTAGTTCAGTTATGTCAACAATAAAGAGAAAAGCATGAGAAAAATAGACCATACTAAAAGTTAGCGATAACAACTTCGTCTACCAGTCCCTGGGATTCCAGGGCTCATTACAAAAGAATGCTATTGTTTGTTTCATTTTTTTTTATACAATGCCGGTGGCAAACAAGTGTACGGTCCACCTGATGGTAAACGGCCACCGCAGCCTATAGACGCCCGCAACTTCAAAGGAGTCACGTGCGCGTTGCCGACCCTTTATACCCTTCACTGGGAGACAACAGCTTAATACACAATAAATACTCATGCTCAACTACCTCTTGAGCGTGTATGTGCAAGATCCAGGTCTTATATTAGATACAAAACTTGACATGCATGATCACATCATAAATATTTGCAAGAAGGCTAACAAAATGATTATTTATAATTAGAATAGCAGCCCAATTCAGGGACGTAAAAATAGCCATAGTGCTTTATAATGCCTATGTGAGAAGTAAGCTAGAGTATAATTGTGTTGTGTGGGATCCTCGCGAAAAAAAATATGTGCTCATGGTTGAAAGAGTGCAACGCAAATTTGCTTGGTTCCTATACAAGCGTTACTATGGGTATTACCCAACTCTTTTCTCGTCACTGTTCGTGGCCGGGGTGGTGGGTCTGGAGACCCTCGAGCTGCGCAGGAAGGTTGCAACACTCTATCATTACTGCTTGCTCCTGCGCCATAGAGTGGACAATCCTAGTGCTCTGTGCAAATTTCATTTATTTGTTCCCGAAAACTTTGTAGTTGCGGTAGGCCGCAAGGGAAGAAGGGCGCGAAATCTTTTTGCCACTACTTTTGGTAGAACTCGTACTCATCAAGCCCGGAATGCACCAACTGTCAGAGCCATAGCCCCGATGAATGAGTTCCTTTCACAAAACCAGGACGCTGATGTATTTGCTGACAACTTGTCAATATTAAAAACTAAAGTTATCCTTTTCGCAAACCGCCTAGTTTGTTCATTAAGATTATAGGTATTCACTGAATCAATGTTATCTGTTTAGCTCTAATTAAATTCATCTTGTAAATGTTCTTCTAAATTTAAGTTGTTAATATTATGTACGTATGGAATATTAATCTTGTGGGCATTTTTGGGATGACCTGTAAGCTCACAGGAGTTTTTAAATATATAAATAAAAATGTTGGGACTTTGCCTTGTTCTCAAAATGGCACTTAGTTTATCAGGTCCACTCCCTGAAAATTAATAACTTGGCTTATAAGTATGACTAACCGGAAGCCTCATAAATGGTGGATCAGCTGCATTTTTCCCCAGCTTGTTCTCCTGGTACTGGATGAGCTGGATAACCAGTTGGGCCAAGCCCTCCTTGGTGGGTGGGTCTGTCTGAACATGCTGAAACACAAGAGTAACAAATATAGTACACTTACACCATACTTGTATTATAATATTATAAATGGGAAAGGTTGCTTGTTAATCACTTCTCCGCTGAAATTTCGTATGAATAAAGACAAAATATAAGATAAAGTAGTTAGTCCATGGTAGTAATAATGTAAACAAAGTATGGAGAAACTGTTTAGTTAATGTTAAGTGTCTGTATCTTAGGTTATTAAAAGGTTAGCACTTAGCATTGTTATTATGTTACTCTACTTCACTAACTTGTTGGAGATAATAAGTTACGCAGAAAATCATGTACCTTTTTGCAGTTCTTCTGCAACCAAACTCGAATTTGATCGAATTGGGCTAGAGATTCCGGCGACTGGAAATATTCTACATTTGGCCCACCGTCTTTCTTAGGACCAATAGTCGTCATATTTAATACAGCTTAATTCTTAAAAATGCAACAAAACACTTCTATCACTGTTATTATATTGGATTCTCCAAAAACTTACAATTTGTCGCAAATATAACAAAATTATTTAGCATCAAGTCAAGCAGATATTATATTTTATCTGTGATAGCAGCGTGACCACTTTATAATCGGCGTTCCTACTAAAACAGTGGTCAGAAAACTACTAAAAAATACCAAATGAATTTCATAATCTACTAGAAACTACTAAACTAACTAAATCAAGCTTGATTGTGTTTAAATCGCAATTATTTGTGTATAAATCTTCTATATCGTAGTTCGGAACAAGCAATCTTCCTTTGCCAGAGAGTTAGTGAGTGCGAGAGGGAGAAAATGTCAGTAAAACACTCACTTCTGCATAGTGACAGCTTGGTGAAGGCGCATCCACAAGCCTCGAGATAGAGCGAGACAACCAAGGTCATCATATCCCTATCTTGCAAATCTTATAACTTGCAGTATTGCTATGATTTCCCATAGGGGTCAGTTACAGGGTTATTATTATCACAATACTGGGGTGTTAATATTATCGTGGTATCGAAATATGCATGCATTTTGCTTTAATATTGCGAGTGAGACAGCGCTATGCAAGTCTATAGCGGTGTCCCGCTCGCACTGCGAAAACCGTTCGGAAAACGCATCAGTGACTACCGCCATATTATTCTTTGAAGTGCCACGCGAAGAGGTTAGTTCATTTATAATAGTGTGACGTCGTACAGCACTGGATCGCGTTTTAGTGCGATAATTTAAATGAAATTTTAAAAGTATGGATTTCATAATAAGTATAAATATGTTAAAAGCTGAAACGTTTATTTTACAACATTTTTAACATATTGAAACTGATTTTCAAAAATTGTTAAGTAGCCAATTGTGGATTGCTATAAACTGCTAAAAACTACTAACTCTACTACTTTCTCCTACTAAAAGTATTAAAAATTTCCCTCAAAACTACCAAAAAAGTAGGAAACTACTAAAAGTGGTCACGCTGTGTGATAGCGTCGTTTTCGTTGACGATCATTGACGTTTACAGTGTCAGTGTTGCCATAAATACCAATAATAAAAATACCGGTATTTTACATCCCTATTATTGCAGCGCCATCTATCAATGAGTAGCAATATTTTATGACAACGTTAGATGCGCAACGCTTTTTAATTAGGTCAAGAGATGGCTCTTTGTACAACTATCCACCAATTGAATTCAATCAAAAGTTGCTTTAGTTATTTGTGTATTGTTTTTTATATTTCCTCAAATCATTGTGACAAAATTACTATGGAAGAGCGGGACTTCCTTAAACTCGGCTCTGATACACCTCGCGCTGATCAGAATGCCTTATGGCGCTAGGAAAGAAAGAACACGGTGCTGCGCGTGTAAATGGGATGCCAGGGATAAAGCGTCAAATATCGGTTTTGTTTAACAGAAACCCTTCTGTAAGTCAAAGAGTAAAGTAAGTATAGGGTAGGTATATATTAGGTACTATCACTTACTAGTCTGTGGGTACTATGAATTATTTTGTGACAACAATCAGTGTACAACAGGCGTATCCCCAGCTAAGTTGATGTTTGGTCGGGAGTTGTGATCGAGATTAGGGGTGGGTTGCACCAAACCGTCTGTAATCGTAAGCGGTGTTCGTTAAAATCTGATTGTATGGAAATTTTGACAAGTTTCTATGGGATGACAGCTGCCGGCGCTATTTTTGACGATGACCGGCCTGTGATCGTATGTTGATGCAACCGGCCCTTAATCTCATACTACCGCCGCGAGGCGAAGCCAATGCTATTAGGAGCAGAATTAAACCAACCGTATTAATCTATTTATAACCGACTTCGAAAACAGGAGGAGGTTGTCATTATGACTATGTTTTTTTAGGGTTCCGTAGCCAAAATGGCGAAAACGAATGTTTCCTTATACTTTCGCTATGTATGTCGGTTCGTATGTAACAGCCGATTTACTCGGAGACTACAAGTACTACAATTTTGAAATTTGGCAGGAAGGTGTAAGTATTCTACGAATCGCTACATAAAAGTGGTGTGAATATTACAAAAATAATAATTATGGGCGGGCGGCACACCATACAATTAAGAAAAAAATCAATGACCATATGTGTGTAGGGTGGTCTTTAAAAATGATAGAGATTTTTTAGAAACTTTTCCATTTAAATCAACAGTTCGTGTTATATTAGCTTTCAAAGTCATAAAAGTGTGTCCCCACTCTCATTTCCAAACCATGAAGCTTAAAATTCGGAAAAACAAGGAGGTTGTGCAGGTAATTATCGCTGAAAAACTGCCTTGCCCAAACAAACGGACGCAAGTGCCGTGAGTTTCCTTCCAAGAGGCGACCTTTTTTAGTTTTAAGCATAGGATTAGGATTTCAATGTGGACTAGTATAGTAGTAGTCGACACGGAACCCTTCCTGATCCGTGGTACGACACGCAGTTGGTCAGTTTTTTATTGTATTTTTGTTACGAGATTACTACGCTTTATGAACGGATTAGGAAAATTACTTTTTTGTTTGAAAGCATATGCTTCCTGATCGGTCCCGTTGTTATCAAAGTTCACTTCTGATGATGACAACCGGGAGCAATTGAGTGACCTTCTCAAAAATTCAAGGGAAACGTACAGCGATTTTAGTATTTTCGTAAAACTCGAGCAATTGAACTGGAACTGTTGAAGAAGACCACGGATAGCCATCCAAAACTCCTAGTGTTTCATGATTAGCGCTGAGATATTTCGATCAAGATACTGAAGCGACTATGACGAAGCCAATTTCAATGGTCCTAATGTAATGTCACCATCAACCTGATCTAGTAATTGAAGCCGGAATGTTGGCAACGGAACTTTGTAATAAAACAGTTTAGCTTAGCCGTGTTTGAGCTCATTGGAATCGCTTTGAGATGCATTCGCTGGTAATGAATCACTAAAAAGTGTGAAAAAAAACCGACTCCAAAAAAAACATAAAAAATTGGCTAACTTATAATAGCTCAATATGAGACTTTATGCTTGTTATGGAACAATGTAGACGTACCTACCTATTTTAAATGTGTGGACTCGGTGCCTCGTCAACTTTAGGCAATTTCTGTGGACGGCACCGACTTCAAAAATTGCATTATCGAAATGGTTAAATAAAAAGCGTAACGTGTCATATTGACCTATTAGAAGTTAGGCAATTTACTTTTGACATTTTAGTGTATTTTATTGGAGTCGGTTTTATTTTTTATAAATTTTTCTCTTTATAAATTTTGAGCTCCTTTGTTTTTATACTTCAGATGCTGTAAGTAGTGTGATTCTGTGACCTCTTATTATTATTATTCATGTACGCATTTATTTTCTCTTCCTGTTATATTTATTTTTTGCAATTGTATTAGCGTTCCGTGACTCACCGATGGTACTGGCTGAAAATCAGCGCCATAGGTGTGCCTTACACCTCAGCATTATGCAGTGTCTGTTTCACTGCCGTGTCAGTGTATGTTTTTCTTCTGCATTTTTGTCATATAATGTGTGTTTTCTTCAATAAATGTTTCTTTCGTTCTTTCTGACGCTGTGCATTCCTCGAACCAACGAAACTTGCCTCTAAAATGTAACTTGGTCAACTTAGAGAAACAAATTGTTGGCGAAATATTACGATATACCTACGATCAATAACGGTAAGATCTGAATATGACGTCAACATCACTATATTAACTGGCGATATTATTCCAGATTCTGTCACCCCAACCCCCTTCAACAAGACCACAACGAAAATAATCCTATAGCATCACTAGCATCAGTCAATGGAGCGTCTAATGAAGAATTCCCACTCTCTCATACTCATTGTCTACAATAACCTAAGTATACGTATATTAATTGAGCGATACCTAAGCTTAAAATATAAACACAATTGATTTTAACAACATGTATAATAAAAGAATACTTTACATTCTTAAGTATATTACGTTACCGCTTAACGTTTACAACATCATTGAAAATATCACAGAATTAATTGAATTCAAAAACCTACAAGTTTGTCTAATAGTGAAGTGCTCAAAGGCAATCTGTCAAACTGTTCTCACGGTTCCTCACTTTACGGCGGTGCACACCGCATAAACTACATCATATTGGACACACATCACAGCCGTGCTAAGTATATAGTAATTGTAAACACCGAACCCTCGATTGTAATCAGTCTCGCTGATCGTTGTTGGTGGGATTACTTCTTGATCCCCATGAGGTACTCGGCGATACCGATGTAGTAGATAGTCTGGGCAATGCCGAAGAGGGGCGCGATCACCATCATACGACAGGCGCCACCCTTGAAGAAAGCCGTTACACCCTCGTTCTTCAGCGTCGTCCTGCAACCACATCAATGTACGGGTCACAGAATTTAATTATTGAGCAATTTAGAGCTCACTCTATGCTTCATACCTTTACTATTAAATATCAAAATTAGATTGCACACCTAAATGGCTCAACAATTAAAGTCCATGAGTGCACCAACGTTGGACTCGAGCTGGAAACTAACGCGGACTATGTAATTGAATTCGAACGAATACGAGTGCGAAATGAGCTCGTTATGTAATAGGTGCTATACCGACCAGGCACTTGATAAAACTTTGAAACTGTTCAATAGTTTGTTCTAGAAAAATGTAGGTAGTGATTTGACCAAATCCCTGGGCCGGTTTAGTACCTATACGCCAGTCTGTAGAATATTTCTATGTTGCAAAAGGTGAAGTATAAGATTTTATTTTTTTAAATTGTGGAGGAAATATCAATTAAAAATGGAGCCCCAGATATCACGGGACAACTTTTGCCAGTTACAAAACCTATTTTTAGGACTGTTTTCGGTTTCTCGCTCTATACGATTCATCTTAGCGTAAAGTTACTTAATAGAAAATTAAAGAACATAAAAATTTGCCTCTAATGAGTACCAAAGCATAATAATTCGGTCAAGCGATATAAGTAGTAGAAAACCATAGTCAAAAAACGAAAGTTATATAAGTATTTGTTATCTTCTGCATAGCTTTGCCCGCGACTTCGTGCGCGTAAAATTCCACTCCCTATTTCACCCCTTCGAGGGATGATTTTCGGGATAAAAAGTGACTTGTATGTTAATCTAGGGTAACTTGCTGTATACCGTGTTTCACCATAATCCGTTCAGCCGTTTTTGCGTGATTGAGTAACAAACATCCATAAAAATAGGATTTGATCTTACTTCCATTTGATAGCATCCAATTGAAGAAAGACATAACTTTATAATCTGTAAATCGTGGCGTTATAAATTAGGTTAAATTCAAAATTCAAACGCAGGTAGGCAGTTAAAAACCACTATATTCTAGTTTTGTCCAAGTTGGGGAAACCTTGTTTTTTGACGAAGGTTTTCTACTATTTATTGTTTGTCAGAAGTATTTTTTTTTGTACTCAAATTAACTGCGTCTAAACGCAGAATATGGATAATTTGCAATGAATTAAAATTTTAAATTATAAAAAAAAACAAAAATGTTATCGATACTTTTCAATGTTTTCAATAAATTATAAGCATTCCTTTGTTCAACATAAGTTATTTAATTACCGTACAGATTCACTTCCAGGAATTTCATACTCAAACACTATATTAACGTCAGCTAATAGTTCCCGCCAAAACGGTCCATACACAAAAGATTTTTAAATCAAGGATTTGACGGATTCAGGCAACGTATTGCATACTTTTTTAGTTTTCTTATAATGAAAAGCAGTGTTTAACTCGGGTGACCACCAATTTCAGCCTCGAATTATTGGCGCTCGAACGTAGTAAGAAAATATCTCGTCTAAAGTGAGTAGCTTTCAACCCTAGGTTAACAATCTACTGTATAATCGGTTGATAGGGCTATTAACGTGACCATAATTCTTAACTAAAAAGTATAAAATTAAAATAAATTAATTAAAAAATTCAAGAATCCCGATGCATAAAAAGAACAAAATTAACAAATACCCTCCCAGCAAACATTTTTAGTGATTTTTCTAAGGCTAACGAATATATTACCAATTTAAGTAAAAATTACGTTCTACTCCACGCATTTATACACTTATTGTACACTTTTACTGCGAAGTAAAATGAAAAGACATTTTAAACCTATTTTTTACTTAATGAATACACCAACAAGTCACAGGCTTAATGGTTGAAAATATGAGGTAGAATTAACTACAAATCCTGACCAAAAGGAAATATATACCTGTAAGTGCATGCTAGACGTATTTCTTACGTAAATATTTTTTATACGGCGACCTCCAGGTCGTCAATTTTAAGTCGATATCGCTACTAATTTGTGGTACTTAAATATTACTTTCAGTAGACACTAAATTACGACTATAAAGTTAAAAATACTTGTAAAATTTTCACACCATCATAAGGTTATTGTCCACTTACTTAATGGTCAGAATTACGCCCAACTTCAACCAATTAGTCGCGGGCGACTTCGAGTTTAGTATGTTTTAGTATGGTTTTAGTTACTACTAAGACAGTATTCGGTGACATTGGACGTATTTACTTTGCGGTTATTGTAGTTAAACAAATCAAGATTTATAATGAGCAAAGATAAAAAATATATAGACATTCAAGTACTTACTATAGAGAGTGTACCTATATGTAAAAAAAAAATTAAAGTTCAAAAGGAAACATTAAATTCTGTGAAATCCCATGATGTTCAATCGCCATCTACGTCAAGTTTTGATTTCCATACACAGCCAAATAATGAAGAATTTCAAATCAAAGAAAGATGAAGGCTGAGCTGATATTAACAAATCAATAGAATAGTATATTATGTAAATGGAACTAGTGTAAAACATTTAGAAAAAAAACCTGTTGAGACTATTTAATCTAATTTTAGACCGCGTGTGTACTTGATATGCTCACGCGTTGTCATACGTGGGCGAACTAGACGCGAAGGCGAAACGGAGCGGCGCGGTGGGAAAAAAACAAACAGTCGATACCCATTGAAGTGCCCTATGTGAGAGGACTACTCGCGATGTGCGTGCGGCGCTTCGCGATGCGAAACAAACGCGATCAGTTGGTTTAGGAATTTCAATAACCAGTTATTTTATTTCACGAAAATATCCGGTTATAACCGGTTTTTCGGTTACGGTTAAAACTAGTTTGCATTTCGGTTCGCGGTCACGTAGGACAGAGCCACCGCTTTGCGCCGCATTCGCCTGTCACCGCGTCGCTTCGCTTTCGCTTCGCCTTCGCGTCTAGTTCGCCCACGCAGGGCAACGCGTCAGGTGGAAACAAGTTGCATCAATGTAAACAATATCTTATTAGCTCCAATCAAATTTTTTTTTCAGTGTATTTTGTCAGGATTGACTTTTTATCTGCCGGGGACTATATAAGCTAAATTTATATAGTATTAATAAGGCACGGCATAATTGCAAGCCATGGCATATACATATAAGTACTTATATGTATATGTCATCGCCTAATAGCCAGAGTACAAGCTTTCTCTTTCATCTTAACAATTTTAGTCACCATGTGGCGGGAAAATGAAATTTATATTATCTATGTACTTATAACTTACCCACTGAGTACACTGTTTACGAATCACAATCTTTGATCACACCGCATACGACTGCTTGCTGCAAATCAAGTACTGAGGGGCTACCGCGAACCACAAACGAAGTTTTTCCTCTCTGTCTCACTTATGTGCAAACTTGAAAGTGCGACAGAGAGGGAAAACTTCGTTTGTGGTTCGCGGTAGCACTCCTGAACACGACTGCGACGTCACGAATTGATCCCTGCCACTAGTTTGGGTAATTATTATCTATAGGTCGCTTGAGTGCTGGTACGACTTCGCGGATTAAGTATCGACGACGTAAATAGTTAACATACCATTAAATTGAAAATATACGTATATTTAACTTAATATCGACTTAATTACCTACTGGTCGTATTTTTAAGTGAAATGTAACTTTCTAGTCGAGCCGACATTTTGTTTTATTACAACTATGGTGCCAATATTTTCAATGGCATGGTTTTTGTAATATCTTGAATAATTCCTTCAAACGGTACTTAAATTTGTTGAATTTCGAAATAATAATTAATAATTTTATCAAAGTAGATCATTTACTTATACTAAAGCACAATTATGACACTCTTCACAAACATGTATGTGCACCTCATATTTACAAAAAATTACAATACTTGGATATTTCAAAGGCCCATCGGTAGTTTTGAACGTATTCATAACATAATACACGGAAAAATGTTCACCGCACTAGATTTCACCTTATTACCTGCGCAAATGGCCTAAATTATTTTACGAAGACTTGTTAGCCCCCATCTTCATTCAAAACTTGAGGTTTCTTTTTAGTTAGACATTTTGTTTCTGGTTGAAAGGAAAATATGTCCGTAATATGTGTGTCTCTTTTTTATACGATCGCAGCTGAATAAACGTTACCTCACCAAGAAAATGATTGTTAAAAAATAAGTTGCGATTTGGTTTAAAAGTGGTAACGATTACCAAATTAGCACATTGCAACTACATGGTAAGTCGTGACGACGTGGAATGGACGTCGCGAATGTGACTTATGTGTCAACCTAATAGTTGTAATTACTTAAGTTAAGTCGAATCGACGTCGCCCGCACGTGCTTTTTTCCCCGTTTAGGTGGAGGCGACGTCGATTCGACGTAATTGGTATTTGACTACGTAAAATTTGTAACCTAAAATAGGTGCATTTATAGTAATTTTTCACCTAAAATGTTTGCTGGGCTACAAATCAAAATAAATCCTAATGAAGATCATAGAAATTTTATAAAGTCGAGATCCAATTAATGAGAAGATTGCGCCGATCTAGATTTCTTATGGGTTCTTTTATTAAGCATTCGGGTTGTTCGATTTTTTTTTTAATTTATTTATTCCACACTAGTGCATTGGACTATTAAATTAGTATTGAGGGGTGACAGATTGAATTCAGATGCTTTGCCACTTCCCATGGTCTCGCGCTGAGTACTCACGTAATGCAGTCCATGATGCCCGTGTACTGCTTCTCGCCGGTGCCCTTGTTGATCGTCTGCATTCGCGTCTTGATCACGTCCAGCGGGGTCACGCCCACCGCCGCCGTCGAGCCCGCTGCGTAGCCCGACATGAACGACCACCTGCAAACAGATAATCATTAGGCAATTCAAATATCCTCATAACAATTATACCCGCGCAGTGACTTTCCCGCCGCGACAACGCTGAGCCCCTTTTACAGTGGTAGTAGGTATGCGTACCAGAACGGCGGATTGTTGGAGCCCGGAGCCTTGGCTCCCATGTCGTTGAGGATGGCGAACATGGGGAAGTAGACACATGAGAAGGAGATGTCCCGTGCCGCGGTGGCGCTGAGCCCTCTATACATCCCCATGATGCCGCCCTCCGCCAGCTGCTTGCGGATTAGTTCCATCGCCGTCACGTGTCGAAATTGCTTGCCCTCTGTAATTAATTAATAAATAAAAATTATGGTCTAACTTTTCTGCGACCCTGCCAAACTTTTTTTCCTAATATAATACAATACAACATTGCAGGCTTAGATTCGTGTTCACCCGTGCACACTGCACACCCGCCAAGCCCTTTTGAATCGACTTTGTGGTATTTTAGTCGAATGACAAACATCCTCAACTACAGCAGCTTCCACAAATGTTTGAGGAGAAGCCTTTTGCTAAAAAGTAGGTATGTAAGCTGACGATAAGGAACTGACCCTTCTTGGCCTGCGCGGCGAGGCGGCCAGCGTCCTGCATCTGAATCTTGAGAAGCTCCATGGGCGTTGTGATGACGATCTGACACGCACCCGCGGCTCCGCCCGCTATCATCTGCCGGTATATGGGAAGGGTCCTGCCAAAACAAACACTATGCTTGAAGTTCTGTTGGCTGACAAATATTTTGAACAACTGTTATAGAGCGGCCCGTTTTTGATGTCCGTTTGAGTAAATAAAATATCCACATCATATAGGTATGGTATGGGCATCATATATGGGATGCAATATTTACCCGTCTGCTAAAGTGAGGTAGTAGCGGAACATGTCGTTGCAAGTCAACTTGATAGCCTTCTCCGGAGTGACGAGAATGATGTTCACCGCCGAGCCTCGGTACATACCCCAGTACCCCTCGGTAGCGTATGTCTTCTTAAAACAATCCAACCTGTTAAACAAATAAACTGTACATATCGGTTGATACTCGTAGGGTTTGTCAAGCGATAGTCTAATTATGATTTCTATGAATGTAGATTATTTTTGTCCCCGTACTTCAACCAGTAACATGACCATTGCACTCTATTATAATAAATTAAATAATTTGACAACCATAATAATTGTTTCCTTGCCCGTGCGCCTTGCTCCACTACAACCCAAATTACGTATGAGTACTAGCTTCCTACTGTCCACTGACTTTGCTACACTATTTACAAAAAAAACGGCGGTATTGGAATACTAACATGTTTTTGTATTGCCTCTCGCCATTGGGGCCAACGACCTGGTTTTGCAGTCGGGTCTTGACCAAGTCGAGCGGGAACACCACGGATACGCCAATGATGCCAGCGATACCACCATTAAGGACCTTCGGTATCAGCCTAGAAAGACACATAACGTCAGGAAACAGGCCTGGTACTTCGATAGGTTATAACGTCATGCATGACGTTTTAGTACCTAATTTTCGCCCATAAGCAATCGGTTTAACCTGTTGTTTAATCTATCGTGCTGGCTGCACAAAGGGAAGCTTAATGGCCTGTTTAGACATTGCGAAATTCATACATTTATTGTCAAGTTGCAAGTTCATACATCTACTGATGTATGAACTTCGCACGTGCACTTCGCAATGTTTAAACAGGCTATGGCCTGCAAAAAGACTTGCCTGGATTGCTAGCTAATGTGCCACATCCATCAAGATAGGCGTATTGTCTTTCAACCAGAAGGTTGTCGTACATACAGAAGGATTACATATAACAGTCAGGGAGCATCGGGACTGGACAATTCTTTACCAAGTTCTTGGATTGGGAGAGATGAATCTATTCCATGGCCTCCCAAGTTATGTGTGAAATACTTAAACCAAATTGAAGATAATAATGTTACGAGTAATCCTTGGAATATACTCACTGTGGTGGTGGAGGTGCGCCTGACTGTGGTTTGTCTTTATCTGCTGCTTTGATTGTAGTCATGTTTGTGGGTGTATAAATACACCCACAAACGGAATGTTTCTGTTGATCAAAATGTTAAACTGGTAAATATGAAATCTAATAGATATCTAAGAATACAATTTCTAGAAATATGATTATCTTTTCTTTAGCCTCCGGTTCGAAGTGAATGTTGAAGATTAATTCTAATACTTTATAAAGTTATTATTTATTAGGTACCTACTTATCAGCGACACAAATTCGGCCAATTAAGACAATAACTGTATCTACGACTAAGAATGTAGGTACCAGTTGTAAGTCTTCGGAAATCAATAAACATTATTATTATTATTTATCGTATGGAAATTATTTCGATCGAACCGTGAGATATTTGAAAAAAGAGTACGGTTGCCAGTACTCCCTATGGACGTGGTGGAACATTAATCCCCCATGTAAAATGAGTGGGCAACTTGACTGTTAGAAGTTCTCAAGCCACCCGAAGGCCTCTAATTTGGCTTAACGACTGCTATCATAGACTGCAGCCGGGATCAACGGCTTAGCGTGCCTTCCAAACTCGGAGCGATCAGTTAATAACAACTCAAAGCGGTCACCCATCCAAAAACTGACCTGCTGGGCCGATGTTGCTTAACCTCGCATACCGCACGCGCATAGTCTAAGTCAACAAGGACTGACAACCCGGATCGTGACACGAGCATACGTCACTGTCGACAACACACTCACACTTGTTACGTCCGCTTACCATCGATAGGCTGATGGATGACGTAGGTCGTGTTACTACTAACCGATGTACCGGATTGCCATGTATACATGGCGCAGTACATTATTGTATCGTGCGCACGCAGTACGGGCGCTGCTGGGCAACGAGCGCTCCATTAATAACGCTTCTTAATTACTTAAGTAATAAAAATGTTTTTTTACCTACTCAAAAAATCTAAAGAGTAGAAAATAATTGCCTTACTTCCAAGCCATTTTTAACCATGCTCACGCACACATAGATACACACATTAAACCATGCACAATATTTCTCAGTAGGTATGTGTCGCAATGATGTCAAAATCAGTCAAGATCTCGTCATGTTTCGAGTTCTGCGCATGATTTAGTTGACCGAGTGAAACGAAGAAAATTTTTTCGTATGTCCGGTTGTTCTTCTCTACCTCCAGGTCGCATTTCTCAACCCTCATTCCCCTTTGAGATTTATCATTTGAAATGTTGTGAGTGTTCGATAATTACAAAGATTTTTTTAAGTCAGTTTTTGGAAATTTGCAAATACATTTATTTTTCAATGATTTCGTATGTTTCTGCCGGCCGATTTCGTTTTGTTCTTCTCCTCTACCTACTCTAGGTCGCATTTCTCAACAGGTTCTCGTGAATTTTTGTGACCAGGTTCGATAGATAATTAATTATATAGAACTTTTTAACATGTTAGATTTACGAAAATAAAAAAAATACACGAGGTATACAGCTCACAGAACCACTAGTTTCAATTTTTTGATTAACTGTTTCATCTAAATATATAAAAGAAGAAGTCCTGATCTACCATCAACGCACAGCCGAAACTAGTGGAACTAGAAACTTCAAATTTGGTCCGGAGCTTACTTTTATGACGTATGCAAGGCAAAAAACGGGATTTTTGGAAATTCCACCCCTAAGAGGATCAAATAGGGGTGCAAAGTTTGTATGGGAGAATTTTTTTTTTGAGCTGAAGACTTAAAAATTCGTAAAAAGTTTACGAGCTTAAATCCAAAGAAAGTGTTTTCAGCGTTTTGCAAAATGCTAACCTTCTGTTTGAGAAACTTCTGTTTTAGAGTTAGAGACTTAAAACTTCGTATATTCTGTTTAAATAAAACAAAACTTATTCCAGCGTTTTTCCAAGTTGCTCCCCTAAAGGGGTGAAAAGGGGGTTCCAAGTTTGGAAAGGAGGAGGAGGAAGAGGAGGAGGAGGGTTGTTTGGGAGGAGGAGGAGGAGGAGGGTTTGAGGAGGAGGAGGAGGAGAGGGGTTTGTGAGGAGGAGGAGGAGGAGGGCCTTTGACGAAGCGAGAGATCTATATAGACTCTTTATTTCAATATAACACAACGTATTTCAACGTTTTTCGAAATTGCTCTCCTAAAGGGGGGAAAAGGGGGTTCCAAGTTTTTGCGGGGAGCAAATCTTTACTTTTCTTAAAAATCGATATGGGTGTCGTTTTCGAGGTTCCTTGAGGCGCGGATTACGAAAATGACACGCATTTTCAAATCCAAGATGGTGGACTTTTGTTTTTCTTAAAAATTGATATGCATGGGTGTTGTAACAGAATGCAGCTAGCTGTTTCTGTCACTTTCTTATTAAAATAATTTTACAAGAGATGGTGGGTAGAATTCACCTTTATAACTTTGAGTCATTTATTAAGTAATTATAAGTATTTAGAGGTCTTGGCGGAGACACTACCGTGCACCTTACGTAAATTTTAGATGATTCTTTGTCTTGGCTAATTAGAGATTATATCAAGTAGAATGTTTAGAGTAAAGGAATAAAATAAATATTCCTGAGTGCCTGTAATAATGCCAGCTTAATATATTAAATTATTAAGAAAAAGGAATCCTAAAATATCAATAAATCAATGCCAGCTTAATATATTAAATTATTTAAGAAAAAGGAATCCTAAAATATCAATAAATCTAACAATAATAACTACAACCCATTTTCTTTTGCCGCGTTGCTTTTGATGCGCGCTGCGCTTTTGTTTTTACGTTTACCGCACGTCCAACTAATATAAAACACTCAACATTCAAAATTCAACCTTATCAATGAAAGCATAAAGTTAGTTCAAGATAGGGTCGTTGCGACCTTCTGTTATGTATAGGACCGGCCGGGATTCGGGCGGTCAGTAGGTAGGTACACTGTCGCATTTGTCGCGTATGTCGCACTTGTCGCATTTGTCACACTTATCGCATTTGTCGCAGATATGAGGGTATAAAAGGACATGCGGGGCGGTAGGTTTTTTTGACTTAGAATTCGTCACTCAGACTGTCAAGGTCTCTGGCTTGCTCAGTAAAAACTCTTGGTGGGTGAATTTATTGGCATAAGAGTGGTTCGTCATTATGAGGGATTTTCTCCCCATCATGAGGGATCACTTTTTGGCATTATAACTAGTAAAATTAGTGGTTTTTTTGTATAATTTCAATAAATTTAAAAGCCAGAACTTTGTCCAGGTTTACAGTATACCTGAGGAGTCATTCCCGCCTAACGGTGCCAATGGGCATGATTCAGAGTCTTAGTAGTTATCAGGTCTGAAGGTGGCCTGACGTCTCCTTTTTACCAACACAGGAGACGATCTATCCTTCACGTTCTCACAATGTCCAGCTGGCAACGTAAACGAGGCTGCCATAGTTTGGGTCAGCATAGAGGAGTATTCCTCGCTCGTTGAAATTATGCAGTATTTGGAGAACGGTCTTGTTAAATATATTTATATATTTCTATTATATACACAATAGGGCGTCCTACTCTTGCCTCCATGCCCTCGGGCGCAAGGGGGGGGACAACCTACACAGGCTGATAGTATTGCAATCCTCAGTTTAGCCGACTGAACTCTTTAGAGCTTAGTTAGGGAATACGCATTCTCAGAAACTAAATCTGGTAAGGGATTTTAGTTTCTAGTTTAGATCTCCTGGGGATAATGTTAGATTTAACTTCATACACTGAATTAGGGGTAACAGGTTTGGAATTTAAGGGTTGATTTTATCCAGGTAATTGAAAATTCGGATATTAAGGGCGTTCAAGAAATCAAGGGTTTAACTTTTATAATGGTTCACGTGGTTGAATAGCTATCGAGCACTTTGGGTTATGTAGTGGTTACTAGGTATAATCTAGGTATCTGGGTTTCGATTATCAGGTTAATTCACGTGGATAGGAGGCTTATCAAGCGGTTGGGTCATACAACTTACTAGGTATAGTCTAGATGATGGGTAGAAGTTTTAGCAAGGTATAATATTATTTGTAATCAATAGGATAGCAGGACTTCCCAGAAATATGGGATTGTTCTGGTTTAGTGGCAGGCTGAGCGGTCCACTACTCTTATGTCCAAAGATAAGGCCTTGCAGTATTTTACCTTATCTTTCAGCGCGAATTCTGAAGTACTAGTAGACTCAATTGCTATAATTATATGGTAATCTTTTTCTAAAACAAATTTTAAGCCCGAGAGCTACAAAGGGTTGTTTGCTCGTTGCGTCCTGGGACAATGCGGATGAATAAACTCGGCATAGTTCTCCATAATATTATTAATTTGTCATTTTGACATTTGTCTTACACTCCGAATAGTGTTAAAAATATTGGAGGGGGCTTGTCCAGTCAGGGTCGAGAGCCACTGGTTTCTGTTTAATAACAGAGAGAGATAGCAATCTCTCGGGCGGATGGAGGGGCCCGACCTTACACCAATAACAAAATTATTCATAATCCCTACAAACCTGCAAAATGATCCTAATATGATAGGGTTAGCACATCTCTGTATACTAGGTTCGAAACATACGTACGTTCGACTTGACATACCTACTTAGGCTAAATATCATTACAACTTATTTAAACCCAATTTAAATCCCATTAATTTATCTCAATAAAATCCTAGAACTAAAGAATGTCAATTTTAAAGTTTGTCGTGAGGAGATTTAGTACCATCATCATTAATATTATTATAAGATTAAGGAGCAAAAATGTAGGTAAAATGCATTAGGGTAGCTGTTGTGAAGGTTGGAGAATTTTAGTAGAAATGGTAGAAAAGTTGCACTTGGTAGAAAAAAGTAGTAGATTTAGTAGAACAAAATTAGGCATAGCAAGGTTTCTAGGTAGTTGGGGAGTCCAAGGTCTGACAAGCATTCACATTAAAGAGCAAGGGTTTCTACGGTACACAACAATACAGGGTCCTACCACTGACGATTCACATTGGCCAAAATAAGTACACAACTAGGTTTAATTTATTTAAAACAATCTCTCTTCTTTTTTATCTTTATTTTAAGGGGCGTTTATTACAATTTGGTTAAGCCGTGACCTAGGATAAGTTAGCCTCTTGTTGGCTACAATTTGTTGGCGTGTAAGATGGAGTGTGATCTTGTCGGGTTCTTGGACTTTCCTTCTCTTCTCATTATTTTCGCTACGAACTTCTTTCGCATAAATCAACTAGGAACGTCATCTGAAAAAAAAATGCACCAATAATTACTATCTTTATAAATAACTAACATAAAATATACTCTAGTTATTCTAGAAATATAAAATAGTAGATAATTTAGAAATAAATTCTCGTGTAGTAGGAGTATATATAATATAAGGGACCATTATCATATTCTACGGAGACAACAGACCCAGGACCGTGGTATTAAAACTCAAGGACGTACAATGTCGCGACGCTATAATTGCTGGCGTCAGTAAATATAACAGAGCCAACCCGAATGCTAAACTGAATACTGGTCTACTGGGCATGGGCGGGCAAAAACACCCAGTTTATGTACAAGAACATCTTACTCCGGCAAATAAAGCTCTACACGCGATGGCCAGAGCCAAAGCTAAAGAAAAAAACTACAAGTTTGTTTGGGTGCGTAATGGTAAAATACTGGTAAAAAAAAGTGAAAGCAGCTCAACCATAGTTATTCGTAATCAAAGAAATTTAGACTTGTTAGAATAATAAACACAAATAACTCCGATAATGTTCCGTAAATTGAATTGTCATCTTCAATATTTATTACCAAAATATAAGAGGAATGCGGACTAAAACATCCGCTATTCTCCAAGAAATACTCAAAACTGACTATGATGGAATAATTCTAACCGAGACGTGGCTGAACGCAGACATCTACGACCGTGAATTTATAGACCAACGCTACAACGTCTTTCGAAGAGATCGCTCGACTAGTGCCTTGAATCCTGACAAAAATGGCGGAGGTGTATTGATAGCCATTAAAAAGCAATACAAAGTAGCACGTGTGCAGACTTGGGAAAGCGCTTGTGAAGACATTTGGCTACTCATAGATATAGAAGATTCTAAAGGAAAACGGAAAAATATTGCTCTCTGTGGCATATACCTCCCCCCTCCGGTAAAATTGGACATTCTCAAGATGTTTCTTGACAATTGTAACTCGATTTTTGAATCAGTGGATGACGTTGTAATCGTGGGTGACTTTAACCTGGGTTTTATCAACTGGGACAAGGACCCTGATTCCGACGAAATTATACCTAGGAACTACAGCAGTCAATTAGGATTTGCACTTGTGGATTTTATGAATCTCAACAATCTTACTCAGCGAAATGATGTGCTTAATGCTAACAATAAGATTCTGGACCTGGTCCTAACAAATGTTGATCACACATCAGTTGTGAAATCCGGAGATTGTTTAAGTAAGTTAGACTCTCACCATCCACAGCTGCAAATCCCATTTGACTCGCCCTTAGTGTGTAATCTATCTAGACTAACTCGCAACGATCACAATGTCTATAAAGCAAATTATGACAGTATACTATCAGATTTAAATAATATTGATTGGTACTGTGAGTTCGAGGGTATTGTTGATGTAAATGTCATGACTGCAATTTTTTACAAAAAAATCAATGGTGTCGTAACTGATCACGTCCCTAAAAGAAAACCTCGTAACTGCAAACACCCTCCTTGGTTCACTAGGAACCTTATCAAGCTGCTGACAATAAAAGACAAGCTGAGAAAACGTTTCCGCAGACATAACAACCCGCGTGATGAACAGGAATTCATCGAAATTCGTAGACAATGTGACAAACTATTCACAGAATGCTATAGGTCCTACATAGCTAATACGGAGGGTGCTATTAGCAGTAATCCGAAGGTCTTTTGGAAATACATAAAAGATAGAAGGAAAAATAGTAACGGGCTCCCTGCTGCTATGAAATGTGATGATACGGTTTGCACGGGTGGTGAAGAAATAGCTACATCATTTGCTTGCCACTTCTCATCAACTTTTTCAAAGAACATTAGAGGGATGGGTTGTTCACAAATATCCGCAGAAACATATAGCTCACCCTTGCACACACTACAGGTAGATGAACGTACGGTACTAAAGGCGTTAAAAAATCTTGATCCTATCAAGGGTGCAGGCCCCGACAATCTTCCACCATTATTTATTAAAAGGTGCGCACCCAAGTTAGCCTTGCCCTTAACATTGTTATTCAACAAGTCACTTCAAACAGGGATATTTCCCACCAAGTGGAAGGAAGCTCGAATTGTACCTGTTCACAAAAAAGGCGAGACTGACAACGTAAAAAATTATAGACCAATATCTATTTTGAATGCGTTCTCGAAGGTTTTTGAATCTCTTGTTTGCCCTGTCCTCGCGCATCATGTCAAGCCAATTATAAGCACACACCAGCATGGTTTTCAGCGCGGAAAATCAGTATCCTCAAACCTAGTATCATTTATCACAAACTTAACTGACAATTTAGACAAAAAAATACAAGTTGATGCCATCTATACTGATTTTTCTAGTGCTTTCGATAAGGTAAACCATCGAATCCTTCTGCACAAATTGGCTGGCTATGGTGTACGGGGGTCTCTTAATCAGTGGTTTGATTCATATTTAGCAGGTCGTCGGTCATCAGTCGTAATAAATGGTTACTCGTCAAAACCGTATGAGGCAGTATCAGGAGTACCGCAGGGTTCGCATCTCGGTCCGGTTTTATTCTTGATTTTCATCAATGATATTGTCAATTACATACGTCATAGTGAGTGCTCTCTGTTTGCCGACGATATGAAAGTATACAAAGCGATACGAACCCCCGAAGATGCGGCACATTTACAGGACGACATCGACCGTGTCAACCTGTGGTGTGCACACAACGATATGGTGCTTAACCCCGCCAAGTGCTCCCACATCAAATTCACCAAAAACAAACGGCTAATCCCAACCTCATATTCTATAAGCGGCAAGACCGTTCAAGAGACGGGACAAGTCAGAGATCTGGGTGTTATACTCGACACAGAGTTAAATTTTAGAGCTCATTACGATTCCATTATCTCCAGATCCCTGAAAATGCTAGGCTTCCTAAAACGCAATAGCTTAGATTTCAAGAAAGTCTCAACCAAAATGGTCCTCTACAATGCATTCGTACGTAGCTGCCTTGAATTTGCTAGTGTCACCTGGAATCCTGGCTACCAAGTGCATAGGGATCGCATTGAATGGATCCAACGTGCGTTTACACGACATTTAGCCTACCATGCACCTAATATTAGCTATAGAACTAATTATGAATCACGGCTTAAATATTTTAGCATGACTTCACTAGAAAACAGGCGCCTTTTGCACGATCAGGTATTCCTGCACAAAATGATTAATGGTCACATTTGTTTACAGGATATATTAGATAAAATTAATCTTTCCGTTCCACGTCCTAACTGTCGTAGAGTCCTCACTCGTACCTTTAGCGTACCCCTAGCACGCACAAATTTGAAAAGGCACGCACCATTCACCAGACTGCTTACTTTCTACAACAGTATTGCCAATGATGCCCAGCTTGATATTTATCACGACAGCCTAAGAACTCACAAAAATAAGTTATTTTTTTATTTACTTAGTGATACGAATGCCAAATAATAATAATGTAAATCCTTAAGTAAAATAACCAAAAGTTTAATATTTTGTATTATGGAATTTTATTTTATTTTATATTATTATCTTTTTAAATGTTATTTAGACTTTTATACTAGATCAACTTTAATGTATTGTAGAACTTTAATAATACCTAATGAACTGTTAAATTACTGCCATTTTAATTTGTTATTTTAAAATTGATATTGTTACCTTAATACGTTAGCTAATCTTCTACTTGTGTTTGTTTCTCATTTTATTTTTAGCACATGCATGAAATATTAATTTAAAAAGATGTGTTCACCTATAATAGGGGTACATGTAAGCCCAAAAAAATGTATAATTTTATAAGAAGAACTGTTAATATGTACTCTGTTGGTGTCCCGAATATAAATAAACAATAAACAATTCTACAGGAACAAGAAAAATATGAACAATTCAATCAAGGATCTCAAGGAACATGAAATGAATAACCTTGGATTGAATTTATTACTCTGGGGGTAGTTAGACATATGTAAGCAAGAATAATAAAATGAAAACCGGGATCAAATTTAACAATCTGGGGGTAGACAGAGTAAGCAGTATCGAATCGAATTCATTGGCACTATGCGCATCACTAAGTCGCAGTGTTAGAACATCAAATCACCATCAAATAGGTAGGCTGGGTGCTTGGTTACCACCTTCATAGATGCATACATAAACAAGAAATACGCATCTCTAGGCTTCAGTAATAGAACATCATCATCAGATTGACTGTGTGCTTGTTTACCACCTCCATACACGCATACATTCATAAGAAATAAGAAACACGCGTCACTAGGTTTCAGTAATAGAACATCATCATCAGATTGACTGTGTGCTTGTTTACCACCTCCATACATGCATATATTCATAAGAAACAAGAAACACGCGTCACTAGGTTTCAGTAATAGAACATCATCATCAGATTGACTGTGTGCTTGTTTACCACCTCCATACATGCATACATTTATAAAAAAACAAGAAACACGCGTCACTAGGTTTCAGTAATAGAACATCATCGTCAGATTGACTGTGTGCTTGTTTACCACCTCCATACATGCATACATTTATAAAAAACAAGAAACACGCGTCACTAGGTTTCAGTAATAGAACATCACCATCAGATAGGCTGTGTGCTTGTTTACCACCTCCATACATGTATACATCTATAAACAAGAAACGCGCGTCCCTAGGCTACAGTGCCATTAGGCATTGGTGCCTTCTGAAGGGTGTGACGATAACATCACCGAAACAGAGGCTGTGTGCTTGTTTGTCACCATTAAGGCCAATTCGCAAACACGAATGTCCATAGGCTATAGGAATAAATCAAGTATGTAGTTACCACCATAGGGCTTTACACCTAGATAACTAGGGCATCGTCACATCTTGAATATTGCATACAGTGACGTTATTGAAGACTAGAACAAATATTTAAAATATAATTACCTGAAGAACTGAACAACTACATGGCGATTTTTGCAGCGGTAGTACATGAAGTTAATATGTATTAATGTGTCATGAACACAAGTTCCCGGGCAAAACAGTAGAAATGAAGTTCGCTCATCTTTGATTTACGGGAGCAGTAGTTTCACATTATAGCAGCAATCTGTAAAAGGAAACATCACAGTTAAGAAAATACTACCCAAAGTGTTATCAACCGGTTGATACCCATTGGACATTTCTAACGAAAGTTCTATACCTAAACGCTACATCAATAAGATACATGAAGTAGGAACAATTCAGATAGGAAGCAGGAATCACATTCACTAGCCAATAGACTCAGTTTTAATGATGATGATAGTGATGAGCCAAACAATTAAGGGCTATTCTCTCTAATTATCTTGTAGGAGTAAAAGACAACAGGAGATGAACATTATCAAATAAGAAGGTTCTCCGAAAATCATACAATTGAATTATGGGTGTGTCAAATTGTATTTAATGGATTCAGATTATAATTAGAATAGACATAAGAGTTACTTACTTGAGAGATTAGCGGGGAGACTTCTTTATTAAATGCATAAGGAATCATGTGTTGGCATTGGATACTGAGGGGCACATTTCTTCACAATTAAGTAGTAGGTAGCAGCTTTATTATACTTCATTACTTAAATGGTCCTGAAAAGGAATTAAGAGAAAATAATAATTGAGAATGTAGTAATATTTCGAGCCAGAACAATTAAGGCGAAGCGATGAATTTCCGAACGAAGTTAGTCATTGCAACAATAACTTGCATAGTACTTTAGTATTACATACAGTCTACAACAGATGTAAAGCATTTAGAATATAGAAAAAAAATGGTATAATTTTGGAAAACGTGGATATATCTATTCCATTCCAACATGCTACTCGCTCACATAAAAGGACTTATGAATGGATTTTTGATGACGATTGATGAAATCATTGCATGCTGAAAGTTTATAAATTACCATTTGTCCCCGACCTATTAACAACGAGGAAAAAGCAGATGTTAATTATTAATTAAAATACCACTAATGCAGTTTTCCGTTAATGTAGGTTTCCTCCATAATTATTGAGAGTGGATGGTGCGGGGAGAAAAACAATGCAGGGAATACAAATGTATAGCAGCAGTCATTCGGCGAAAACTCACCGTTTATTGTTGAGAAATTTGAGGTTAAACCGGCGAGATGCGAAGCCATCACAGAGGTGCGGGAAGCAGTTTGCGAGAGCTTTTCTGAGCTAGTTTATCCAGTGAAGGCGTAAGATTCGATATGATAGTACACCTTATAGCGTCACAGAAAATTGCACACCAAAGTAGTAAATATCATGGATTGAACACTCATTTAATAGGTTGCATATTGCGTGCGCGCACTCGCATCATTCTTGAGTTTTGCCCCTTTATTAGGCATTTCACAGTAGGAACGGTAGTCACAAGCAAACTGTACATAACATGAGTCTAAACACTGTCTAAAAATCACATCGCACAGAAAATTGGCTGAATTACATAAACAATCAAAGCAAACAGAGGGGCTACCGCGAGCCGCGGACGGGGTTTTCCCTCTCTGTCTCACTTATATGCAAACTTGCAGGTGCGACGGAGAGGGAGGGCTTCGTTTGCTGTCGCGGTGGCGCTCCAGGAACATGTTGATTATGTTGCGCCATTTTGAAAATGAATGAAAGAAAAACCAGTGTTGCCAGTTGTCAATTAGTTGTCGACGCCTATGTGATTTTAATTTAATTAAAAACGAGGCAAATTGTCGCGTGGGATGGAATTATATAAATAAACGTCCTAAGCTGTGCATATATTATTTGGATAATTTACACGAAAGGAAGAAACAAATATAAATTAAAAAGGGTAAATAATTATCTTGTATTATATAGTGTCCTCTAGCGGCAAATAAGAAGATTCCAGATTATGATCAAGTATTGCAGATTGCAAGCAGACAAAACCGGTCAATTAAGATGTTTGACTATTTATCGATAGAGGCCGCGAATCCCAGGGATGGGTTAACCCGTCATCTACGAAGACATAACTAAAATTGAGGAATGAGAGGGATATTGGTTTATGAATCTAGCTAAACTTTGGATGCGAAATGTTTTATTTAAAGAATGCAGCTCTGAAAAACATATCAATATGTGGATTTAGCATCTAGGGAATACAAATAGGAAGCGCACTCGTATATAATAACCATAGAAAACCACACAAAAAAGTGAAGACAAAATGCTGAAACATCATTCCATGAAACACGTTTTTTTTTTTTAATTATTTTTATTGTAATGATTCAATAGTTTTATTCTAAAGGGCTTTGTAAACCATAGTTAATATGGTATATATTTCTAGGAGTGCAGGTAAATGTTTCAGTCAGAGTAGCCAGAAGTTGATTTTTACCGATGCCAGTCACTTTTCCGGTATGAAGTCCACTGAAACATACAAAAGTATAAGATTAATTGGCGTAACAAGTACATTTTAAATGTAAATAAGTATTTCATTATGGAAGGTGAGTAGTTGGTAGTAGTGTAATTTTTCAAATGGTCAGTATGACTAACAAAAATCAGATGATTTGTAATCAAGCGATACATTTAAGAAACAAACTATACGTATGTTGATGCGCTAGATATGCAGACAGGTGGAGAAATTTAAGCTTAAAGTGAGATCACATAGTCTTAACAGTTAATAGGCAGTAAGTATGTAAGAAGGTATAGTATGGGCATTGAGTACTTAGGTACGGAGACTATATTAATTTTTTTTGTTGGCCAATTTTTGTTTAAACGGGTCTTGTTTTATTTTTGTCTTGATAAAAGTGATTGAAATAGAGATTATGGTTCTTAGTATAATACAATGTGGTTACTGGATGTTCAAATATTATGATAATTTTCATTGAATTATTGTGAGATGTAAAACCGAATAACAATTTATGGCTTAACTACGATAACTAAGGGACACCTTCATGACAACTTACATGAGTTTTAGTAGATATATTGGTTTGACCCTGTAGCCTTGCTTGATATTCATTGACAGGGGTCTGTTTTCGGGTTTATGATTAGTTGTTTTGTCGCCAGGGAGAGTAGGTGACTCGTCAGTTTCAGGATAATAACCACTGAAAAGAAATAAATAAAAGGGGTTGATTATGGTATGTCGGTGTTAGCAGGGAGCTCGGATTGTGATGGGTTATGCAGGCTTAGTACTTACGTTTGGGTCCAAAATCCAGATTAGTGTTATCGTTTTCTTTGGTTTTCAGTCAGGACAGAGTACACCGCAGTTTACGTTAATTAATCCATGTTGTCTGAAAATATATTCGAGTCGTGATATAGGTTTGTGTCATGATCCTGTCATGTAACAATCATATATGATATATAATACTCACTTGATATATATTCATTTATTCTTTGGCCACTCAATCGAGTGAAAGCTCGTTGTTGTATATTTCGTAGACGTAGACTATTAATGAAATACAGAAATTACAGAAAACATACATTTTGATTCATGTTTGTTTGACAGCTGGGTGTACGATGACACTTGACGTATCAATGACAGCCACTTTTTGCTTGGGCGTTTTGTTACTTCTTGGTTTAGAATCATAAATAAACGATGCGATTTTGAGCGTAAATGTAGGATTTCGGATGTTATATTAGACACAGTGGTTAAGGCAGAACATTTCATTATTACTGGGTAGATTATCCCAGAATTTCTTTAGGTTTATAGAGATTTTCAAAGGTATATTTATAGTCTTATAGGGTTGAGATGGATTTGTGATATACCATGGGGTATCAAAGTGGTAATTGTTGTCGAGGTGGGATCTTTCGCGACGGTATCATCATTATAGTTATATTCCACAATATAATTATAAGAGAAATGGTAAAAATTATGTGATAAATACCTACTTGACTGACATAACGTGACGAATAGGAATAAGATATTAAGCTGGTGTTTATAGGTTGAGGGTTTTTCAGAGAAAAAAAAATTAAATATATATTTACCTATTCTAAAATTCAAATTAATTGTTTTGAACAAAATTATGTAACTTTAGATTTACTTAATCATAAAAATTGAATACTTAGTGAAGGGTACAATAATATCTAAGAGTTATTTAAGCGGGGGGTAGGGGTGTAAGTTGATTGATTGTCTTTCGGAGAGGTAGTCCGGTTTTAATATAATTTCATACGACAATTTCGTGGGAATTCTATGATTTACCTACCTATAAATTCACACGTGTCATTAAGCATAAAAAGCGTTTAACTTGAAAAGAGCAATATTTATGTTGTGGTTGTGCTTACGGAGTTTTGTTTCGTTGGTGGAAACTGTGTTAGAGATTAGAAAGAAAGAACTGGTATGAGTTAGTATGAAGATGAAGGAAGTATCGCCTTGAAAATACGTGTGATAAGGAGGCTATGAACGGAGAGTGGGAGGTATGAATGAGTTTCTTCCAATCAAACGAGATTTACAGTGCAACCTAAATTTGTTGGTAATTGGTCCCTTCAAAAGAAATCACCATGTGTTACCACAGTAATAGGTGTTAGGTTAAAGTCATGATTTGACAAGGTCTTCTGAGACTTACTGTGTTGGCACTGACTCTACACGAGCTAATATGGCTATTCCAATGGGTATACACACCTCACTTTGTGCAGGATAACCGATACCGATAAAAATGAATTCACATTATCGTATAGTTACGAGTAATTAACATTATTATATACATTGTTCTGATTCTGATGGTACATTAAAAAATTTGTGTTCAAAATTGAATTGCCTTGTGTATACGCGGGCATGCATATATATTGAGCAGTAAGGAACTGACAATACTTATACATTTTTGATACATAATATAATTACGATTATTTATGTTAATTATAGATTAACAACTAGATTGCAGAGATTGCAACTAGATGCACTACGATCTTGGTACGATTTAACACTTAATATTTTGTTTAACGGATCAAAAATCATCTGACGATAATAAATATTTAAAAGGACGGTTATCCTGTTCAAGTGATACATACGCCAGTGGAGGTAGGCTGGGGTGAGTTGGTAACGGGGAGTGGATTGAACTTTGATTCTGGTGATTGAACGCTTTAGTACTTACACCAAAGGCTTGTCTGTTATTGTATGGGGCGATTATGCGAGATTTGTCTATAGGGAGGGCAATGTTCCCTAGAAACGCCGTCTGAGCAATGTAGACAATGTTTCGGGATAAATCTGCATAGTTGGGTCACTAGGGCCGACCAGATTCACAACCTGGTATCTCTGGCAAGGCTGACATGCTTGAGGAAAGGTTGTCATGAGCCTTTGTTGGGGTTTAATGGTTCGCTCTCCCTTGCCGGGTCACGTTTGCCTCTTATCCTTTGGTCTAAACACTCACTACACTAAAATTCACTTTCGTGGAGGGATTGACATATCAATAAATTGAAACTTTTCAAGTTTAAAACATCAACAAATGTTTAAGGTTATATCAGTTAAAAATTGAGTAACTGTCGTTACTGTATTGAGGTTGAAGATGACTTTTACAGACAAGATCTGAAAGATCTCATCTTCCAAACTCATCAGGGGTAGCTTGTAACAGAATGCAGCTAGCTGTTTCTGTCACTTTCTTATTAAAATAATTTTACAAGAGATGGTGGGTAGAATTCACCTTTATAACTTTGAGTCATTTATTAAGTAATTATAAGTATTTAGAGGTCTTGGCGGAGACACTACCGTGCACCTTACGTAAATTTTAGATGATTCTTTGTCTTGGCTAATTAGAGATTATATCAAGTAGAATGTTTAGAGTAAAGGAATAAAATAAATATTCCTGAGTGCCTGTAATAATGCCAGCTTAATATATTAAATTATTAAGAAAAAGGAATCCTAAAATATCAATAAATCAATGCCAGCTTAATATATTAAATTATTTAAGAAAAAGGAATCCTAAAATATCAATAAATCTAACAATAATAACTACAACCCATTTTCTTTTGCCGCGTTGCTTTTGATGCGCGCTGCGCTTTTGTTTTTACGTTTACCGCACGTCCAACTAATATAAAACACTCAACATTCAAAATTCAACCTTATCAATGAAAGCATAAAGTTAGTTCAAGATAGGGTCGTTGCGACCTTCTGTTATGTATAGGACCGGCCGGGATTCGGGCGGTCAGTAGGTAGGTACACTGTCGCATTTGTCGCGTATGTCGCACTTGTCGCATTTGTCACACTTATCGCATTTGTCGCAGATATGAGGGTATAAAAGGACATGCGGGGCGGTAGGTTTTTTTGACTTAGAATTCGTCACTCAGACTGTCAAGGTCTCTGGCTTGCTCAGTAAAAACTCTTGGTGGGTGAATTTATTGGCATAAGAGTGGTTCGTCATTATGAGAGATTTTCTCCCCATCATGAGGGATCACTTTTTGGCATTATAACTAGTAAAATTAGTGGGTTTTTTGTATAATTTCAATAAATTTAAAAGCCAGAACTTTGTCCAGGTTTACAGTATACCTGAGGAGTCATTCCCGCCTAACGGTGCCAATGGGCATGATTCAGAGTCTTAGTAGTTATCAGGTCTGAAGGTGGCCTGACGTCTCCTTTTTACCAACACAGGAGACGATCTATCCTTCACGTTCTCACAATGTCCAGCTGGCAACGTAAACGAGGCTGCCATAGTTTGGGTCAGCATAGAGGAGTATTCCTCGCTCGTTGAAATTATGCAGTATTTGGAGAACGGTCTTGTTAAATATATTTATATATTTCTATTATATACACAATAGGGCGTCCTACTCTTGCCTCCATGCCCTCGGGCGCAAGGGGGGGGACAACCTACACAGGCTGATAGTATTGCAATCCTCAGTTTAGCCGACTGAACTCTTTAGAGCTTAGTTAGGGAATACGCATTCTCAGAAACTAAATCTGGTAAGGGATTTTAGTTTCTAGTTTAGATCTCCTGGGGATAATGTTAGATTTAACTTCATACACTGAATTAGGGGTAACAGGTTTGGAATTTAAGGGTTGATTTTATCCAGGTAATTGAAAATTCGGATATTAAGGGCGTTCAAGAAATCAAGGGTTTAACTTTTATAATGGTTCACGTGGTTGAATAGCTATCGAGCACTTTGGGTTATGTAGTGGTTACTAGGTATAATCTAGGTATCTGGGTTTCGATTATCAGGTTAATTCACGTGGATAGGAGGCTTATCAAGCGGTTGGGTCATACAACTTACTAGGTATAGTCTAGATGATGGGTAGAAGTTTTAGCAAGGTATAATATTATTTGTAATCAATAGGATAGCAGGACTTCCCAGAAATATGGGATTGTTCTGGTTTAGTGGCAGGCTGAGCGGTCCACTACTCTTATGTCCAAAGATAAGGCCTTGCAGTATTTTACCTTATCTTTCAGCGCGAATTCTGAAGTACTAGTAGACTCAATTGCTATAATTATATGGTAATCTTTTTCTAAAACAAATTTTAAGCCCGAGAGCTACAAAGGGTTGTTTGCTCGTTGCGTCCTGGGACAATGCGGATGAATAAACTCGGCATAGTTCTCCATAATATTATTAATTTGTCATTTTGACATTTGTCTTACACTCCGAATAGTGTTAAAAATATTGGAGGGGGCTTGTCCAGTCAGGGTCGAGAGCCACTGGTTTCTGTTTAATAACAGAGAGAGATAGCAATCTCTCGGGCGGATGGAGGGGCCCGACCTTACACCAATAACAAAATTATTCATAATCACTACAAACCTGCAAAATGATCCTAATATGATAGGGTTAGCACATCTCTGTATACTAGGTTCGAAACATACGTACGTTCGACTTGACATACCTACTTAGGCTAAATATCATTACAACTTATTTAAACCCAATTTAAATCCCATTAATTTATCTCAATAAAATCCTAGAACTAAAGAATGTCAATTTTAAAGTTTGTCGTGAGGAGATTTAGTACCACCATCATTAATATTATTATAAGATTAAGGAGCAAAAATGTAGGTAAAATGCATTAGGGTAGCTGTTGTGAAGGTTGGAGAATTTTAGTAGAAATGGTAGAAAAGTTGCACTTGGTAGAAAAAAGTAGTAGATTTAGTAGAACAAAATTAGGCATAGCAAGGTTTCTAGGTAGTTGGGGAGTCCAAGGTCTGACAAGCATTCACATTAAAGAGCAAGGGTTTCTACGGTACACAACAATACAGGGTCCTACCACTGACGATTCACATTGGCCAAAATAAGTACACAACTAGGTTTAATTTATTTAAAACAATCTCTCTTCTTTTTTATCTTTATTTTAAGGGGCGTTTATTACAGTGTCATTTTTGTAGTTTCTCGGGGTGCCGATTATGAAAATAACATCCGTACATCTGAATCTCCATTTTCGTAGACGGTTAAAAATTACGCTTACTACGCGGGCGAAGCCGCGGGAAAAAGCTAGTTGTCATTATAAATTTGTACTCCTATTTAATTTTGGGGCGCCTATGTACACTCCTATATGTAAGAAGTGCCTATATCCACATTCGTATTACTGCACTCGAATGTACCGCGTGTGATTCGCGTAAGATAAAATATGCAGCTTACGCCTACCATTGCAATGGACCTTCAAATTGATACTAGAAAGGATAAGGACAGTATATATATACGTATCTTGAGACAGGGATCGGATACCGGTATTTTTCTGAAACCGGTATTGGCCATTGACCCCAAACCGAAATGAATAGCGTTTGTGGTTTCGTTTTTTTTATGGTTTTCGGAACCCTCACGGAACCCTTAGTGCGCAAGTCTGACTCGCATTGGACTGGTTTTTAGGGTTCCGTAGTAAACAAGGAACTCTTATAGTTTCGCCATGTCCGTCCGTGCGTCCCCCGCTTTTCTCAGTAACCCTTAGTACTAGAGAGCTGTAATTTGGCATGAGTATACATATCAAACAAAACGGTATGCAATTAGCTTTACACACCTGTGATTTATTCTATTTTCATTGTTTATACACGAATTTTAGGACATTTTCACTAATTATGGTCACATAAAATTTAAATTCTTACTGACACCAAACTGACACTAGAAGTCATGAAGCTCGAAAAATTTAAGCACAGACTAGGTACTTCAACGATACTGTAGAGGCCGCACTTATCAGAACCGTCACAGAAGGAAACACAGATAAGTGTGTTATAACTGGAAGAAAACAAGACGTTAACTGTAACATATAGGTAGGTAGGTATATTATACACGGGTCATTGTCAGTTGTAAAAACAGAAGTTGTCCACCCGGTGGTCAATAGTCAACGGCTTATGTACATATAAGTTACCTTTTTATTACATGGATTTATAGTTATGGAGACACCGTTTATGCGGGTTACTACACCAATCCAAAATTAAGCTTTGTGGAACTTAACTTTTGATATGTCCACCGAAAAGACGCGAGCCTAAATCTGACAATGACCCACACCTACGCACAGGAATTTAATCTCACAGGTCTTCTTTAAGTGTCTGAACTCAAACTGTGATTAGCGCGCTCTATCGTTGGAGCACACTCCAATCTTCGACAGATTAGCCTTTTGACTACCACTTTAGCCTAATTGGGGTAGTGACCCTACCTACAAATCTGGAGGTCACGGTGATGAATACGAACATTTGTTCTTCATGCATGGATGTTTTCTATGTATTTAAGTATTGTAGCGGCACGCACTCGCGTGGGAGGCAATGGAAACAGGTAGCGTATTCGAGGAAGGGTTTATACTTTATAGTAGACTGAGACCATGATACAATAACATACTGCGCCAGGTATGGCAATCCGGTACATTGGTTAGTAGTGTGGGTGACACAACCTACGGCATCGGCCTATCGGTAATATGCGGATTATGCGGACGTAAGTGTGTGTGTCGTCGACAGTGACGTTCAGTCACGATCCGGATTGTCACTGACCATGACTGAAACTACAAGATTTGGCGGGGCAAGTTTCTCAGCTAGTTTGTGAGGTCGAAACTGGAGGAGATGCTCGCTCGTAGATCGGTTTAAATATAGCTCAAAAGGCAAAAGGCAGCATGTAATGGGATATTTTACCCCGAGGCGATTCGATATAAAGCTAAAGTCACCGGGAGTCCTTATGAAATTAGGAAAAATCTTAACAACGCGTTGCAGATTCTAGATGATGGGTGCAACAACATCTACTGGATAATTGAGAAAACTCACTACGGGCATTATAACGGCGTGGTTTCTTGGTGAATCTTCGGGGTAGCTTCTAGGTATTTTTATTAGTAGTCCATATCTCATATCTTTCGATACCTAAATATGTCTGAAATAGAGTAGCCGGCGCCATCTATCCGCGCTAGGTTAAACTATTGTCTTGAACGCTGTTATAATATTTCCGGATGCCGGTGAGTTGCTCTGAGTTACCAAACTTCTTGCCCCGTGTTCCGAATCACGCTAACAACACTCACAGCGCTTACAGTGCTGACGGCCGGTCCGGTGGCGCGACGTGTCCTCGTCTTCCTTAAGTTTCCTATATCTATATAAGTCGTATAATAATCGTCGCTTAGTACAGTTACTAACCTAGATAAGAGTGTGTATAAAAATAAGGACACGCATTGTCAACATAGTATTTATTTTCCACATCTATCAGACCCTTAGAGCATTTGAGACAGGAGGCGCCTTCATCGCATCTTTCCAAACAAAATATTTCGCCAAATTCTTGGAGGAACGAGGTAGAACACATAAGCAAATTATGCACACTTGCATAACATTCTCTCATTACTACGCACCTACACTATCACACGCGCACACTCAAAACACTCAACTTGAGCAATAAAATTCGACCTAACAAGCGTGTACAACTGTACACTAGGTCAATTATCTCATACTTCAACCAACCAACCGACCAATGTCACTAAGGATCACATTTCATAGAATTTTTTATAGACAGTGGTCCTTATGTCCTGAAATACGGTGAAGTTTGATGTCAAAATAGTGGCCAAGCGTGATGGTCAAGTACCGTACAGGCCCATAACTTCGCCTGGGTTTTGGCACTTTTTTGCAAATTTCTCACAAATTAACACCCTTTTTTTGCTTGTTAAGATCAAAAACAAATTAATCTAAAAGGGACTTTAGTTTGCCGTAATTTAAGGTCTAAAATTCGCTAAAGAATGACTACAATTGGACTCCAAAGGTGGTAGGCGAAGTATAGGTAAGATGCCCTGTCTTCGCCTACATACTGCCGGAGCGTAAATTATAGATAAAATTTGAAGTTGCCTCCAGCTATCTTATTTATTTTTAACGTGTATTTCGAATTTGAACCTTAACTATTCCCAAATAGTCATATTTAAAAAAAAACGATGGTAGGCGAAGTCAGGTTAGTTTCATACATTTACTGTACTTTCGATAGGGTTGTCAAATATCACGTCATCTTACTCGACAACCAAAAAGAAAGGGTAATGGTTTATGACTAGTAAAAAATACTTGTTTTAAAATTATGAAATTATTTCAAACAAGTTGTAATAATTTACTACTCAAAAATAAATAAGCACAAACAAATATAAATGTATATAAATATACACCATATACAGATGTTACACAAATATAAAAACTGGGTAGTCAATAAATTATGAGTCATTGGAGAGCCACAACCTCCAACATATATAAAACATATGATTTATAACATAATAATAATAATAAAAGCAACTCAAATCAGTTCACCCGTTTCAGAGCTATGGTGCCCCAGACAAACATAGGTACATAGCGGTCAAACTTGTATAAGACCCCATTTAAGCGTCGAGGGATGAATTATCCTTACTACTAAATGAGAAATTTTAAATATATCACACACTTGGATTGACAACCCTAGGGGTAGGCGAAGTGTAGCTACAAGATGGCCGGAACATCACCTCAATTACATTTTAATCGATTGCGACGTATACACATAACTTACGTAAACAATAATAACACCATAAGAAAGAGCATTTGTTGTACATTATAATACAAGAAAAAGCTCACCTTTATCTCTTCTTTTGCACTTACTATCGTTAAGTTCCGCCAAGGTAAAACCGAACACGTGCTTTCATTTGAACGAAAAAACCGCGCTGATCGCAAACGGCGTTAAGTTAGCCACAATTGATGCGAGAATATTGCCATGCATAAAAAACACTTTCTATTTAGTAGTTTTGTGTGGAGTCAGCCCTAAAAACTAGGCGTGAATTTCAACTTTCATAAAAATAGGCGAAGACAGGTATCCCAGGCGAAGATACGGAGTTCGACGGTACGAATGTTTTTAAACCCCTTGTCGCATGACTTAAAAAAATATTCGTTTAAATTTGAACCTTGATACGAGGTAATAAGGTCTACAACGATATCTGCCATATATGGCTTCATATGCGGTAACGGGGTTTAAATCGACTTCGTAATCGATGCTTGATTTACGATTTTAATGAAATCTTTATTGTGCAAAAAATTAGGGGAGAAGTGGCATGAAAGAGCCAGTTTTCTTTACGGAGGAAAAAATACTACATGTAATGAAAAAGAAGTAATTTTTTATTTTAAAAATTATTCTTTATTTATTTGAGTAAGTAATTTCGTACAAAAAAATCTTAAATAATATATAAAAATCAACGAAATATGCATTTCAAAAAAATGTGTCATTCGGCTCTTTCATCACAGCTCGGTATTGAAAGAGCTGCCATAAGTTTTGAAAGAGCTGGTTAGTATAACAAGGCGTAATTATGAAAATTATCAAAAAAAATAAATAACTGCGACATAAAAAAAACTTAAATACAATTCTAGCAATATTTTTTAAGTAATTGCTAACATTTCTTAACAAAAAAAAACAATTCTATCAGTCATTTTAAGTACTCGTTTTTAATGCTTTCTTAATCTTAACATATTATTCAGTCAGAGGTACATATACGTTCTACAGAACTTAACATATTATAGGCAGTTTTTTTATTAATAACAGTCTCTAAATAAAAACAAATCTTCTATCAAAACCAACATCATTAAATCTCCAAGAACTTCAAAAATAATATTGCTATCTTTGAGCCTAAATATCTATCTATTCATTAAATATAATTATCAGACTGTTAGGAACATCAAATGTATTTTTTTTTAAGCTTAAAAACATTTCTTACAAAAAAAGTTCAATTGCCCCTTAATGCCACAAGACTCATGAGCCCAACCAAAACAAATTTTGCATTGAAACCAATCTTGATCACTGTTTCCATATGGCTTGCTACAACTGTGCAATCATCACTGTTTGTGTTTGTTTCGGAGTTTTTTTTGCTTGGAACAACCCTTTTTTTTTACTTCAGCTAATACGATAGAATCGGACGAATCAGATGAGTCACTTTGAATAGAAGAATTTTCCGGATTTTTTCTTGAATTTCTATTAAGAGTTTTTAAGGATTTTTTTGTAGTCATTTTCTTGAGCTTGAGCCAAACCTAGAGCTCCAGGCGGACCACGACTTAACATAATATCCTTGTAGTTTAATCTAGGAAATACCAAAATGGGCGGTAAAAACCACCAGCAGCATTAATAAAGAACAGAGTTGTCACCAACGTTCCTCGTTCGGCTGAAGCTTGTCCAATTTGTTTGGAACATTTTTCAGCTATGATTTTAGGAGAATTGGTGACTGTACTGCAGCCTGTTTCGTCGGCGTTAAAAATCATATGGGGAGGAAAATTGTGTTTGCGTAAAACAATGCTGAATTTCTCAAAAAACATTCCTACATTTGTTTTGTTAAAGGATGTTGCACGGGATAGTTCTCTATCCCGTGCTTTCAGGTTTTCTCACACTTAAATCTTTGTGTCTGCTCATAAATCCTTTGAGCCAATCATCACTAGCAGTTTCGGCTTCTTTCCATTTATCTGGGCAAATATCATTATTGGCTTTGACATAATCAAATGCCAGTTTCTTAGTTTGATGCCTTGTTAAGCCATAGCACATTTTAGAAGCAGTCTTTAAATAATCCGCAAGCATGTTTTCCTGCTCCGATGTGAAAATACGCTTATTTCCTATATTAGGACAGTGTTTATATGGTAATTCACCAGTATTCTTTGCTTTTTTAACTATTTTTGCTAAATAAGCTGGCGATATATTTAAGGCAAGTGCAGTTTTATTTATAGACTGGCGCTTTTCTAAAACTTCAGCAACTGCCTCTTCAATTACCGATTTATTGGGTCTTTTTCGTTTTTTTGGACCAACTTTCTCCATATTGAAATATCTGAAGCAATTAATTTAATAATATTATGAAAAAATGTACGTATATTGTACGTACATTGTACGTATATTAGTATTATTTTATATTATTTACAAAAAACAATTTCAAGGTTATGAAGGAGCCAGTTATGAAAGAGCCGGCTTTTTCGATGCCCACTGACCCAGCTCTTTCACGACTTGTTCCAAAAATATATATAACCTTCAAAATAACAACAATATCAGACCTTTAGCAGATAAGTTTTTATGCAACTGCAAAGCCAAATATATGCACCAACTGAGTCTATAACCCATTTGCCTATAATTGTTAACAAAAAAATACCAAAAAACAACTAAAATGAAACAAAAAACTTACTTTTGAGTGCCTAAAACTTTGACTCGATGCACCGATTGTGGTTGGTTTCGGCGAACTGTCAAATGTTTGTGGGTGACGGGAAATCAATGTTGCCACCTAAAAATAATATTGCCAACCAAATCTGTTCTAAAACTACCGAAATAATGCAAGTGGCTCTTTCAAAACCTGGCTCTTTCATGCCACTTCTCCTAATTAAAGCAAAAATATACGTGCACGTGAAATGATAATTTATTTTTTCGTAATTTGTAAACGTTTCGTGTTTTTGTGTATTTGCCTTTATGTTCTGTTTTTGCACCCTAAAACAGAACATTAAGGCATTTTGACGGAGCTCTTCACACGCCGGTATCGATTTCAAGACTGACGTATAATCTATTAAGTAATGAAGTAGTTTTTAATAATGTGGCAGTTTTTTCCCCTCACCTTTGGCAGAGGGGTAAGTATATCAATGGCGCCTCCAGTCTTATAAATAAATTGTAACTAGAAGGATGCTTATAATGAACGCCTTCCTTACTGAATGATAATGAACAATTAATAAAGTAATCGTAAGTAATTCATTAAAAATGAATCTTAGTTATATACACATCTATTAAGAGAAATTACTAGAAGAGTACCTAATTTATTATGAAAACAGAACATTACATAATATAGTAAAGGAATTAATACATTCAGGAATTTATTAATAAACCATCACGAAACAAAACCAAATGTGTTCGTATCGAATACTTTACCCGACGTATACAACTCCTTTTACTAAGAGCGTATCTGTTCAAAGCGTGAAGACCGATTCGCGACCGTAAACGCATGCGCGTAAGGTGTAGTTTCGTCAAAACGCGGTCAATTAGGATAATTCGGTCAAACGAGCCAAAGCGGACAGATCAGCCAACAGTACTAGTTCGGCTGGCGCGGCTAATGTACCTATCGCTGCTAAGCGCGTCAGTTATGATAATTCACGATATAAAAGGGGCGGACGTATCGAGGCGAGTTTTCATTCTTGTTCAGACTGTCAGTGACTCTGGTTACTAAACTAAATTATTATCGGTGAGTTTTTTAGTCGTTATTCTGTTGGGATTTTGCCGTTATAAGAGAGCATTCTCCATAGCGGGAAAATCCTTTCATACTTTTATTTTCTCATTATTATTTGGGGTTTGAGATTACAGTTATTTATTTTAAAGAGCCAGATCACTGTCTAGGCATACAGTAAGCCTAACGAAATACGCTTAACCATGCGGTGTTAACCGAGCTTATTCCGGAGTACATTAGTTTACCAAATTGTATGGAGGATTTGGCGTCCTTTTATATCAAAATGGGACGAACATTACTCCTAGCGATTCTCAATGTCCAGCTGGCAACGTAATCATGGCCTATCTGCTTCTTCTTCAGACCTGGCACAGAGGGTGCTCCTCGCTTGATGAAATTGTCCAGTATTTGAGATTCGGTCTTGTTAAATATATTTATATATTATTTTATATGTTAGGGCGTTTCATATCACAGATCCCTTTAGACTTCGGTCAGTTGTGATATGGAGCAACACACGGGCTTTAGGTTGCAATTATCAGATTAGCCTCCTGAACTTTATATTAGGGAAACGCTTAGAGTAGCTAAATTAGGGCCCTCACTACATTACACTCACATATAAATACCTCTCGGCTGAGGTTTGCATACACTAGAGTAGGGATTATTTCTATTTGGGGTTGTATTTAGAATAGGATTAGAGTTTTACATAATTCTTGCATTTTAGGGAAAGGGTTTAGGATTTAGGGTTTTATTAGGTATTTACGTTTAAATAGGTATTTTGATGGGTTTTCTAGGTAACAAATACGCGATCTTTAAATGGTTCAGTATTTCCTTTTATGATTAGGATAGCAGAATTGGCTCAGAAAGATGGGCTAGTTCTGAATGTGGCAAGGCGGAGCAGTCACACGGTTTTATCTTGTAATTTCATGAGTGAAGGAATACTCATTGTTTATATTTCATTGTTTCATGATTATGATAGCAATGAAGTTCCGTATTTCGCAGATCATAGATATTCATGTACCTATGGCTAGGTAGTATGGGGATGTGAATAGGCTAGAAGGGTTGAGTAGTTAGAGATGATCTTCAATCATCTAAGGCTTATTAATGAGTTTACCTCATTAGTATGTCTAGTTCTGGTGCAGGTTACGACCATTCCCCATCTTGGCGAGTCAGTGGCACTGTATGGAAATAATATAACAAAATACCATACCAATCAAAGTTATTCTTTAGCTTTAGCTTAATACTGGGTTCCTTCATTACGTAGGATTACATTCTCTACTATGGAAATATTGATGAATAATTTTGATATAGGAAAGAAGGATGTTCTGGGAAACTTGCCGCCTATAGCGTCCATAGCTGCTGAGTTCGTAAAGAGGTCCTTTAGTCCTTGTAGGGGTTAAATCACCAAATAAATATTATTTTTTATATGGTTAGGAAACAAAGGGTTTCTATTTACATTAGGAAAACTTATTATGATGTTTGAGGAAAATAGTAGAAATGGTAGGAAAAGTTACGATTGGTAGGAAAATCTGGTAGGTTCCGTAGAAAACCTAATAGGCTTTGTTGGGTTTAGGCTGGTTAGTGAAGAGTCCAGGTCAGATTTGTTTCGCATTAAAGAACTGGGGTTATTTCGGTACATAACGTAGGTTTAATACTAGACGATCACTTGGCCAAATTAATAATGTTTTACGTTTAATTATTTATTTGATGGGTTTTGAGACATGTTTGGGGTAGGAGCGGGGTAGTTAGTTAGAGAGGGGAGGAGGTGAAGGGGGGGGAAGTTACAAAATGTTCTAAGCCTCCTAGGTATTCTAAGTTCTAGATCAGGGTTTTAATGTGGCCATTTCAACAGGCGACAGATGAACAGGGATAGAGGGGCAATCGGGAACTGGGGGCCGTGCTATATAATAATGCCTTACCGTGAAGGTTTTGCCATTAATCGACACGCTATGCATGCGGGTTGGCAATCGCAGGGCGTAACATCTCCCACCGGTGACGCTGATGCCCTTCACCGATCTGGTTAAAAATTTGCTATGCCATTTTGAATGATTTCCGCCATTGCATTGTTTTCGGTCGTCAGAGCCTCGTTCGATGACCAGCAGGATGCACCGCGGGCAGGAGAGGTTAACTTGGGGAGCGTATGCATTTTAAGTGTCCCCCTTATAACCACAGTCGTAAACATAGATCCCTCGATTATAATCAGTCACACTGATCTATATTTTAATCTTAGGTGCTGCTTTGTTGGTGGGATTACTTCTTGATACCCATGAGGTACTCGGCGATGCCGATGTAGTAAATCGTCTGGGCGATGCCGAAGAGGGGTGCGATCACCATCATACGACAGGCGCCGCCCTTGAAGAAAGCCGTTACGCCCTCGTTCTTCAGCGTCGACCTGCAACCACGTCAATGTATCATCGCTGGAGATAAGCTAGAAACTAGCGGGGACTAGTGAAATTCGTACGAAAACTCGTGTAATAACCGACCGCCTTTGGTAGTCACTGTGCTTTGCACATGGAGTGATAAAATCACCTGGACTTCGAGAAAAGCCATCTGTACTCCGCGATAGCGACTCAAATGTGGTCACGATGCTGAGTATTAAGGGATCGACTGATTGGATTGAAATAGATGCTTTAGTAACTTCCCATTATCTTTTACTAGTCCTGCAAGTTTTGTAAAACATTATTTTGTAATGGCGTGTTTTATGTTTATTAAAAACATTATTCAAGTCGATAAACTCAAAAATACTCATACAGTTTCCATCCGGACCGAAATATGTATGGTACAAATGGACCATCATTGCGTATTTTTGTGTGATCACTACATAGTATAAAACAAAATCGCTTTCTCTGTCCCTATATCCCTATGTATGCTTAAATCTTTAAAACTGCGCAACGGATTTTGATGCGGTTTTTTTTAATAGATAGTGATTGAAGAGGAAGGTTTATATGTATAATAACATCCATTAAATAGTGCACCCGTGCGAAGCCGGGGCGGGTCGCTAGTTTATCTATAAATTAACCAAAATAATGAGTAATTTTAACTTTTGAATGACTGTTTTTTGTATTTTTGTAGTGTTTCTTAAATAATTACGTAACTACTAAAATATTATTATATCCATATTATTATCTCTTGATTATCCATATTTTTGCATACTAATGCAAATAATTAATTACCAGTAACATTCTAACTTATATTTTGAATTAATAGACAGACTTAAATTTTGAATATACCGCAGACCAATGTAGCGACCTACCTAAGGCTATAGCCGGCCGGCCTAGTTAAGGGACCGACTGATAGGACTGGAGTCTCGCACTGAGTACTCACGTAATGCAGTCCAAGATGCCCGTGTACTGCTTCTCGCCGGTGCCCTTGGTGAGCGTCTGCATGCGCGTCTTCACCACGTCCATCGGGGTCGCTACCCATGCCGCCGTCGAGCCCGAGGCGCAGCCCGACAAGAATGAACACCTGCAAAAATAACACGCATCTATTATTAAACAAATCAAATAACTCATAAATCCAGTCTGTAGGGGATTTTGCCTTGCAAAATTTTAATATATATTGGTGGGGTCTTATATCCCACTTATGAAAAAAAAACCGGTCAAGTGCGAGTCCGACTCGCGCATCGAGGGGAACCCTCGGTGTTCCGTACACAGATGTGTTCCGGTTCCAACCCTATTAATACAGGAAAATCTCAACAACATGATGTAGAAATTGAACGCCATGGGTACTTACGACGCCATCTATCGGCGAAATTTGTTACAAATTTGAGCGACAGAATAACTTAGCACGTATGGTGGCACGTGAACCGATTTTTTTTTCTTTATTTGAAAGAAGGTACTTTCAGCATAATTTCGTAGGAATTTATAAAACAAAAATACATGCAAAGGTGATTAAATTACAAACTTAGTAGGTACAGATTTTTTTTGATAAAAAAGCTATAGTTATATTTTTACACAGTCGGTTATATTTATAACATAGGCTAGGGATAAGAAAGGATTTTTCGAAATTCATCCCCTAAGGGGGTAAAACAAGGGAAGAAAATTTGTATGGGAAACGTAATTTTTAGGACTTAGAAACTTGAAATTTCGTATATAGACTATCTGTTTAAATATGACAAAACCAAATTATACCACCATAGAGATAGAACTTGATTGATATGTAACACAGATTGTGTTTTATAAGTGGTCGTTGGACCAAATTCTAATCACATAATATTCCGATTATGTAAAATCAGTATCAATTTGCGCGTGTGGGATCGGCCATTGGTATACCTACTGTTCAAAATAACTAATTGATGCTATTACAATTGTAAATGAACATCTTGAAGGTTTAAGCGCTTATTACACCATCCTGAATCAGCCGTCCTAACTAGGACGCGAGGGAGGGGATAGTAAGGAAGCTTTTAGGATCCTTGCTTCCTGAATGCGATTACACTTTCCTGAATCTGCTTCCTAGCTCAGTCAGGATTCTGAATTCAGGATGGTGTAATAAGCGCTTTAAACTGATAAATGTATATATGTATGTACCTAGTATAACTAGGTTATAATGGGTACTTACACATATCTATTGCAACTGTCACTGTTTCTGGTGAATGCGACCGACTGCATTAATGTTTTTCTTAGCACATTAAATCGGCAGTTAACGTATATATCTTAATTAACTTGATGATTTCATTTAGTTAACCTACCCTCTCATCTCTGTTATTCTCATAAGAAAACTGTTTGTTATAACGCTTGTTACTAATACGCTGCTTTTTATATATAGTACCTAACACCTAATTAGTAATAACAAATGTTACATTGTTATCTTCCCTTGCTCCAAGCGATTTGTTCCGCTTGCACATGTTCGTATGGGTATAAATATAAATGTTATGTAAATAACCGATATAGTGGCTTTTTTAAGGGGAAACACATTGCTATTTTTGGGTAGGGCAAAACCATTTCGTACTGGGTATTCTATACGTCCGCCAGAGCCTAAAACGCCCGGTAGCCAATTTCTACTCCGCGTCAAGTGGGGGGGAGGGGGGGGTCAAAGTATGGAGCGCCCGGCGCTCAGAAAAAAATTTCTAGCGGATTAGTTTGGACCTATGAGACAAGTTTGGTGTCGTTTTCAGGTAACTATATGACGCCCAATTCGTTCCCCATACCAGTTTTTTAGGCTTCCGTAGCAAAATAAGTCACAATCCTTAAAATAATAAAATTTTAGTAGTAATGAAATGTAAAAAAACCCTCATATTTTTGTAAAAAAATTGGTTTATAAAAAATACTATCTAAAAGCCTATTTAATGCAAATTCTAAAAATATTTATGTTTCATATAGGTTAACCTACAATCATCGTAAATAAAAATTAAAAGTGCATGTACCTGCTTGATTCCAGCGGGGGGCGCGCAAGCGTCGCTCGGTTTTCTATTGGAAATTGTATGAGATCTTGGAGTAAAGCAATCCCCCCCCCCCACTTGACGCGGAGTAGAAATTGGCTACCGGGCGTTTTAGGCTCTAGTGGACGTATAAAATACCCAGCAACAAATGGCTTAGCCCTACCCCAAAAAAGGTATGTTTCCATTACTTTCCATACAAGCATTCCCGTTAAAAAACGGACTAATAACCGTTATTGGCCTTCAGTTAACTAACAACTTATGTAAAAATATGTAATATAATAAGGCTGTTTTATGCTTAATACAAATAAAATAAAAATAAAAATATCTCACAATATTTTATTATGATTAGTTTACCTACCTTATTTTATTACCTTTCTAATATAATCTTGACGCTTAGAGACCTTAAACATCTCTAACAAATCTCGATTGTTATTAGTTTCTTAGTCTTATTTTTGACAAGTAACACTACATTTCATTAATACTTTGATTATTGTATTATTTTTATTTGATATAGATAGATTTTGACTTGTAAAAGTTTTCTTGAGGCCTATTTGTAGAATAAATGTTTTGATTTTGATTTTGTAACTAGTGACCGAAGAGCTGGCAACTTCCTCGCACCGCATTGCGATAAAGCGAGGAAATGCCGCCAGTATCCTCGGTACAATGCCTCAAGAGCCTGTTTTAGATTTAAGTGAGTTTTAATTTCATTTATATTGTTTAAGTTATTTTTGCTAATTGACGGAGTGAAACGAAGGTCTCTGCTTTAGCTTCGACAAAAATGCTTTCGTATGTCCGGATTTCTGGATATCCGTTTGTTCTCGTCTATAGGTTGCAATTCTCAACCGATTCTCGTGAAATTTCGTGAGCAGGTTCGATAGTTAAATGGAATTTTTTGCCGGGACGGTTTTTGGAAATTTTGTGTGCAGGTTGGATAAATATACAGATTTTTTTTGTCGAATAAGTTTTTGGAAATTTAAAAAAAATATATTTGTTCAACGGTTTGTTCTCCTCTACAGGTCGCATTTCGCAAACGATTCTCGTGAAATTTTGTGAGCAGGGCCGGTAATTATATAGAATTTTTTGTCGAGTCTGGTTTTGGAAATTAAAAAACAATTTTTATTTCAAAGATTTTGTAAGTTTCTGCGTCCGAATTTCGATTTGTTGTTCTCTACAGGTCGCATTTTTCAACCGCTTCTCGTGAAATTTTGTAAGTTCGATATTCATAATTGATCTTTTTTATGTCAGATTTTGGAAATGATAAAAAAACTCATTCATGAGGTCTACAGCTCACAGAGCCACTAGTATTATTATTCTTGTATGTTTAGAAAATAAATTGTTTTTATCCAAAAGTCAAATAAAAGGTCTAATAAAAATCCGGTAGGTAGTAGAAGGTTTGCGTACCAGAAAGGCGGGTTGTCGGAGCCCTCAGCCTTGGGTGCCAGGCTGTTGAGGAAGGCGAACATGGGGAAGTAAACACAGCAGAAGGTGACTTCCCGCCCCAAGGTGGCATCGAGCCCTTTGTACAGCCCTAAGGCGCCGCGCTCCGCCAGCAGCTTGCGGATCAGCTCCATCGCCGACTGGTGACGAAATTCCTTGCCCGCTATAATAAAAAAAATAAAAAAATGTTAGCCTTTTCATATAATATTTCTGGTTTAGAGCCGTGTTTAGCACACTCGTCCATCCCTCTTTTATCGACTTTGTAGTATTATAGTCAAAAGATAACCATGCACATCTAAGCTTTTGTGTGCCTATTCTCTTCATAGATGTATGAGAAGCCTTTAGCTCAGCAATAGATATGTAAGCTGATGATGAGGGACCACGGCCTTTCACCGAGTACATTTGCCTCGATCCACGACTAACTTACTCTGTGCCTCGTTCTGATTGGCTAAAATGCCGAAAAGAGCCGGAGGTAACACATACATATGTATATAGAAACTACGCACACTTGCAAAACATTCTCCTATTACTACGCACTTACACTAAAACAACCACGCACTTACACTAAAACAACGACGCTCGCACACTCAAAACACTAAATTTGAGCAATAAAATTCGATCTTACAAGCGTTTACAACCAATGTGACTAAGGATCACATTTCATATAAATTCTCATAGATAATAGTCCTTACGGTCGGAAATACAGTGACGTGAAATGTCGAAATAGCGGCCAAGCACAGACAAGTAAGTGTTCAGAAAACCGACTTAGGAACAAAAAATTTGAGCGTAGCAATAGTTATTTGTTATTCAAGGCTGCAAAGTTGTTGTTTGGTGCGAGTGGTCGAATTGAAAACCGAGCTAGCGAAGTATTCAAGAATAGAATCCTGAGCGTAGCGAGGGTTTCAAGACACGAGAAGCCAAATAACTTTGCTGCCGAGCGAAACATAACTTTTCACCTCACCCTAGCGAGGAAACGTATGTACAAGAAAACAATTCAAGTATTATTAAAGAAAATTGCAATACGAAATTGTTTGAATATATTCCTTATTTTTGTATTTCCATAAATTAAAAAAGTAGGTAAAATAATGATATAAAACTAAAATTGAATGATTTTCAATTTAATGTAAGTACCTAAAATAAAATGTTTCATCGGATGACACATTCCTTGTGCGAGCGGGCCGTCGCTATATACATGTATAGCGCTGACTCACTCGCACACCGCACCGTCGTGCGGAAACCGCATCAGTGTAGAACGGCCTTAAGACCGCATGGCCGAACCATGATTCTGAACGCTCCATAAAAAAATTAGGTAGCGCGGTACTCCGTCATGTTAGAATTTCAAAATCAATACAATAATTTCCTATCTGTGAGTGAGGGACTGACCCTTCTTGGCCTGCGCGGCGAGGCGGCCCGCGTCCTGCAGCTGGATCTTTAGCAGGTCCATGGGCGTGGTGACGATGGTACCGCACGCGCCCGCGGCCCCGCCTGCTATCGTCTGCCGGTACAGAGAAAGGCTCCTGCCAAAACACATTATGCTTGAAGCTCTGTTTGCTGACAAACATTTTAGACAAATGTGTTAAATCCTCCGCGTAAGCTAAACGTCTATCAAACATCAAATCAAACGTCTATGAAAAAGTGACTTTACCGTCCAGGAATGCTACCGCGAACCACAAACGAAGTTTTCCCTCTCTGTCGCACTTATGTGCAAACTTTCAAGTACGACAGAGAGGGAAAATTTCGAATGCCATTCGCGGTAGCACCCCTGGTAAAGTCACTTTTTGATCGGATTCGACGAACTCACAGATAATGTTAAAATTGTTAATAATAAGGAAAACCGGCCAAGTGCGTGTCGGCCCGACACTGTCGGGCCACGCACAGTGTAGGGTTCCGTAGTTGCCCGTCCATCACGTCACCGGTCATATGCTGAATTTCGGACCCGTAGAAGGGTTTTTACAGATCTTAGTACTGATGATGTACTTTTTTGTGTATGTTGTGTTGTATACATATTTTTGCCCTTTACGGTACCTACCTAATGTCTACTTAGCTGTGATAGTTTTCTTTTTAAATTCATCGTTTATACTACTACCATGATTTTTTTCACATGCCTAGTAGCCACCGTTTAGCTGGCAGGGGGGACACTTGACCATAGCAAAAATTATCACTTCAAAGCTTAATATCACGCCAACCGATTCTTGAATCAAAAACTTTTAGAAACCTTATAATATTTTACTTTTTAAAGAGCTATCCAACGATACCCCACACGAAGGGTTTTGGAAGAAAAAAAATTGCACCACCATGTAGGGGAGGTACCCTAAAAAAGATTTTTTTTTAATGATTTTATTCTACCGTTTTGTCGGCGTCATTGATATGTATACTTATGCCAAATTACAGCTTTCTAGTACTATCGGTTACTGAGAAAAGCGGGGGAGGGACGGACGGACATGGCGAAACTATAAGGGTTCCTTGTTTACTACGGAACCCTAAAAAGTGATGGGGTATATAATATATACCTCTCCGTCCTTGCGGCGGTGGAAAGATTCTGGACCCTCTCGGAGTATGAGTCAAGTCCATTCAAGAATGTAGTAAATGGTGATCCGAAATGGTCTCCACCTCTTTATCGATCCTGCAATGTCCCACTGCGCGGGAAATCTTCGTGTAGGCGACAACTAGATTAAAGGGTAAGTCGGCGTTTGTATGCCAACCACCGTCGCCCCACGCGTTTGCGGCGCATTGGTTGAGAGGCTGAATCGTCCTCTTTCCCACGTTCCGCTGCCTCCTGCGCCATCGGCCTGACAGAGAGGCCTTCGACGATCTGCTACTGCCGACTATGGCTTCTACCACGAGGGTCCCTCGTTCCACAACCTAACCTAACTCAAAATGTATTACTCTACACATTACCTAGGTATTACATGGAATACCTGAATTATATTGATTTCCGGTAACATTACAGCATGTCCCACAGCTATGCCACATGGAGGGGAAATATGAAGATAAGATATTTTACCGAAAGAAGACTTCATTTTATTTTTAAAAATATTTAGAACAGGTTTTAGAAAAATTGCCTTCCTACGTATAGATAGTCCGGTGATCTAATGCCAAGGAGCCATAAAACTTTAAGCAATAAAATTAAATTTGCAACAATAAGTAGCACTTTTTATTTCGAATGGTCACAAGTGGTGGCACGAACTTTTGAATTGCAACCTTAGAATAGCTTTTTAAAGCATAAATACCTTGTGTATTCCGTAAACAGATTATCTCATCTCAACAACTACCGTCAAATATTTTTTGCCTCATTACAATTTTTATTGGTGTAATTTATTTGACATTGAACTTTAGTGCAAACTATTACGTTAGCTTTTGCTATGTGTAAGAAATCAGATGACCTTTTGCAATAGACTCACTAATCACTCTAATCAGCTTATTTTTATGTCTGTTCGGCCTTAGACCAGTGGACGGGCTATACCTACAGGAATGGAAAGACTAAAATGTGTACAAAACGAGTTTCTTGGTTTTTCTTTTGTTCAATACGCTTAACAAGTTCTTTAGGGAATAATATTAACATGATTAACCTTTTCACTTGCAATAATAAAAAATACAGCATATTTTTTTACATTTTAGCGGGTTCAATACAGGTTATAGGTACAGGTCGGGCGTTTTTCTAAAACCTGTTAATGCAGTTCTAATTATTTATGCCAATATTTAAAGTACTTATCCCCTCCATGTAGCCTAGACCTGGGACACCCTGTATGAAACAAATGGCAAACATAGAATATGCGATGCAATATTTACCCATCTGGTGAAGTTAAGTAGTAGCGGAACATATCGTTGCTAGCAAACTTGATGGCCTTCTCTGGACTGATGAGAATGATATTCACTAGCGATCCTCGGTACATGCCCCAGTACCCCTCCTGGGCATATGTCTTCTTAAAACAATCCAACCTGTTACAGTTATAGTAATAAATCAGTGGATATTCGTAGACGTAAGGTTAGACCTTAAAACTTTCAGTACTAGGAACCCGCTGGGCGGGATCAGTTGCTGTTTGTAGCGAATGTAGCGAACAAGGCGGCAAAACCACGGTATCGGCTACGCGAGTTGTAGCGCTTTGAAAAAGGTTGGCACTGTTAGAAGTAAATGTGTTTAGTTAAACCGAACCCAAAGGGAATGTGAACCATTTGTGAACGAATGGCCAACATCCAATTGGTTGTCTCCAGTCATCTTTTTTTCAACACTTATTCACGCCTGCATTTTCAAAATTGCAATGTAACGTCTGTCTTAGTCATATAAATTAAGATACATATTTCACTGACCGTACCTATAAAATAAACATTAAGACTTCGGCTGGTTAGCTCCATACTGACCGACCGACCGGATTTGAATACTAACATGTTTTTGTACTGCTTCTCGCCATTGGGGCCGACCACCTGGTTCTGTAGTCGGGTCTTGACCAAGTCGAGCGGGAACACTACGGATACGCCGATGATGCCAGCGATGCCGCCGTTAATGACTTTCGGTATCACCCTGGAAACACACGGTCAGGAAACTATCTCGATACCATAATATGTTATGCCGTCATTTTTTAAACCTTTAATAGTATACATTTCGGATATAATAGTCGATTTAAACTATCGTTTAACCTATGGAGCCATCTGGTCACTCCCTACGGACGTGGTGCAACTTCGACCCCTCTTGTCAAGTGAGTGGCCAACTTGACTGTTAAAAAGTTCTCAAGCTGCCCGGAGGCCTCTAACTTGGCTTAACGACTGCTATCATAAACAGCAGCTGGGATCACCGGCTTAACGTGCCTTCAAAGCACGAGAGCGCTCAGTTAGTAACCACTCAAAGCGGTCACCCATCCAAGAACTGACCCCAGCCCATGTTGCTTAAGCCGTCTTCTCCCGGCGAAAAAACAATAGCATTCTTTTGTAATGATACCGTCCCTGGGATCCCAGATTTATATTTTTCGCCGGGAGACGACGGCTTAAAAATCTAATGCCAATGCCAATATCATCGTTAAAAATTTGCGAGTGAATTAGTAATCGATCTATTTGGTTGTGTTATTTTTACTATTTCATACCAACAGTAGGCATCAGAAACATTATTTGTCGAGGATAAAAACTATTTTAAATATTAGGTAACCGACATACTAAAACTTCATGGTTGCTTATATAATGTGTCAGAATTAACTTTTTTATCTTAAGTTGAGTGTACGATATAGCAAATTGAAATTAATAATGTTTATGTTCATACACATTTGGAATTTACTTACATTGGTCGTGGAATTACAACTGGTGGTTTATCTTTGTCTGCTGCTTTGATGGTAGCCATGTTTGTGGGTGGGTGGTAAAATACGTCCACAAACGAAATGTTTCTGTTGATCAAATATACTATACTAGCTTTTTCCCGCGACTTCGTCCGCGTAGAACTTCTATATGTATGGCGTTTAAGAGTGAGTAAGAAAAATGTAATAAAATAAAAAAAACTCTTTAAAAAAAGAATGCATGTATGTATTGCTTTGCATGTCTTTTATTTCTTTCCTTTATCACCTGAACTTGAAAGAATACAACTAAAGGTCATCTATGTGCATATGATGTTTAAAGATTCATCCTATAACTTCTAACCGTTAAGGAATTTAACTTTCATCATCAGCTCATCTGAGTAATAACTCAGCAGAGCCGATAATCAAAGAATACGACTAAAGGTCTATACGTAATATAATATTCAAATAATTATCCCCCAAACTTCCTACCGTTAAGGAGTTGTGCCCTCCGTCAACAGCTTATGAACAGTTGCAAATACTTGAATAGTTTCAGAAAGTACAGGATGTAACAAAAATATCGGGGATCCGTTTAAGGGCATATTCGGTATCGTGTTCGTGTTTTGATTAGGAAAAAGAAGAAAGAAAATTTTTTTGATGCTTAAATTTTTTTTCTTTGGAGCATGTAGTCCAAGTCAGCCAACTCTCCATACAAAGGCCCAAAATTTTTGGGGTTTAAAAATTGATTTCTTCTATGTTTTCCTAATCAGTACACGATACCGAATATGCCCTGCAACGGATCCCCACTCTTTTTGTTACATCTTGTATATGAAACACATAATACGTGCCTATATAATTTGAGGGTAGCTCTCGGTTTCTGACAATGGAATCACCTCAGGAATGTACTATTTCGAATAAAAAAATGATTTTGAAAATCGGTCCACAATTGACTTGAAATCGTTGAACATACATAAAAAATACATGACAACAAACACACACCTACAGTGGAACATAGAATCCCCTCCTTTTTTGAAGTCGGTTAAAACGTTCTCTTTTAATTTAATGAAAACGAAATTTCAGGTTTCTATACGAAAAAAAATTGCTTACCATGACCAATGTCCCCGGGGTCGCCGTAAAAGCGAGTGGAAATTTTGTATGGGGAACAAAATTATTTCTACGAGTAAAAAGGAACTTGATATCGATAAAAAATACTTGAAGTTACACAAAGTATTAATGTCAATAAGACTTACAACTTGAAATTACCCTAACAGAGTAAGTATTAAAATTTAAGTTTTATTAAAACAGTTTAAAAATTCGCTCTCTGAAAGGGTAAAAAGGGGGTTCAAAGTTTGCATGGGGAGCAATTTTTTTATACGAGAAACTTGGAACTTCGTTTTTAATACAGTTGCTCAAAATCTGGCCCTTTATGTAGCTGTATATCGTGCGTAAAGTTGGATTTCTCGCACTAGCGCTTTTTACTTTTCCAATTTTTTTTTTAATTCACTTTTGGTCCAAGCCGTATATCCAACCGAAAAGTTTTAAGTTCAGTCAGTTGACTTATTAATTTAATAAAGCGTTTGGCATGAAAAATTTACTTCTATTATATTTAAAACAGTAAAATTGCATATTAGACAATTTAAGGGGTCATCAAATATTAAAAAATCAAAAACTATTTCAAAAAGTTGACAGATTAACCGACTTTTTAATTCCCGCCTCTTTCATTCATAATTTCACGATTTAATTTTGTAATGACTAGTATTGTTTTATTTTAATAATGTTTTCGTGATATGTGCGATTTATACGATTCTTAAATAAAATGTATGTAAACTACGCCACATATAGACCAGGTACGTGCAAAGCCCACAATGGCAAGTAAACGCATTTCGTTTCGTCTCTTTTAATTTTTAGGGTTCCGTAGCCAAAATGGCAAAAACGGAACCCTTATAGTTTCGTCATGTCCGTCTGTCCGTCTGTCCGTCTGTCCGTCTGTCCGTCTGTCACAGCCGATTTACTCGGAAACTATAAGTACTACAGTGATGAAATTTGATGGGAATATGTGTTGTATGAACCGCTACAAAATTATGACACTAAATAGTAAAAAAAAGAATTGGGGGTGGGGCCCCCCATACATGTAACTGAGGGATGAAAATTTTTTTTTCGATGTACATACCCGTGTGGGGTATCAATGGAAAGGTCTTTTAAAGTGATATAAAGTTTTCTAAAAAACATTTTTCTTAAAGTGAACGGTTTTTGAGATATCAGCTCTCAAAGTCGTAAAAAGTATGTCCCCCCCCCTCTATTTTTATAACTACGGGGTATAAAATTCTAAAAAAAATAGAGGTGATGCATGCTAATTAACTCTTTCAACGATTTTTGGTTTGATCAAAGTATCTCTTATAGTTTTTGAGATAGGTTGATTTAACTGTAATTTTGGTTAAGTTATTTTTGCTGTTTTATAGATACTAGTACGGAACCCTTCGTGCGCGAGTCCAACTCGCCCTTGGCCGGTTTACTTATTTATTTTTGTTTCTTTGATATTTTTTTCGCAACTGTATTAAAATGATATACGTGCGGAAGTGTCATTTTCACACAACTCGGGACTCGTGCAAAATGACATACCTTCCGCACTTGCATCAAAATGTACTATTATAGACCCAGCATTCAATATAAGAAAACTAATTTCATTTTTTTTTAAATCATTCCGGGTGTAAAAAAGGGGATTTCATGTTAGTTTATAATTATATGTATGTACCTATGGAGTTCTTCATGAAAGGAGTGTTAAAATTTTTCAAAGGGTCGACAACGCGCATGTGACTCCTCTGGAGTCGCAAGCGTCCATTAGGCTGCGGTGACCGCTTAACATAAGGCGAGCCGCACGCTTGTTTACCACCAACGTGGTATAAAAAATGTACAGTATGATGATGAGTTCCTTGTTATCTCTCATTAGGGACATAGAGCGCGCAGAAAAGTTCTCCATATGTACAGTGCCTTTACCATGGATTTACATGACCGTACTCGTTAGCGACTGCGTAAAAAATTGTATGGGTAAAAGTACAGCGCCTCTGGCGGTTACGCAATAGAACTAATAATCGACATACTAAATCGTTTACGCAGTCGCTAGCGAGTACGGTCATGCAAACTCATGGTAAAGGCTAGGCATGGTAAATAGTAGGTAAGTGAACAAAACATAAAAAACTGGACTACCCGTGCGAAGCCCGGGGCGGGTCGCTAGTATATAAATATTCTGAGGTAATCTTAGGGCACGGAGTTATCCCATATGTTGGATACTTATACAATTACGTTTTTTTTTTAAATCGTCATAGCTATCAGCCCTATCTTTTAGTAGAAATATCAAACAACACTATTATTAAACCTGATACCTAAATGGGCCGTTTAGGAGCGTTTGATATTGTCTGATAAGAGTAGGTACTTGTTATTTTTTTACAAGGCTTAAAGCAAAAGTGTATGAATGGTCTCAATCCCAACTATCACTACGAGCTCGATCGAATTACACACAGCCACTAGTCTAAGATGTTACTAGCGTTACAAACCCGTGATTTATTCTTTTTTCATTGTTTATACGATGTTTTTATCACATTTTGATGAATTTTGATCACATAAAATTTAAATCTGGACTGACACTAGAAGTCACGAAAATTTGAAGCCGGATGTCTTGTCAAAGCCATGATGATAGAAGAAAACAAGACGTTAAATGGCTGTCATACAGTGAATTGTTCCCAAACTGTTGGAATAGTATAAACATACTCCTTGCTGATTACTGTGTCTGTCAATGAGCTGGGTGACTCAATGTGTCAACGTTTAAATTATTACGTTCGTTGTCATCCGCTTTTTCCTATACGGTTGTGTATTTACCGATTTCTTAATTATCTTCTATAATATATTCTTTTCTGCTAGTTCGCGTGTTATTTACTAGAGGTTATGGGCCGTCCCATGCCTGCTAGCAGTTGAATTATTACGGTGAAGTAATTCCGAAGAATAAAAGTGCACGGGAAAAATGACGGCGCAAAGTTTTCAAATAGAAAAATTAGCCGGTCGGGAGAATTACGCCACTTGGAGGTTTGCGGTTAAGACGTACCTCGAACACGAGGAATTGTGGGAGTACGTAGATCCGGAGAAAACCGCAACCGATGCCAAAAAGGATGTAAAAGCTAAGTCCAAAATCATTTTACTAGTAGATCCGATCAATTACGTCCACATTGAAACCGCCGAGACTGCTCGCGATGTATGGACTAATCTACAAAATGCTTTCGAGGACTCAGGGCTATCGAGAAGAGTCGGCTTATTGAAGGATTTGATCAACACGTCACTGGATAGTTGTCCAAGCGTAGAGGAATACGTAAATAAAATTTTGGGCACCGCACACAAACTGAGGAACATTGGGTTCAAAGTAGAAGACGAGTGGTTAGGAACGCTAATGCTGGCGGGATTACCGGACTCGTACAAACCTATGATCATGGGCCTGGAAAGTTCCGGGACTAAAATTTCGTCGGATTTTGTAAAGACTAAACTTTTACAAGAAGTTAAAGTTACTGAGTCTTCGGCATTCTTTACGAAACACAAGAGTAGCAACAGCCATCAATCGAAGCCAAAAAGGAAAGGACCACGTTGTTTTAAGTGCAATAAATATGGTCACTTTCAGAGTAACTGCCCTGAAAAGAAAGCAACTAACAATGTTTATTCTGCCGCTTTTTCAGCATACAGCTCAACGGAAAAAGATGCCTGGTATGTGGATTCTGCAGCAACTATGAATATGTCGAGAAGATCTGACTGGATGTATGAGGTTGAGCCACCTCCGATTCAGAGAATAATGGTGGCGAACAACGCAGCTGTCTCCGTGCAACATATGGGTAAAGTAAACATCCATACCGTTACAAGCAAAGACGAGCATCATATCCAGGTGAGAAACGTTCTGTATATTCCTGAGCTAAGCGCGAACTTGTTGTCGGTTAGTCAACTTACTAAGAATGGCTGCAAAGTTATATTCAGCGAAACTGGCTGTGAGATATACAACGCACAAAACACTCTTGTTGCGACAGCGCGACTAACTAATAACATGTACAAGCTGAATACTGTTAACACTGGCAATGCGTATGCAGTTTCCTCGAATGAGAGTAAGGCAGATATTGTGACTTGGCATAAGCGAATGGCACATTTGAACATGTCAGATGTTAAGAGGTTGCAATCTTGCACTGAAGGTATAGTAATTACCGGTAAAGACGAACAAACTGTGTGTGTTCCATGTTGTAAAGGAAAACAAACTAGACTTCCGTTTCCCAACTCAGGTTCAAGAGCGAACGGATTGTTAGACATAATACATTCCGATCTCTGTGGTCCGATGGAGACGCCATCTATTGGCGGCGCGAGGTACTTCATAACCCTCATAGACGATTATTCGCGAAAAGTATATGTCTATTTTTTAAAGAACAAGCTGGATGTAAAATTAGTGTTTGAGAAATTCAAGAATGAGGTTGAGAACGAGTTAGGCAGAAAAATTAAGATTCTCCGTAGCGACAACGGTACAGAATACTGTAATAAAGCATTCTCTGACTTTCTAGCAGCTTCCGGCATCAAACATCAGACTAGCGCACCGTACACTGCAGAGCAAAATGGTGTTGCGGAACGGAAAAATCGAAGTCTGGTAGAGCGCGCTAAATGCATGCTATTTGAGGCAAATCTGCAGAAAGAGTTCTGGGCGGAGGCAGTTGCCGCAGCAGCCTACATTATCAACAGATCGCCATCTCGTGTTTTAGCTGATAGAACACCGTATGAAATGTGGACGGGTAAGAAACCAAACATTTCGCATTTCAAGATCTTTGGCTCGAAAGCCATGGTCCATGTTCCGAAGCCGAAGCGCCTGAAATGGGATTCGAAATCACGTGAGCTACTTTTCATCGGATACTGCGAAAATACAAAGGGCTACAGACTGTACGACCCGAGTAATAAAAAAGTAGTGGTCAGCAGGGATGTGATATTTATCGAAAATTGCACGAGCGCAAATAAATTCACACCGGACCCTGAACCAGTGTCACAGATAGCTACCGTGCCTCTGATCGTGTGTGCGCCGAGCGCGGGCATATCTGAGTGTTCCGCAGAAAGGGAGGACACTGTCGAACCACGGAATGAGACGCATGATGACGATGACACATCACTGGAAGAGATGCAAGATGTCACGTTATCACCCTCGAGTGCTGACACTTCTTTTGACAGTTGTGTGAACAGAGCGAGTGAAGACGACACATACTTACCTAGCGACGGTAACGATAGTAGCGAAGTTCCTGCACGCACTATAACGTTAAGATCTGACCGAAGATGTAATAATTGCATGTGTGTCAAAGAGGTCACAGACCCGCTAACTGTGAAAGAGGCTTTGTCGAGCGCTAATTCGCAAAACTGGAAAAAGGCAATGGACGAAGAGTACGAGTCCCTAATGTCAAACGATACCTGGGAAGTCAGGACTCTACCTCCGAACAAGCGTGCTTTACCATGCAAATGGGTTTTTAAGACAAAAACCAATGAAAAGGGTGACATTGTGAAGTACAAGGCACGACTCGTAATAAAGGGATGTTCGCAGAAGAAAGGAATTGATTACAACGAAGTGTATTCACCGGTTGTCAGACATGCATCTTTGCGCTATTTATTCGCGTTGGCGGCTAAATATGACTTAGACATATCTCAGATGGACGCTGTATCAGCTTTCCTCCAAGGTGACATAGACGAGGAGATTTATATGGTTCAACCTGCGATGTATGAGAAAGGCAACCAAGTATGTCTATTGAAAAAGTCACTGTATGGATTGAAACAAGCAAGTAGACAGTGGAATAAACAGCTTGATTTTTCCTTGAAATCTATGGGACTGTTGCAGTCGAAACTAGATCCTTGCATTTACCATAAGATTGAGAACAAGGAGAATATGCTATTTGTAGCTATTTACGTCGACGACTTGTTGATTTTCACAAACAATCAGACGTCTAAAAGTTTTATCAAAGAGCAGTTAAACAAGCATTTTAAAATGAAAGATCTTGGCGAAGTAAGTATGCTACTGCCTTGGGATACATGTAGAGATAGACAGAAAGAAAGGTGTCATTTACTTGGATCAACAAAAGTATATACGTGAGATTCTACATAAATATGGAATGTCCGACTGCAAAGCTGTTAAAACTCCTATCGATTTGGGAACTAAGTTAACAGAGAGCTGTGAGGAAACAAAGAAAGTATTAAGTGATATTCCTTATCAAGAAATAATTGGGTGCTTGCTGTATGTTTCGCAAATTACAAGGCCAGACATAAGTTATGCTATTAATATGCTGAGCAAATTCAATAACAAGCCTGAGTTACAACACTGGATCGCTCTAAATCGTGTGATGCGATACTTGAAAGGAACAGAAGATTACAGGCTCTGTTACAAGAACAGTCCTGATGAAACCATGGTACATGGTTACTGTGACGCCGACTGGGCAAGTTCGGCAGATGACAGACGGTCTTGCACCGGTTATACTTTTTTGTTTCAGGGAGGAGCAATCAGTTGGAGTTCTAGGCGCCAGCCTACCGTAGCCCTGTCAACAACAGAAGCCGAATACATGTCATTATCGTCTTGTGTACAAGAGGCTATGTGGTTGAAGCAGTTTCAAGAGGATTTATGGCCGACGTTGAAGAATGAAGCCTTGGTTATCTACAGTGACAACCAGAGCAGTATCAAACTTTCTGGTACTGATGGCTATCATTCGAGAACCAAACACATTGATGTGAGGCATCATTTTGTGCGTGAAAAAGTACACGAAGGTGCCATCGATGTCCGATACGTTCAGACGGACCTGATGGTGGCAGACGCGCTTACTAAGGCTACGTCACTCCCAAAGCTGGTTTTCTGTTCCAAGATGATGGGATTATGTTTAAGGGAGGATGTTGGAATAGTATAAACATACTCCTTGCTGATTACTGTGTCTGTCAATGAGCTGGGTGACTCAATGTGTCAACGTTTAAATTATTACGTTCGTTGTCATCCGCTTTTTCCTATACGGTTGTGTATTTACCGATTTCTTAATTATCTTCTATAATATATTCTTTTCTGCTAGTTCGCGTGTTATTTACTAGACAAACACTGAAATCATATGAACACATGCGAAACGCTGGATTTTCATGGAGTTATATATGTACTTAGAATAGCCTACCCAACGAAGGAAAAATAGGGAAAATAATTCGTGTAAAACTGAATCCCATAAAAATATTTCATGTAAAAATAGGCCAAATCTTGAAACTCTTTCACTGTAAAGAGTTGTGAGATATAACGTAGAGCCAAGCCAGGCAGTTATTAATCTTTATTTGCTTACTAAATAAATTTTAAGACTTGAAAATCACACAACTTTACCTCATTCATTAATGTTTTCATACCTAAAAGTATGTCTGTCTGTCTGTCACCTCGCTAAATACCTCAAGAACGATACTTATGCGATCGATTTGAAACTTGGAACAGTTATAAAGAAGGGTAATCTAGATGTGTAGAATGTAGAACATGTTTTTTCTTTAATATTTCCTTTTATTTTCTGTGACAAATGACAGATAATAGGTTCTGCACAATTTGACTAGTTGCTAGTGAATATGTTAAGTGGGGTGTCATGTGAAAGGGCTTGAGTTGCACATTCTGAAACAATTGTTTTTTACGTTGAGTCATTTTCGATTTATGAAAAATGTGTAAAAATATAAATTCTCAAGCTGCCGGAAGGCCTCTAACTTGGCTTATCAACTGCTATCATAGGCAGCAGCGGGGATCAACGACTTAACGTGCCTTCCAAAACACGGGAGCGCTCAGTTAATAACCACTCAAAGCGGTCACCCATCCAAGAACTGACCTCTCGGCCCATGTTGATTAACCTCGCATATCGCACGCGGTACGCGGGCGCCGCTGGGCCACGAGCCCAAGAGCCAAGAGGCCTTATAAGTTTTAAAATGTTTTGATTTCAAATAATGACAAAAGTATTGATAAAACCAATAAAGTGATTAAAGGATACGATGACTTTATACAAGTTTTAGATAGTGACATGGCTATTTTTTGATTTTATTGTGCGTAGTAGAATTTAAACAAAAAACAGCCGTTTTTAATTTAAAAAAAATTTTTTTTGAAGTGATATTTGAATCTATATTTCTTGATGAAAAATCCACAAAATCCATTAAAAATTTATGCCATTAGGTCGCAATAGTCCTGTTCTAGATAGTAACACTGATAAAATGTCAAGATACTTGTAAATTCAAACAGAGAATCGCCTGAATAGATGAGCGTTTTTGCACTCATAAGGGCTCTTAAAGTACTCTCTATCAAATAAAGAAAAAAAAATTGAAATCGGTTCACGTGACAAAGAATGAAGGAAAAAAAACCATCATACATACTAAGCTCAGTCGCTCAAATTTGTAATAAAATTCGCCCATAAATGGCGCTATACCCATGGCGTTCAATTTCTACACCATGTTGTTGAGATTTTACTGAACTAATAGGGTTGGAACCGGTACAAATCTGTGTACGGAACCCTCGGTGCGCGAGTCGGACTAGCACGCGACCGGTTTCTTTGTTAATAAAATTGGATGTACATATTTTTACCCTGTACCCATACCTATTGTTCAATAAGAAGCGTAGTCTTATATTAGAAGTAAAACAATATTTTTTTTACTTTTTAGTGTTTTAGTCGGTTTTTTTTTTAATTTTTATTTATTTCACACTTTTTAGTGAATCATCACCAGAGAGCATCACATAACGATTTCAATAAGCTCAAACACGACTAGGCTACACTGTTTTATTACGATTGATGGTGATATTACATCAAGACCATTTAAATTGACTTCGTCAGTTGCTTCAGTATCTTGATCAAAATATCTTAATCCCACCCATGAAACACTAGGAGAGAGAAGACCATCCGTAGTCTTCTTCATCAGTTGCCGTTCACCAAATGCTACTTTCTGAATGCAATGTTCGATTTATTACCGAAAAACTAAAATCGCTATACTTTTCCCTTGGAAAAAAAACATACAACCGAATTGAGAACCTCCTCCTTTTTTCGAAGTTAACAAAGGCTTATAAATATAAAAACACACTTTGTTAACATAGTATTTATTTTCAACATCTATACTTATCTAAAAGAAAGCACGTCTACATAATTCCATGTAGATTAAGATACTACCACTTTTGCTGTCTTCTAGAAGAATGGTATTTTCTATTGTTTACATGAATTTCCTACGTTAACTTCAATCCAACGGCTGCGAACGTCTTCAAACAGTAGGCGAAGTGCAAAGCGTTATTCGGTCAGTTCATCGGTCGGCAAACACTATCTTAAATCTGTTACGGAATAGATCTCTTTAGGGCAGTCATGGAATAGGATTTTAGTTATAATTGACATGGACATGGCATACTATAAATTTAGCTTAGATTAAACCACAAACACATTTATAACGTGTTTCAACAACGTTGGCAAGTTATTGTCTATATGATATCGTAAATATTCACTTAGTAAAGATTGAACATATTATTTCGTTAACGATTTTCAGCCACCGATAGTTTACACTACATGTTACATGCTTACGGCCGATTCGGGTATATAATACAAGAACTAGATAGCACAGGGTGCCTATATAATACGAGAAATAGTGAGAAGTGCCTAATAACTGAAATAACTTTGATGTAGTTAAGTGATTCTAATTATGTATTATAGAACTAGGTGTTCCTTAAAACCAAACTTATATCGTAAATGTTTTAAATTCCCGTTATACTCGTATTTATACTTGTTTCGAATAATTTTGGGCTCTGCCAGACTTTATTACTATAAAACAAAGTACAATGCAGTTAATTTGCAAAATTGTAGTACAAGAATAATATTATCCATCTCGTTAGCCAGAACATGTTTAGGCCAAAATGTATGATTAGCCACATAGATAACTGTAAATCGTTAACTGTAACACCGAGCAGATTGTAAACACATGTAAGCGTGCAAGACAACATCAAATATTACTACACCACGGTCACTTTATGTATTGATGATTTGTACTGTCCTGTTCGTATTTCTCATTCTAATAATATTTAAATTGAGTAAACACTAAAGATTTATGTTCGCCAAATTTTTTTTTGTTAAATTCCTTGTTGTAATATCTACTATATTATCTAAAATTGGACTCATGAATTGATTGTGTTTCAGTAACTAAGATGTTTAATTGGAATTGTACTAGGACACTTTGGTAACTTTTAAACTTAGCCAGGGATTTTTTTTTATCAATGAGTAACAAACATAACTAATATTATTTTTATCAGGATTTCCCTGGCTAAGTTTAAAAGTTACGAACGTGCCCTAGTACAATTCCAATCGAACATCTTTAATAAGATGTGAATGTTTATCGGCAGTGTAATCATGATTGTCTTATCAGTACAATAACCACATAGATGCTTAAATTGACATCGATAAAGTCAAACTTGTACCAAGTTAGTTAAGAATTTCATGCTACCTAGTTAACTAGTTACACACATGATATTATTGTCGTCATCACTGATAAAACATATCAACATTTCTAAACACACGAACAAGCGACTAAAAGTACTCAAATGGACGACCGATGTCTTACGAGAGGTTCTGTCGCACAGAACCGGAGAGTATCACATTTATTTTATAACATTTATCGTCCTCGGCTAAAAATAGGTACCTTTTGTTTAAAAATAAGCCGTAATGTTAACTCGAATGCAAATAATAATAAATATAAAGAATATGGAAGTTACAATTTCGTGTATTCTAAAATGAAGCGTCGTCGGCTATCAGTGTCTTTTTCAATATCACGATTGACCATATTATTGAGATACCATATTATATGGAAAATTTATAATGTGGAAAACTGAATTCATACGTTTCCGTCGATTTGTACATATTAGTAATCAAACTACGTACAGACTTACTGAAATTTGTTATTTTAACGATTCCCACTTGTGACAATATAACACAAATTCATTACAAATTCACCGAACTACTATAACAGAAACAGAGCAACAATAACACGGCAACATTATAATAACGTAATATCACTTTGGATTGTTCTTGTCCACAATAACCTAAGCATATAAAAATAATTGAACTATAAGCGTAACAGAGGAGCTTAAAATGTAAACACAATTGATTTTAACAATATAATAATAAGCGATTAATTCCCTTTACGAACAATAGTACGTACTGCTTAACTTTTAAAACTTCTTATTTAAAATATCATTCATGGAATTAATTAACTTCAAATAAGGGTAGAATCAAGTTTGTCAGCATAGCTGGTAATTTAGCTGGAAAATTATAGACACATTATATTATACGCATTGCGTTTAAGAATTTGCTATCATATAATTTCAGCTTCTGTAGGATACCATCGCATGATTTCAGCTGCTGAAGTATACCATCGCATGCTTTCGTTCAGCTGCTAAAGGATTCCATCACATAGTTTCAGCTGCTCTAGGATACCATCGCATGTTTTTAGCTACTGAAGTATGCCATCTTGTGCTTTCATTCAGTTGCTAAAGGATGTCATCACAATTTCAGCTGCTATAGAATACCATCACATGATTTCAGACGTTAAAGGATCCCATCGCGTGCTTTCAGCTGTTAAAAGATGTCATCGCATGTTTTCAGCTGCTAGAGTATACCATCGCATGCTTTCAGCTGGTAAGGGCTGCCATCGCATCCTTTGGCATATACAATTGATTGCCACATTCATACGCATTTATTGCTGAAGCTGAATCCACGCGGAAAGGTGAATCGATGCGTACGCACCTTCATACAAAATAACGATGTCCTATATATAAAATTTCATTCGACGATGACAAATCTGATTCCACCCTAAGCGTGTCTAATAGTAAAGCGCTCAAACGCAACCTGTCAAACTGTTCTCACGTTTGCGCACCTTACGGCGGTGCACACCGCATAAACAACATTACATTGCACCACAGCCGTGCCAAGTAGTTGTAAACACCGGCCCCTCGATTGTAATCGGTCTCGCTGATCTACATGTTAATATTAAGTGCTGTGTTGTTGGTGGGATTACTTCTTGATACCCATGAGGTACTCGGCGATGCCGATGTAGTAAATCGCTTGGGCGATGCCGAAGAGGGGTGCGATCACCATCATACGACAGGCGCCGCCCTTGAAGAAAGCCGTTACGCCCTCGTTCTTCAGCGTCGACCTGCAACCACGTCAACGTATCAATGCTGGAGACAAGCTAGAAACTAGCGCGGACTAGTGAAATTCGTACGAAAACTCGTGTAATAACCGTCCGCCTTTGGTAGTCACTGTGCTTTGCACATGGAGTGATAAAATCACCTGGACTTCGAGAAATGCCATCTGCACTCCGCGATAGCGACTCAAGTGTGGTCACGATGCTGAGCATTAAGGGATCGACTGATTGGATTGGAATGGATGCTTTTGCAACTTCCCATCATTTTTTACTAGTCCTGCAAGTTTTGTAAAACATTATTTTGTAATGACGTTATATGTCTATTTTTATAACATTATTTTAAGTTGATAAACTCAAAAATACTCATACAGTTTCCATCCGGACCGAAATATGTATAGTACAAATGGACCATCATTGCGTATTTTTTTGTGATTCATCTATAAATTAACCAAAATAATGAGTAATTATTTTATGGACTTTTGGCTTTCGATTGACTGGTTTTTTGTACTTTTGGAGTGTTTCTTAAATAATTACGAAACTACTAAAATATTATTATAAATTACTCTTGATTATCCATATTTTTCCATACTAATGCAAATAATTACCAGTAACATTGTAACTGCCAGACTTAAATCTTGAATATACCCCAGAAACCAATGTAGCGTCTGGCTATAGCCGGCCGGCCTAGTTAAGGGACCGACAGATAGGACTGGAGTCTCGCGCTGAGTACTCACGTAATGCAGTCCATGATGCCCGTGTACTGCTTCTCGCCGGTGCCCTTGGTGAGCGTCTGCATGCGCGTCTTCACCACGTCCAGCGGGTTGACGACCAGCGCCGCCGTTGAGCCCGCGGCGCAGCCCGACAAGAACGACCACCTGCAAATCAAAATAAGAAACTCAATAAGTACGAAGTATTTGGAAAAGGATAAAATTCTTAATTAAATGGCGAAAAAAGTAACTCAAAAAATTAAACAATTGCATACATAGTATGTCTTCAAAGTTTCAAGAGGATATTCTGTCCCTTTTCCGCAAAACGTACCTTTTTATTTAAACGATCGTCATTTACTATGGCGCTCGAGATCTGTGACGTCACATTAAAACGGTTGTAGCTTCGTTATTTTTTGAGATATTTTAATAGGATTTTGACCATTTGGCAATTTTGGCATATTTTTCCGATGTTTATTTTGGAGTAATAATCAATTTTGAGCCAACAACCCTATTTACAACATTTCATATTTCTAAGCCTACAATTTTATTGATTCCCTGTATTCCGTTTGAAAAGAGGAACACACCAATGGTTTAAATATCTATTTAATTACTCACTCTCACCCCAGTTCTACGCTAAAATAGATCGATTGCTTATAGTCTACTGCCGATAATGCCGATTTAAAAACAAAATGGCATAAGGCGCTCATTGAACGTCGTCAAAACAAATCAAATGTTAATAATAAATCAAATATGTTATATTTTACGACGAACTTGGCTTTAATAACGGACACCCATACTGAATACTGGAAGAATACGACACCTGGCTTCCATTAGGATACGAGACCACGCTGTTTTATTTTTATGTTATGGTGCACATGAAAAAAATATTTTCCAGGTGCCTTCGACGAATCGTTATTCAGTTAGGGACATAACAATATTTTGTATATTCCGGAGGCCTTTATAACGTGTTCTCTATATTCTCCATTACAGATCCCTTAAATACAATCAATTTACTTAATATTTGTTTCAAAATCTGCAATAAACATCGAGTTCAGGTTCAGCTTTAAGTTAGGTAATTCTCAACGTCAAACTCAATAGGGATGTTCACTCAAAATTTGACTACTCCATATGATTACTCCAATAGAAACAGGGCAAAGGATATGCCAAATGGTGAAAATCCTATTCAAATATCGCAAAAAATAACGACGCTACAACCGTTTTAATGTTGCTCGTTAGAGACAGAAAGGGCGACAGATCAGTGACGTCATAGTAAATGACGATCGTTCCAATACAAAGGTGCGTTTTGCGGAAAAAGGACAGAGTTATGTCCCCTCTTAAAACTTTGAGACTTATAATTATGTAAATATTTATTCTTTTAGATACTTTTTTCGTCATTTGATTAAGAATTTGTTCCTTTTTCGTGAAAATTCGAACTTATTGGTGTTCTTATTTGGTGTCAACATCCCTATTACTTAGAACATCCGGTATTTATTTAGGTTAAACTAAAATTCATAACCGGTTACAACCCCTGATTACAAGAACCCCGGGTCCCAGGACGTAGGAACGGAAGGCGGAAGAATCCCTTGTACAGTATGGAGAAAGTGACGTCCCACACAGTGAGTTCTCGTACTGCGACGCTGAGCCTTTTACAGCCAGAATCAACTGCATCGTCGATGTAAGGAGTAGTATGCGTAGTCATTAAGCCATTTATTCAAGAACAATAATTGAACTGTGTTTGAAATAAAAGTGATACAAAATTTATAATTACTAACATAAAAATAAAAATAACACACACTTAACGCCTGTAGTTTAACAGATCTCCAATAATAAAATATAGCGGAAAAGTATTACATTGCTACACCTAGTTTAGTGTAAAATTGTAAACCGAATTTTATATGTAAAATGACGAAACAGTAAAATATTACTTTATCCAACGTACCAGAAGGGCGTCGAGTTGGAGCCCTTAGGCTTGGGCCACAGGTCGTTCAGTATGGCGAACATGGGGAAGTAGACAATGGAGAAGGACACGTCCCGCGCCCCGGTGGCGCCGAGCCCTTTGTACAGCCCCATGATGCCGCGCTCCGCCAGCAGTTTGCGGGTCAGTTGCATCGCCGATTGGTGATGAAATTTCTTGCCCTCTGTAATAAAAAAAAATATATATTACGCTCCAAGCAAGCAGCAGCAGCCATCCCCCTCTTATTTATGACTCATAGACTATGACCCTTTTGCCCAGCAGTAGGGTGTATGTAAGCTGATGACGAGGAACTGACCCTTCTTGGCTTGCGCGGCGAGGCGGCCCGCGTCCTGCATCTGGATCTTGAGCAGCTCCATGGGCGTGGTGACGACGATCTGGCACGCGCCCGCGCCACCACCCGCTATCATCTGCCGGTACAGGGGAAGGCTCCTGCCAAAACGATCATTATTAATCTCTGTTTGCTGACCGACATTCTATGAATTAATATTGGATTTTTAATTCTCTGGCTTGGGCACTTGTCCCGTCGCCGGCGCGGAAGCGATTAGCTACCAACTATTTTCTCGCTCAAGAAACGAACAAAAGATATAGATCCTGTGTCAGTAAAAGAGACACATAAATTAATAGTTGATTGCTGGTTGAACTTTCTCTTCACTAGTTTGTCGCAGCGACAAGAGCTATCAAAGCTCCGGCAAGCGAGCCTCGCTCAGCACTACTCGCTCAGCGAGGCTCGCTTGCCGGTCAGAGCTCACGCCAAAATGCCAACCAGCGGTCGATAGCTTCCTCGTCGGCGGTGGAACAAGTGCCTTACCTACTTTGATACAAATCTGGCTAAGTAGGCAATTAAGGAACGAGTGACAGGAGAAAGCGAAAACATCCCGAGCGGAGGCGGAGTACCTACGTGGCCCTTATTCCTGCCCTGACAAATTCATGATTCATGGACACTCCAAACCGAATTATAACCTGCCGTCGCGTACACTTACATTGCAGGCTAATCCTAAATACTTTGAACCATATTATACGAATGTAGTCTTATTTAATTTTCGTTTATAACAAGTGATGATTTTTGGTGGCTGTTTAAACGAAATAAAATAGGTACATATATGACATGGGCATACAATATAAGATGCAATATTTACCCGTCTGGTAAAGTGAGGTAGTAGCGGAACATGTCGTTGCAAGACAACTTGATGGCCTTCTCGGGAGTGACGAGAATGATGTTCACCGCCGAGCCTCGGTACATGCCCCAGTACCCCTCGGTAGCGTATGTCTTCTTAAAACAATCCAACCTGTTAAACAAACAAATTGTACAGGTATATTCAGTTGATGCCTTAAAAATTTCATCTGCTGGGCGGGTTCACCGTTTGTAGCGAGTACTCACTTGAAAGCGGGAAAATCACGGTATCTGCAACCTGTGTAGCGCTACGAAACTGCTAGCAGTTTAAGTTCAACCAAGCACAAAGGGAGTGAGGACAACATCAACCCTTATTCAGGCCTGCATGTCAAAATTTGCCACCGGACATTGTCTTAGGTGACTTACTGACTAGACGGGGCGGGATCGATATGTGGTATTTTGTTCTTTAACATGACCTTACTGATGTTGCAGAGATTTCCTCACTTGACGGGATACTGTGCGTTTGTGGCGTTTTTGCAGTAGTAATATCATGCGCAGAAGCGGGGAAGCAGGTACTGCATTCGTATCGCCCCACTTCCGCGCATCCGCGCCAGTCAGGAAGCACTCATTTACATGTAGGGGCACTCGACTGAACAGTTGACACTAACATCTGATAGTTTTCTACTATCATACCTCCTTAGCATTGATGGATAAAAGCTTACATAATCTATTCTGTTTTAGTCTTTTTTTAGCTTGCCATGTGTACGAGATGAGCTGGGTTCAGTAATTATCTCAATAGACATCAGCGTCGTAAAAGCGACGGTTCAATACCATACAAAATATATGAGATGAAACCCTGTATTGCGTGTATCAGAGCACACTATAGAGCTCCTGAGGACTGTAGCCATGAGTCTCGGTCAGGTCATGCAACACTTAATTTAAGAATACCATGTCTCTCGCTACATATATTTACCAACATTTATAGGATTAAGCAAACTACTAACAAATCATGGATCTTGTTGTCTGAATAAATAAATATTATTATAATTATATTCCAAGGTATATACAAAATATATGAGATGAAACCCTGTATTGCGTGTATCAGAGCACACTATAGAGCTCCTGAGGACTGTAGCCATGAGTCTCGGTCAGGTCATGCAACACTTAATTTAAGAATACCATGTCTCTCGCTACATATATTTACCAACATTTATAGGATTAAGCAAACTACTAACAAATCATGGATCTTGTTGTCTGAATAAATAAATATTATTATAATTATATTCCAAGGTATATGGGGCGTTAATGAGGCCCTCGCTAAATCTAGGTCTGAGAACACTGAGACCTAGCTGAGACGGCATCTATATTAAAACTGCTATTTGAACGTGTAAATAAAGAATTTCATTTGCCAGATATCTAAGCCTAATAGCCTAGAAAACTAAATCGAGGCTTATAGTTATATGACAGCTAGAAACTCTCGAACAACGCCAAATATTACATAACGTTTGATAAAACTGTTCCATATGATTGATAATCTTGATTACCAGATTAGGGACTTCTTCAATTCCAATATCAATATTCATAATCAAACATTATGTAGAGTAAAAATAAATGTAGATAAGGTTCCATATACTATGTAATAGCAATTTTCTGCAGCAGCCATAGTAATGTACTGAAAAAATCATATATGTTCTTCCTCGTGTATCCAAGGTTTATGGTAGTATTGGATACTAACATGTTTTTGTACTGTCTCTCGCCATTGGGGCCGATGACCTGGTTCTGCAGTCGGGTCTTGACCAAATCGATCGGGAACACTGCGGATACGCCGATTATGCCAGCGATGCCGCCGTTAATGATCTTCGGTATCAGTCTGGAAACACACAACGTCAAGTAACTCGTTACGTTGATATGAGTTATATCGTCATGTTTCACATGACGTTTTAGTACATTCTGACCATCAAACATGACGGTTTTTAACCTATCGTGCTAGCCAGGAAGAGGTAAGCATAAAGCGTCATTTACGTAATTTTATCTATTTAAATGCCTTCTTCGCGGAGAGATGATTCTCCGAGCGTTTGCAAAGCTCGTTTCTAAAGTCAATGTGAACTCATGACTAATGAATGTACACAAAGCTAGGACAGCTGGCGAGAACTTGATCAAGTAAGACTCAGTTACGATATTGGTTTACGCTCTTTACAAAAGTTGACTCTGATCATCGTCTCCTTCGACAATATTTAATGACGACAATGACGAAACAAAAAACGCGAGAGAAAAACAGTGTTTAAAAAACGGTGAATTATCTATCTCCGTTTTCCTTTCGAGTATCCAGATTATTGATAGAATTTTATAACATTATTTTAATGGCGTTTTAAGAAGAACAATGGAAATACTTGTTGTTGTTACGAATAGTTTTAGTTATTACACATAACGAGAGTCCCGTAGCGGCGTCCCGACGCCGCTAAAATACGGAAATTCCGATAGTTATTCAGAAAAAGAACAACTATAGGTAGGTATAGATAGATTTCTGTAATTTGTGCCTCTTTTAGGAACACCAAAAATATTTGAGAAAGGGGTCTTAAAAATCGACAGTTCCTTTTCAGTGTCACATTATGCCGGATCAAAGCCAAGCCTAAAGTAGATTGCTAGCTAAGTTATCCGGCCAGCGTGGATGCGGCACATCATCATCATCAGTCGATCCCTCGACGCTGAGGACATAATGTCCAATTATTACTGACCGGACTCCACCATAAAAATATAAGACCTAGAATAACGTATACTAAAGGAAAAATAAATGTTTCAACATACTTACAGAGAAGTGAAGGATAAAACGAAATGCAGAATAATCTGAAAATTACTCCGCGGACAAGAGCCACGCGTATAGAGTAGGTATAAGTACTTGTACCTACCCGTCTGTGTGTCTGTCTATTGGTTCGCGCCAATTGTGAAATTATTGGACTGATTTTGATTCAGTTTGCAGCTGCACTACATGTGATATGACTACGGACTACGTAATTAGTGCGGACACGGTGACGCTAAAACTGTTTGTATCTACACTCTTGAACTGTTTAATGAGTTCCATTAATAACGTAGCGTTGAAGCGTGACGGCCATTTAAAAAGTCCCTGAGCTAGTCCCACATTGTCGAGTATACGGCTTTATTAATGTTATTGCTACCATTGCCAAACGAGTCTCCGGTGGAACAGCGCCCGGCCGGCGACGTGCCAAGTAAAATAGCAATATTGGAGGATAACAGCAAGAATTTTAAATAGCGTATGATCTACGTCATAAAGGAAGCTGACACATGAAATTAAGCACCGGATACAATTCACAGAAAGCAGCTTTCTAAATGAATTAGTTAGGTACATGTTTCTAAATGTGTGCACTGCACTGACTTAGCTAATTCCGAATTTCCGAATGCCGGTCACGAGGCGACCGAGGCTCAGATATGCTGCTATAAGAACGCAGTAGTTATTCCCTATATTTCCTGTTGTTAACTGGAAACTTTTACTAAAGAACCATGAAATTAGAATGTCTAGATGAAGTTGCAAATTTTAAATTGATAACAGCCTCATACATATCAAGATTTTTAAACATTCTGCTTATTAATAAGTAATAAGACATTAAAGTACCTAACAGGTACTTCCTATCTATATGACTGTATTTTTCAAATTATTCGCCAGCTCATTTAAGAGCCTTAGCGTTTAATAAGTAGTAACTCCTCTCAAGGCAGCGGGCTGGCCGCCAGCAGGCAGCGGGCCGACGAGCGGCACTTTATCACTTGATCGATTTGCATCAATGAACGCTCGTTGCCCGCACTTCGCCGCGCTACCCGTTGCGCTGGCGTCTAGACCGCGACATTATGAGTGCTGTATGAAGTTATCAATCATTACCTTAACGACAGTACACCTACCCTTGCCAACGAACCAGGGATCCACCTACTTACTAAAACTTAGCCAGCAGAACAGTGGGCAAGCGAATGAGCACGAAAAATATACTTTTGGTTTTAAACCTATGTAAGCCCAAAACAGTAGGAGTAATTTAAAAAAAATACTGGTACCTACTCAGAGAATACAGTAATTAAATACAATAAGAGAATACAGTCGTTTTTTGCTTGAGTGAGCTTGACAGAATTTACTCTTGGAGTTTCGCTTGCTGTACAAACTTCTTAATTACCATACACTGTTCATTGTCAGTATTAGCATATGAAGCAAGTAAAACAGGAACCTTGAAAACAAACCAGTCATAGCTTTGCATTTATTTTGGTGTTCTAGATACGGCCATGAAGTTATACAGATATTGTATCCATACTAATATTACCTAGTAATGTGAAAGTGTCTGTCTTTCTGTTACCTCTTCACACTTAAACCGCTGAACCAATTTAAATGAAATTTAGTATGGAAATATGGTGAGTCCTGGCAAAAGACATAGGCTACTTTTTATCCCGGAAATCATCCCTTAAGGCGGTAGAAGTTTGTATGGAGGAGCGATGACTTAGTAAGCGCCTGAGTGACTATTGTGGATTTTCATAACGAAAGTAATTCCAAGATTTAATACCTTGTACTATTTGGTACCTCGCTAAAAATCGAGAAACATTGAAAATAAAGTGGTCAGCCATTCTGACGTCAGGTTGATAGGACTATGTCCAGTTCCCCTAATAGGCATGGTGACAAAAAACACTCCATTCCAGTTTTTAGAAAGGCATATTTGCCGTTTTTGTCGTGAAATATTGCGTTTATGTACCTACATAGTTGCCATACAATTTATTTTTTATTGAAGCTTGAGAATTCTATTGCTAACTTTCAATTTACATTTAGACTATTAAAAAAAAACAACACTTTCATCAATCTTTAGTCTCATATCTATTTATGATTGTAATTAATTTGTCTAATTGACTATTTATTGTGATACTTTGATGGTTTTCTATCCATGCCATTTGCCATTTCATTGTAACATGAGTCATCATCCCTTTTGTAGTTGTTACACCGAATCCATCTTTTCTCAAATATTTAGTACCTAATTTGTAACTTTATTCATGATTTTTTTTGTATTTTATTTTAACTTACCAAAATAAAGTTACATTATAGGTTATCATTGTTAATGAGTGTTCTCTTCCAAACAACCAAGTTACCTAGACACCTTACACATTATTTAGCTTACAAATAAATTTGTGCAAAAAAGTACTGTGCCTCTGTATCAATATTAGTATTAAGTTCCCGCTTCACATCAAAATTTTAAGTTTGAGATTTGAAACAATAGCTCTAAATGTTTAACAGATCTGCACTAGAGAATACAAGCGGTTAAGATGAAGTGTCTAAAGTTTAATGGTCTATTAGTTATTACTTATTTGGAACATGCATGTTATATAAAATATAGAATGTGTAATTAAGGCACTGCAAGGAGAGCAAGTATGTGGCAAGTTCACTGCGGCAAGGGGTTGACGCAGCCCTATACTTGTATGGTTGATTAAACTTAAATACTTACCTGCAGTGAAGGTGTTATTTAAACAGTACATAATCTTTTGGTATGTATGAGAAAAAATCAGATATAAATTGAAATTAATATTTGGAATATACTCACTGTGGTGCTGGAGCACCGCCTGCCTGTGGTTTGTCTGCTGCTTTGGTGGTAGCCATGTTTGTTGGGGGGTTTGGTGGGTGTGTTTCTGTTGATCAATTTATATGATAAATTAGAATGATAAATTTAAAAATATAGTTTATCTTCAGCCTTAAGCTTAGTCCACACTTGTATCTTAAAAATACGCGATCATTCAACACGCCGTATCTGATACGTTGCGATCCAACCTGCACCGCGTATCTTAGACTCCGCACACTTGCGTATCGGATACGAGTATCATGATCGGTAAGTGTGGACGTGTTTTGATACTGTATCGAGATACGAAGGTGTGATTTGATATGTGATACGCCGCGATCCAACTGGAGTAGGATTTTCCCCGATAATCAAGGTCACCAGAGCCGGGATACGATACAGACCTGATCTCGATACGCTAAAACAATACAAGTGTGGACGTGTTTTATTACACGACAATGGTAATGATAAGTTACGCCCAATTGAGTGTCCACAGTTAAGATACAAGTGCTCGATTCGATACGCCTGATCTTATAATAATATTGATAACCAACACACATTGTATTCTCGTAAAGGAATTCCACGAGAGGACAGAAATCAATAATGATCGTATGACGTTAAGTAAGTACTTACACCAATTTCCTATGAGGATTATCTTCTTCTGTACTTAATCATCAGAAGTAAAGTAACATTGATTTTCACATATGTTTTGGCAAGAATTGACAATGTCCATAACGAAACCAATTTGCAAAGAATTATTCGATATCAAATATATACGAGCCCGATCGAATAACGACACAGACTAATTTACGTAACTAGTTCTACAAACCTGTGATTTACTATATTTTCATTGTTTATATGAGCATTTTATTGGTTTTATGACATTTTTATTAATTTTGAAGATCACGATCACGTTAAATTTAAATCTTTACTGACACTTGACACTAAAAAAGTCAAAAAAAAGACACAGGTCGCACTGCAGGCATGGGCGCCGGACGAATTGTCAAAGTCGTGATAGAAGAAAAGACGTCAAATGGCTGCTAGTGGTTCTCAAACTCTCGAAGCAAATCGGCGAACAATGATTTATCCAGGTTTGGCAATTTTTAAGTTTACAACTTAGAATCGAACTAATTATAATTAACTAACGCAATAGCATTTTACATGACCACCCAAAAAACTTAGTAATAAAAAGACCAAATCTCTAAATAGCCGAACCTGTTCTATGACACAAGTACACAACCAAAGAACAATTATTCTGAGTTTATTTCGCCGGTTCTTCTCTTGGCATAGGTTTATTTTCCGAACCGGTGGTAGTTTTTTTGACATTCATTGGTGAAATTATGCCTAAATTGAAAAATAAAGAACTTTGACTTTGACTTATATACTGTAGCTAGGACGCTATCTTTCAATAACTTGACAAATAACGTTGAACTTTATGTTGTAAATCACAAGACTCTTATTAAATTAATAATAGATAAGCTAAAAAACGAGCCCGTTAGGGACTGTCTGTCTGACACATGTCTTAACCTGTCCCTCTCCCACACATTGCCATAGTAAAATATACATATATGTATATAGTCGTTGTATTTCAATTTTAGCCGATTCACTTAAAGAAAAAATTGTTTTTGTTGAGGCAACTGCAAAAAATACTAATGAACTCGTTAGAAAAAGTCGTAACAAACTCCTTGAATGTTTAAACTATCTCATAAATAAGGAACACATTCAATTAATATGCTTATTTATTCCTTCAAACTCGTACAGGGCATCTCAGCAACCAAACTTATAATACGCCAACCAATCTTATATTTCTCCAACCAAACTTATATGCTGCAACCAAACTGATACTCCAACCAAACTTATAAACACCAACCAAACTTATGATGGCTATTACAAGCCTCAGAACTTATAGATTATAAACTCTATGTATATACTTCTAATACGTCCGCTCAGTGCGAGCGCCACAGCCAGAATGTCCCGTCCCGCCAGTTCTTACTCTGAGAACCCCGCATTGTCGTCAGAACGGTCGGTGCAACTACCCTTTATTTCTTTTTTGAATTTTATTAGCATAAATCCTATATTTTATTTAACAAAACCTTACACTCGACCATCCTGACGACGTGCATGTCCCCATGCACGCACCAAGTGGAACCTTACACTCGGCGAGACGAGACACTATGCTGAGAATTGAGACTATAATAATCAATTAAACATCATGTATATATTTAATTTCTTTCTGTTGCATCTAGTACATATAATCTTATATAATTTATTCCCAAGTAATTATCATTTAAACACAACCTCTTTTTTTTTTTTTTTCTTAACGATTGCTTATTATAACATTACATACACTGTATCATTACGTAAATGTTCACCCATATTTACTTATATATACTAATTGGACACATAATTATGAAATTAATTCTAAATATATGTGCTAAGTATGATAATCTATAACTTCTTTTTTTTTGTCACCTAAACAGAAATCATCTATCAGATCAATAATATTGGTTTATACTTCGGACGTATTGCTATCCTCGCCTGCATCATCCATAGCATCTATATCATCATCATCATCGTCTATTTCTAATGACGCCACGTGGATCCATGGTTGCATTCGGTCTGCGGCAACGGTCGTTCTTTTCCTTCTTTTCATACCCTCAAATCCCGCTATCGGGGCCACCTTGTAGCGATCGTTGCCGAGGACTTTCACAACCCTAAATGGACCCTCATACGATGGCATGAGTTTCGTACTCTTGTCATCATTTTGAAAAGCTACTTTGGTTATTTTAATCAAATCACCGCTTTTGTACGTTCGCGCCGGTCGTCTGCCCTGATCATAGTATTGTTTTTGGACCCTCTGAGCGTCGTCAATACGACTTTTAACCTCATCACGAATCGCGGATAGCTCAGTCACATCGCGCGTCATATCGGTTATTTCATTTAAGTTGGGATTAACCTCGCTATTAATCCCCGGTCCAAACATAACCTCTGATGGCGCCCTACCTATAGATTTTGTGCGGTCAGCGAGTCTAGGATAGTCCTGTTATACCGTTCTACCTGACCGTTTGACCTCGGGCTCGCAACCGCATTGAGAATATGTTTAATCCCTCGGTCAAGGCAGAATCTTTTAAAAGCGTGAGAGGTAAAACAGGAGCCTCGATCACTAATGAGACGATCAGGGGATCTAAAAGTATCGAAGATGTCTTCTAATACCCTAGTAACATTTTGGGTATTAGTACTCCTCACCGGTTTTATGAAAACGAACTTTGTGAAAGAATCAACAATGTTCAGATGGGTATATCCCCTTTTAGACTTTACAAAGGGGCCGAGGTGGTCGATGTGCAATGTATGGAACGGCGTCGCAACCTTCTCTATTGGATGCAATAAACCCTCGCGCAAATTCGAAGCCTTTTTAGAGTATGCACAATCGATGCATGCTCCCACGTACTTCTTGACAAATCGCGACATCTTTGCAAGCCAATAGTTCTTCTTCATGCGTTCTAGCGTTTTTTCATAACCCACGTGCCCAATGTCGTCGTGGTTCATCTTGCACAACTGCCACCTCGCTCCCTTTGGAACCACCCACCTCACGGAGTCCTCATCGGCATCCAATCTCCTAAATAACTTGTTATCCTTGATAGCGTAGTGTTCTTTGATATACTCGAGACCCTTAGGGTCTAAATCGCTACTAACAATGTCCCGGATTCTACACAATTCTGGATCTCCTAACTGGAGAGTTAGGAGCCAATCCTCGCTAGTTATCGTCATTACGGAAGGTAAATGATCAGGGTTCAGATTATTTTCGGTCATAATTGGGTTCCTAGAGAGCGCATCTACATGTCCCATTTTTGTGCCTGCCCTATACTCCACACTGCAGCGGAACTCCTGCAACGCTAACCACCATCTCGCGATTCTCGGTATAAGGTCTCGTTTTTCAAAGGTACAACGCAACGCGCTGCAATCTGATACAATCTTGAAGGTCTTGCCTAGCAAGAAAACTCTAAACTTCTTAAGAGAAGAGACCACCGCCAAAGTTTCAAGTTCATAGGAGTGAAAGTTCTTCTCCTCCGGTGACGTTTGGCGACTGTAATAAGCCACCGGGTGAAAAGCACCATCACTCCCATGTGGTCGCTGTAACAGGATTCCCCCTATACCCAGTCTACTGGCGTCGGCATGGAGCTCCGTTTCCGCCGTTGGGTCGTATATGGCAAGCACAGGTCTGTCAACAAGTTTGGTTTTCAATGCTTTGAATGAATTCTCTTGCTCCTCCGTCCATTCTCTGAAACTCAGCCAATAAATTACAAACGGGTTATTATCACACTGCACAATCAGGTAACAAGTAAGAAAGCTTTTCATTTTATTCATGCTCTAAATGTTGATTATACATACATTTTGACTACATTTTGACTCTACATATTGACTCTACATATTGACTCTACATATTGACTCTACATATTGACTCTACATATTGACTACACATATTGACTCTACATATTGACTCTACATATTGACTCTACATATTGACTACATATTGACTACATATTGACTACATATTGACTCTACATATTCTCTACATATTGACTACATATTGACTCTACATATTGACTACATATTGACTACATATCGACTCTACATATCGACTCTACATATCGACTCTACATATCGACTCTACATATCGACTCTACATATCGACTCTACATATCGACTCTACATATCGACTCTACATATCGACTCTACATATCGACTCTACATATCGACTCTACATATCGACTCTACATATCGACTCTACATATCGACTCTACATATCGACTCTACATATCGACTCTACATATCGACTCTACATATCGACTCTACATATCGACTCTACACATTGACTCTACATATCGACTCTACATATGTGGTTCAAATGGTTCAATACATCCACTACCTACTTTTTCACATTACACGAACATAATTTATAAGTACTTTTATTTGTTATTGTAATTATCTGTTAATCGATTTTAATTGTAAACTTGGAATTTATTGTTAGTTTCCTTATATAATTAATTATGTTACTAGTAATCATGTGTAATTAATATTATAAACAGGCTATTATTCTAACATTTGCATGCAGTTTAAAGCGGAATACTGTCTCATCATTTAGTGTTAACATTACATATTGCGTTAAACATAACTAATAGGTAATCGGTATTCATATGAATGGATGTAAGTGCAGTATAATGAATACTTGTGGGCTAGAAAAACTATGCGAGACCAGATAATCCTTCTTTCTAAATGTGTACAAGAATGACATTGTCGAGTGTGACGTGTCACTGCAGCAACTGCGGTGTACGTCTAGCACTGGTAGGGATAGTAAGGCAGCAGAGCATTTATTACCCTGCTATGCAATGTAGAATGTAATTAACAGTTTTAGTATATAAGGGAAACCATCATGATCTTGAATAACTGTAAAATTTCAAAGCAAAAACAACGATAATAATAATATATATATAGGCGTGTACTTACAGGAAGTATAGTCGTTATCCCACTTGCTGAGATTTAAACTATCTCATAAATAAGGAACACATTCAATTAATATGCTTATTTATTCCTTCAAACTCGTACAGGGCATCTCAGCAACCAAACTTATAATACGCCAACCAATCTTATATTTCTCCAACCAAACTTATATGCTGCAACCAAACTGATACTCCAACCAAACTTATAAACACCAACCAAACTTATGATGGCTATTACAAGCCTCAGAACTTATAGATTATAAACTCTATGTATATACTTCTAATACGTCCGCTCAGTGCGAGCGCCACAGCCAGAATGTCCCGTCCCGCCAGTTCTTACTCTGAGAACCCCGCATTGTCGTCAGAACGGTCGGTGCAACTACCCTTTATTTCTTTTTTGAATTTTATTAGCATAAATCCTATATTTTATTTAACAAAACCTTACAAATGTTCAATTGGATATCGACTCTATCTCCGTGAGTAGAAGATTACAAGTACACAAATTGAAATATTGCGTTATAGATGCCTTCTATTCGTACCATTCTCAGGTATTCAGGCAAACGCCGCGGGTGTATTTGGGCCACGCGTGTAACGTCACATTTCTATTAAAGGAATTTAAAGTATTTAAACCTTTGGCAAAGGCCCTAGAGTTGATAATCCAGTAAAGTGTGAATGGTAAAACTATGGTTAACTGTGCTCGTGAGATAAAAGTATTGTACATAACATGGACAAAGTGAGTCTCTTTCGAACTCGCGTTTTCGGCTACCGTTTGACCTCTAATACTTATACGTAGTATCTCCAAATTCTATGGAGAAAAGTTTTTGCATTAGGCCCCAGACTATTTAGACCACCTATATATTTTAAAATTTGAAGTGAAAATGGTGAACCGATTTGCTAATTGACACAGGCAATAAAATAAGTATGTTTTGAAGAGTAATGTTAAATACAAGCATAATGGAAGTTTTGGTGCGCGATAGATATACGAAATCGTGTGAACAATGTACTTACTTCAAAAAGTTTGACAGCCACTTTCCGTAGTAACGACTTAAAGCGAGAGAAACATATGTTTTTGTTTGCGTTAGACAAAGCAAGCGCATAGTGTTTCATTGGTAAATACTAAAGTGGTATAAGGAGAACACATACAATCAATTTGATTGCACAATTTGGCAAAATTGATATTGTATGCTTTGAGTGGCTTTTGCGGGTTAAGAGTTTTTATTTCTAATAAAAATAAGTATCTCATTTTAAATATTTATTTTGCAATAACTGAACTGGTATGAAATACAGATTAATGAATAAGTATCATATATTCCTTTAAGAACATTTTATCTTTCGAAAACGTGTGCTATTTCCAACCGCCTTCAAAAAAAGGAGGAGGTTCCCAATTCGGTTGTGTTCCTTTTAAGGTTCCGTACCAAAATGGTAAAAAAGGAACCCTTATGGTATCACTGTCTGTCTGTCACATCGCATCACTTGTCCATTTAAGTCAACCGTTGGTGAGATATTAGCTGTCCAATATCGATGGGGCCATAATCTGCAAAGATTGATTGATATTAGCTGTCAAAGTCATAGAAAGTGTCCCACCCCCTCTAATATCCAAACCAAATTTAAAATTCTGAAAAAAATTGAGGTGGTGTGCATTAGTAAATACTTTCAACGATTTTTGGTTTGAACAATATAGGTTTTACAGTTTTTGAGTTTTCGTTTAAAAACTGTCTTGCCCAAATAAAAGGTCGTAAGTGCCGTGAGTTCCCTATGAAGATACGACTGTTTTAGATTCAATGTATTGGATAGTGACTTTAAATGTGGACTATTAAGTAGGTGTTGGTACGGAACCCTTCATTGTGCGTGGTTCGACACGCACTTGGCCCGTTTTTTGTTAGAACAAATGGTGACTGCGCAGCAATGCGTCAGGCTCGGCTACTCAGGCTCTACTTTATTTACAGTAAGTCGAGCGAAGGTAAAATGAAATGGGTTTTATGTTCGAGTTATACACTCTATTCTTCACTTCGATTGCGAGAAAATTAAACTTATAATTAATGAGGCCGTCGACCTTGGGCAGGGGCGCGCGTTCGCGGCTTCGGGCTCCGGGGACGGATTTTACTTTATGCACAAGAGCATAAAATGTAGGTACTTTGTCATCCGATATGGTATTTATTATCATCAGCCTATTATTAGTAGGTACCTACGTGCATTGCTTATGTTCCTTTATTTATATAGTACTTAGGTTCTTATTGAGTTTTTGCAAAAAGTAATATCCTGAGGTTTACCTTACGTCATAGATATTGGATCATGGAATTGAGCAATAAATTGGTTGTGGAGATTGTGCGCCGATCTCCATTGTATTGAAGGTAGGTAAAATTTGATAAGAAGCTCACGATATGAAATTAATCAACAAAATCGCGAAATCACCTAAGTACCTCTAATCGAATGTCAACGTGAAAAATGAAAATGACCTATTTTAGACGGCATAATTTGGCGCTCGAAAATAGTTCCAGGCTGAAATAGGTAATTTCACCCGAGTTAAACACTGATTTTCATGTCGAATACGAGGAAACTAAAGAAATGCCAAAACATGCACCATCATTTACTGAATCAGCGAAAAAACCATTTTGGTGGAAACTGTTGAGTGACGTCACGTGACGTTAACAGCTTCTGTGTATGAACCTTGTATATTTATTTTAAGGGTTCTGTATCAAAATGGTAAGAAAGGAACGCTTATGGTTTCACTTCGTCTGTCTGTCTGTCACATCGCTATTTATCTCAAGAACTACTATGCTATGGATTTGAAATTTGGAATACCTACTTATAAATAACTTAAAGAAGGGTAACCTAGAGGCATAGAACATGTTTTTTTTAAATATTTTTACAGTTTTCTGTGAAAAGTCACAGTCAATAAATGGTTCAAAATTTGAGTCTAGTGAATATGTCAAAATTTTTTTTTCGTCGAGTCAATTTTGAATTATGAGGGAAAATGTAAAAAAATACCACCCCCCTCCCTTATCTCCGAAGATTACCAAGGAAAAATATGAAATTATTACATAACATGTATACCTAATACCCATATAACCATTTTTACGACTTTGGTAACAATTTTGGTTGCCGTTACGACACTGTTCGGTAGAGAAGACTAAAACTGGGGACTAGTCCACACAGTAACTTCTGGTTACTTAGTTACGTCGTCGTGTGGTAACATAGTTACCAGTTTGCAACCAGTTGCAGCTCAAATCATTCGTTCATTCACTCACTAAACTTCAGCTGCTGTCATTATTTGACACAAACGTTGATGTGAAAACTTAATTTCAATTTCGAACCTGATTCTTGTAATGGACATAAGTATCAAATCATTTTTAGTAGTACCTACTTAATATTTTGTGATTTAATGATTTGAATAGTATTGCAGATAAAAATACACTGTGTAATTTAATCAATGAAGTTGAAAATTACCATCGCGCCACCAAAACAATAAAAATTTACCAATAGTAAACAAATATAACATAGATTTTACTCCATAATATTTATAGATTTCTTAGCCTCAGATGCCTATTCTTTAGTAGAGAAACAAATGTGAATAATAAGAATGAGCTATTATATTTTATATAAACAGTTTAGTTAGTACAATTTCAAAAACAACTGATGTTATAACTGAGTATATAGTCATCAGAACCGGTCACGAAATTACTACATTAAGTCGACACCGTGTCGACACGTAACTTAAAGTGGTAAGAAAATTACCAAAATACCAAAATGGCATGTACTTTTTTCTTTAAAGACATTCTCAAACTTCAAAAGAAATCGTAAGTACGAAATGCCGTTTTGCGTAGTTTCGATACATGGGTCAAGGGAGATAAATAAAGTGAATAATAATAAAGTTTGCCGAATGTTATTGTTTATCATACTTTTAATAGAAATATTATACAAACTATATATAACCTGAGAATAAAAATAATTGAAATCAAATAGGCCACAGGGGCACTTTACGTGTCATCGGTAATTAATAAACAATAATTACAAAGCTACAGTGTTATTAATAATTAGATACTTAATTAACAAACTGAATATCATTACAGAAACAAAATCGTTGCAAATGAAAATAGAGATGTATATGGTCTCTGTCAAAAACATTAAATAAATAACAAATATTTAAAATATTACCGAGATGTATAAGGTATCTGAGCGTCTTAAAGAGCGTTGGGCTTTCTTGAATCTAAATTATTTTCCGGTAAAAAATTGATGTGAGACGAAAACGTTTTAATACACGTTTAATTTTTATATCATTCAATGATTTTCATGATTTATTTAGCAGAGTAAGAAGTAAAACTGACAGCGAAAGTTTGGAAAGGATTGGACGTTGTAGTGACTTTTTCCATTTAAATCTAGTTACAAAGTTTAGAAACAGTTACGTCACATTTACGACACATTTCATAAACTTTAGTAACAAAGTGTCGACACAGCTACTAAATATTGTGCCTAAACTGTACACCAGTCACAATTTAAACGCAATTGTGTATAAAATGTTTCGACACGAATGTTTCAGTAACGTGTGTTCACGATGACTACACTTAGTTACCAAAATAATTTCGGTCGCATTGTGTATGAACTGTTACCACACATAAAAACCAAACCCAACACAGTCGCAGAGACTCGTAACGGTTACGAAACAGTTTCGACTTGTGACTACTTTGAAAAATCTGCGATCGAAAATGGCTATATGGGTATTTTACAGGAAAAATATAACTATAGCTCTATCTAGCTTTTCTTTTTTTTCTTCAAATACATTTCTATACTAAGTTTGTAATTTAATCACCTTCGCACGTATTTTTGTTTTACAAATTCCTGCGCGATTATGCTGAAAGTACCTTCTATCAAATAAAGAAAAAAAAATGAAATCGGTTCACGTGATTGAGTTATTCAGTCTCTTAAATTTATAACAAATTTCGCCGATAAATGGTGGCGCACTTCATCGTTTTTTTAAATTTGCTTGTATGGGTTAATAATCTAGCCTTTGCATAATCTATAGGTACATTTGTTTTTTTTTATTAGTAGAAAAAATGACAGAGAAGGAATTATAAGGCACATTTTGCGGTAAGTATCAAATAATCTTAATGAACATTAAATCCGTTACTTCATGCTTTCGTTATTGAAAAATAAGAAAATATGTCTTAATCTACATTTATTTATATATATTTTTAAATGTTATGACATCAATTATTTTTTAATTTAAGATGTTTCGTTTCATTGATCTAAAAGTTATTAATAAAAACCCAAAGGGGGTAATAGAAGATGTTAACCAAGGGTTGAAAGCGACCCATTACTTCGTTCGAGCGCCAATAGGTCAAGAAATGGGTGCTTTCACCCGAGTTAAACACTGTACTTTTCATTTCGTCTATGAGGAAAATGAATGCCGCCGCCCAAAGAACTTAAAAAAATTACTATCCACCCTAGGGTCGGAAAAGTGACTTTCAACCCGGCTATCTACTTATGAAAATTGAACTTTCCGAACAGGAGAGACGAAAAAGTAATTTATCATAGTCACTATCTGTCACTTAATCTGATCCTTCTTGCGAATAATGCGAATTCAATGTGTGTGTGTTTACGACCACTGCTTCTTTGTTTACCTAATTTTTAATCTTAAAAGAAACAAAGTATAACTACGATTCCCCGATTTCAGTGTTAGAAAACCTTTTCTTTTGGTACGTATATTTTATAACATTGAAAAAAAGTTATGCGATACCTAGAAAAGTGACTTAGGTACTCGACTGTGTTGTGCTGTGTCAGTTGACCCACTTTAAAAATAAAATCAGCAACATAAAGGTGTTGAGATTACAGCTATACCTACAGCACGTTTCAAGTGGATAAATTCGATAGCCTGAATTAGCACAGTGGTTGATCTAGTTAGGTACGTAGTTAGATTTTTAAATAGGTAAGTAAATGCTTACAGGTAGTTATTATGTGAATTGTGCCTGTACCTAGCACTCCCTGCAACGGTTGCTCATATAACACTTCCTTTCATTTCGCCTGATAATGACCCATTCTTGTTCTTAGCAATAATGGGTTGAAGCGATCCCTTTCTATACTGTCAGTACTTCCGCGATCGACAATATAAAATGTTCGTCGTTCTGTATGGTATCACAGTACCTACCCCGTACCTTGTGATATCAGACGGACGACGGAACAACATGTCTTTCAAAGTTTTGGTAATACATTTTATTTGTACTTACAGGACGAGATTTTATAGCCACAATTCAGGTTCAAAAATGTTTTGTATAGTTATATCTACTTCCATCCTTCATAACATGGAAAGATCATTTAATGTGATAGGTACACAGGAAAAACGTCTTTCCTGTTCCTAAAAGTTAAGGACAGTATCTGACTTAGGTTTAATATCTAATGCATGGGGCGGTCCTGACTAGGTTTTTCTTTTTCAGTTAAAGTTGTTAGGTAGGTACATATTTACCTTCCTGTGCTCAATTTTCGGGAGCAATAGCTATAACATACGTAAGTACTACACGAACATGGTTATACAAGTACCTACCTATGTAAAAGTGACACTTGTTGTCATAATGGCTACACAAATACCCATTCACAGTTTAACAGCGCCTACAGCGCCACAGCAGATGTATTAAGTAAGTTGTTGTTTTTTATTATTTAATTTTAACCTATATTGTAAAATGCAGATATTTGTCTTCACTCTGGTGGGAGCCGTCATTGGCAGCCAGCCTGATAAACGGAGTGTGGGCTGGGACGCCCCAGCCAACGCACTCGCAGCGCCCTGGAGACCCGTGGTGCTATCACATGGTGAGAAATCTACTTAGGTATATACACAGAGTGAAACGGATTCCATATTTGAAAAGCTTTTAACTAAGTACTTGTTTATCTTATTGAGTTTCGAGAGTAAAGATATAGCGAAGCTGTTATTCAATGTTTTGCTATTTTGTAGATTCGAGTACGGATGTGGCGGGGGCAGTGGCTGCGGCGAAGGCGGCAGCGGCGGCGGTGATGGCTGCCCAGCACCAGGTCGCGGCCGCGAAGCACGCCGCGCTCGAGCAACAGAGCGTCGCCAGTGCCAAGGAGGCCGCGGCCGCCCATGCCGCTCATAAAAGGTAACGTACTAGACAAAACATTCAGGACCATACTTTAGCATTATGATACGGTTTTCTCAGAACTCTTTATGATCTTATAACTAACTAACTATTTTGCAATAACTTTCCAGCGAGGAAGCGGCCAGGCACGCCCGGGCGCATGCCCTAGAAGCTGCGCAGGCGGCGGTGCATGCCCAAGCGCAGCTAGCGGCGGCCAAGGCGCGCGCGGCTGCCGCGCAGAAGATCGCCGCAGCCAGGGAGGCAGCGGCCGCTCGCGCTATACAGCAGGCCGCACACAACCAGGCGGCTAGGCTCCATAATGCTGGTAAGGATCTTAGGTCGTGAAATATTCAGACACTCCAGAAATGTGCAGGTGCCGCGCAGACAATTGCTGCAGGCAGGAAGTGGGCCACAGGCGGCTGTATTAAGCTCCACAATGATGATAAAGCCGGATTCATATTAGTCTGACGACTGACGTGACGTGATAATGATATCGGCATCATGCGTTTTGTAGTTACAGTTCGATTCACATCCATCTGAGGGCCTACTCTGAACTTCTTATCGTGCTGTCCCTTTCACTCATATAGTGTTTAACACGAGAGTACGACGGCACTATACGAATTTCGGATTTCGAAGTTCGGAGTAGGGCCTCTGATGCGCCTTAACGTAACGATGACGGGCTGACAGCCAATACCGTGACTGGCGTCAGAACGTAGGTATCAGAGAGCATCACGTCACGTCAGATGAGGATGAATCCCGTGATCCGAAACGTTCAAGACCCCGCATTTCACTACTAAGAAGCCGCATAGGCAAACGTTCTACCTAACTGTTACGAACTCTCTTCCACGGTATGTCACTCCGTTCTGTTGTCTCATTTGGAAATTAAAAATAAGCGAGTTAGTGTTATAGAAGTCCACTTGTATTAAAAAAACTTGTCAGTGAGTCGACCGCATATGTAAACTCGCGTTGATTGCTTCATGATGTAATTTTTGCAACTTTCATTGAACTTGTAATAACTAGATTGAACATATTGTTCAGATCTAGAAGCAGTGAAGCTATCGGTGCTCTCGAGCTCTGGTGCTGCGGGCGCGGCCGGCGCGGCGCACCACGCTGCCTCGGCCGCCGCCGCCGCCCTGCAGCCCGCCTCACCCGCCTGGGCGCCCTGGGCCTGGTCCGCACCCACCTGGACACCCCCACATGGAGCTTGGGCCTGGTCTTGAAACTCTGCAAAACTATAAGCGATATTAGGACCGTTTCCATGAGTGTTTCGGCGTATTATTGGAGTTGGAAGGGCCACGTATCCATGATAATTTGAGATAACTTAAAGCTTAAAATACGTCCTTGGAAACGGAAACAAACGATGAATAAAACGCAATAGGTAGGTATCAAGTAAATTGCTAATTATATTTGGTCGGTTTTTGTTACAATATCATCTTATTTTAAATATTTAAGTACATTATAAGAATTATTAAATATATACTTTTAAAATTATACTTTTTTCCTTTAACTCTATATTTATGTCAACGTTAACATATTCTAATACCTAGTGCCGATTGAATTAAACCAGGTACTTGCAGGTAAAGGGACTTTTGTAAATTAGGTATTTAACACTAATCTAATAGGTAATATAATACCTAATACTTACCATATACCTACTCTATCTACAAGTACTCTCTTATAAGGTTCAAAGTGCTTTTGAAATATTCCTCATTCATTATACATACGTTATTATTGTAATTGTTATCCACTATGTTTTTTGATAAATAGGTACATACATCGTGTATATTACATTATCATTGATTAGTATATCCTCTATCCCTAAAAATATGACTATCTGCCATCCACTTAAAAGATTGAACCTCACTGGATTGTGACGCCAGGTCCAAACTTATAGTAATGGATTCTACGTTTATATTCTCTTTGCGACAAATCATCAATATTTAGTTCTTTTAATTCCACTGTCTATAACATCGATTGAAGTAGCGAATACGACTGCGCGGTAACCATGGCAACCGCGGAGCAGGCTCCATCTACCGCTGTACCACAGCATCCCCCAGCTGTTACCTCACGGGATGGGAATTTTTAAAGTCTATAATATTAAAACAAAATAACAACCTAAATGTGACACACTATACAGGGTAAGTATTTTTTTATTATTAAGGCCCTAAGTTTGTGCTAATCGGTGATAAATAATACAAGTTGCAAGGGGAGATTTAATCTAACTTGACCCAAAGGGCGGCACCCAGGGCCTGAAATATTCATTCGCAATTAAAACTTACGCGGTAGAATCGTGGTTATTACGTAAACTCGTCTACAGAAACTCGGTTCAAAAATTCTGGTAGATAAAGATAATACGCGCTTATGAGATAAGCGAGTTCGGCCTATTTACGTGTGTGGACTGTGGTTGCCAAACCTTGTAGGAATGACAAATAACATCCATTGACTTAGTACATATATTGTGCTCAATGATAATAGACATGGTAGGTATTAAGTATATTTCACTGCCATGACATAATTTGTACAAAAGTACACGGAGAGAAAAATTTACTAGAAACAAGTAAAAAATATTAATCATTAGTAAAATTTTAGTGAATCCCAGGACAAGGAGATTATACTAACGGTTATAAACCAGTTTTACTAATAGTATTTACTAATACCAAAAAAATTGTCCTATTTGGAAATACAATACTGTTTACTAAAAACAAGTAACTTTTATTTGAATCCAAATAATGTAACATACTTGCTTTTAAAAAAATCTTGTTGGAAAAACAATACTGTTTACTAAAAACAAGTAAACTTTTACTTGAATTCAAATATGTAACATACTTGCTTTTAAAACTGTCTTTTTGGAACAACAATACTGTTTACTAAAAACAAGTAAACTTTTATTTGAATCCAATAATGTAACATACTTGCTTTTAAAACTGTCTTTTTGGAACAACAATACTGTTTACTAAAACCAAGTAAACTTTTATTTAATTTCAAGTAACCATAATAGCCATGTACAGATGCGTCCGTACCTGGGGCGCTACCGCGAACAGCAAACGAAGTTTTCCCTCTCTGTCGCATTTGCAAGTTTGCACATAAGTGAGACAGAGAGGGAAAACTTCGTTTGTGGTTCGCGGTAGCCCCTCTGAGCCTGATCCATCCGCTATCGAAACACACTACACATATTTAGATCTTGTAAGAAACGATCACTTCTTACGTGATCTAAATTTGCGTGGCACGCTCCAATAATGCATACATACAATATCATACAAAACCTAGCAAAACATACAGAATCATCATTTATGAATGAATGAATGAATGAAATCGTTTATTCACAATGAACATATGGTAACATAAGATCTTAGATTACAAGCATTGTTGAATTCTCATGATATATTCAGTCTAGGTAGACGTGTGAAAACAGTTTTCAGTGATTGGATCACTCAGTCATTATTATAATAATTCGATTTACAGGATTAAATTAATTTAACATCAATATTCTAATCAATTGTTACATTTACACAAAGTCACAGTCAAGAGGCCACCGTGTGGTCACATAAGTAGACACATCAGGCATGACATTAATATGATTTGGTACCACATAAGTAGACAAATCGTGAGAGTCAGGATGGCGGGTGTAGCTAAACAAATATGTAAATAAAGTGTATCAAAAATTTGTACTGAATTTGTACCTCTTTAGAAAAAAATTGTACCCTTCCGCATTTAAAGTTATTACAAAGTGAAGGTACACCCGCCATCCTGACAGTCAGGATGGCGGGTGTACCTGGGAAAATTATGATTCTACCAATTATCAACCAATGTTAATATCTCAATTTTTTGTACCTTTCAAAGCTTTCTAAGTATTGGGAGAAACCCCACGACTTTAACAAGTCCGACGTTAATAAGTCCATGCCCCACGCAAGTTTTTTTTATTTTGGCACAATCACAAAATTCACAAGTTGATGTATTATCACAGACTACTTAGGATATTATTCAATTGTTTCGCCGCAGAGGTTACAAGCCAAATGGACGAGTCAACGATGGATACGGGGCACGCGAGCGGGGGAGGGGCGGCCGGTGCGTTTACGAATCTTGTTATTAGTACACTTTACTAATATCTATAAAGCTATTTTATTATTTACGGAAATAAGTATAAAACTCATAAGAATAAGAAAGGGATTTGTTATTACAAGATTACCAATGATAGAAATCAGAATTGATTTTTAATTATTAGTATTCATTTGTAATCACCGACATTAGTATATCCCATTTGTATTATCTAGTAATCTTTACATACTGGTGTTAGTACACCATTTATAAACCCAAGGAGAGTTTTATAGAATTTAAAGAACTCTAGTTATTCCGAGTAAAGAATATTAATTTCAGAATGAAGTAAAACCGTTTTGTATTTCCTATACTATGAAATTAATAAAATTTCCTTGAAATTATATTATTTACTAATGCCTAGAAAAAAAATGTAAAAATTAATAGAATTTGATATTCCCTTCTTTTAGATATCAGGTTATTAATACGAACAAATTTTTTTCTCTCAGTGTACGAATGACAAATCGAGTTTCGATTTCTAATGAAATTATTGAAGGGTCTGGGAATGTCAGATGTTTAAAACGAAAAATAATCTCTAAAGTAAACAGTTTGGGACGATCAATCTGAATTTCCGAATATAGAATATAGGGTCTATGGACTGAAATCTGAAACAATAACTTTGGTTTATATCCATCTCTATTTACAACTTAATCCATACCTATCTATCGATCGATCGATACAGCATGGCTTTCCAAAACATTGAAATTCAAATTTTCTTCTTAAATGGGCACCATGGATTTTTGGAATATTTATAGATTCAATTAAGTCTTCTAAATCTATTCCATCATGATTACTCATATATAGCGAAGCGTTAATAATAGGCAATTAGCGTTAGACAATTAGTTACGTGGCTCTTAACTTTTAAGTTTTTACGATAACTATCAGGAATACGAGGTTTTTGTCATGTATTTCCAATGTTATATGTATGTCCAGATGATGATGTGATGTTGATGGTGAATGTGGTGGTATTGTGGAGAGTCGCCCGGCCGGAAACAGACGTGCGTCTCCTATGTCAGGATCATTCAGCTCGTTTAAATGTCCCTGTTATATGCAGACAGAATGTGGTCCCTCCTCGGGACCCTGGCAGCCGTGGGCTACTGGCAGCTCGCCTCGGCCGAGATCGACCGCCGGCGGTACTCCAACCCGACCTACTACAACGTCGGGGGGGTCCTCTCCAGTAATGAGTCCGTTGCATTTTTTAAAGATACCATTTCGGTAAGTTATTTGTCGTACTGTGGACAGTAACTAGCTTAAATATCTGTGACGACAAAGCGCGCATAACAAAATATTAAGCTCAAACTAGAGTCTGGCAAATGGAAGATGAGAATGAAAAGTAGCGGCAAGTTCAAAAATTCTGAGTGTGGTATCCCTGACATGTAACGCTAAAAACAGTCTTGACACTTGTAATATATTTAAAATTTAAAACGATTTTATTAATAAACCTATGCAAACTGTACCTTCCCCTCTCTTAAAACCACCCCCACGCTAACTACCACCCCTCCTACCCCACGTGTTCCTTACCCCATATAATAAATGACTAATAGTAAAAATAAACTAATTTGGCCAAGTAATCGTCTAGTATCAAACCTATGTTGTACCTATACCGAAATAACCCCAGTTCTTTAATGTGAAAAAACCTGGACCCTTCACTAACTAGCCTGAACCCTACAATTCCTATTAGTTTTTCTACTGAACCTACCAGATTATCCTACCAATCGTAACTTTTCCTACCATTTCTACTATAGTTAGGGAGGCGAATAGGGGAATTTTCGGTAATACTCGAGCGTGGCAGTTTAAGATATGAGAGATACCTTAGACTTAATAGAACAACCTTGTAAAGTATTTAGCTCTATATGTAGTGACGCGCGCCTAGGATAGACGATCAGATTAGTAAAAAAAAATCGATAGTCTGAAATACTAGAGCGCGTCAGATTAAGATATTGGGGGTTGATTTTAGTGTTTTAAGACTAAATTTAACTAATCTGACGATAAGTCCTTGACGCCGCCGAGTTATAGGGTCGCGAACTTGTAAAAAAAACGTTAATCCGGCATTCTCGAGCGCGATTTTTATTTTTTTTGATTTTGAAGAATATAATGTAAAACTTACTAAAAATACAAAATCTGCCGGTTTCCGCATGACCGGAAGTGTGGAGGAGCCATTTCGTCTTCCGAAAAACGCGTCGCGGCATATAAGTCGCGAACGATACATTTTACAAAAAAATAGTTTAAATAAACAAAAAAGGTAATTTTATTTTACACAAAAAATGTCTCTTTACATTTTTGTCCAAAGTTAAAACTTTTTGACTTGAAGCATCATAAGAACTCAAACTCCCGGTTTTTTTAGTATATCTCGAAAACTGAGGGTGTTAAAAAAAATTGATATGAAATAACGATGATTAAATTATGTGACTTTTATTATATCTCAATTTTTTTTTTCTAAAGCTTCTCGACAATTTTCGTGGACTCGGAAAAAGTTACGCGTATCTGTATACAAAAGTATTATTAACATGTACAGTTTCATGTATGTATATTATTCAATAGCCTGTTGATCCTCAAATTGTTTTTTGGACGTACCGTAAGCAAAACGAAGTGAAGAATTGAAGCAAAAAAGAGGAATTTGCCATAAACATGTAATACAGACTGAGCGCTTCGCGAAAATATGCCGTCCTACCAGTATTATTCCTTTATTTCGCAACATTCATGGTGGGGAAAGAAGCGGTAGAAGGGAATTTTCGGTACACCCTAATATATATATGTTTATGGTCCCCGTAGACCTATGTGCCCTCAGTATGACGCCGATTGAAGAGAGAGAAAAGACCCGACGGTATATTTCTCGAATGTTTCGGTCAGATTAAGAGAACCCACCAACATTTTTGTCAGATTAAGAAAATATGCTTTCAGGATACCGAGATAAACCTCCCCTATGAAAATCTGACGCGCTCGAGTATTTCAAAAAAACTTTTTTTTTTTGCATTTTCAAAAATTCATCGTAACTTATCGTCACGCCGAAATCGTCAGTTTTTTTAAAGGGAGCTTCCTTGGGGCCTACTTAACACCCCTTCCGAAAATCTGACGCGCTCGAGTAAATTTTTTTTTTTTGCATTTTTGACTACTTTATATTCCTACCCCCACCACGCAAACCGGCAGATTAGTATACCGTTGTTATCAGAGGCACTTGGGGCATACGTAGTATGAATATCTGACGCGCTCGAGAATGCCCAAATAACTGTTTTTTTTAACGTTTTTGAAAAACCGTACACGCCAAACCCACCGCTAAAATGGTTTTTACCATATGAGCTTTTCTTTTCGAAATTATGTTATCTTTCGATTTTGATAGGTCTCGACGGCGCCGTTGAATTACGCCATTTAGCTACCTCGCCTCCCTAACTACTATGTTCCCCCAATTTTCATAGTAGGTTCTTCTAATGTATTTTACCTACTCTTGTTCCCTAATCATTATTTAACGATAATGTATCTCCTACAAGTGTCTACCGTGACCTCTACACAATCAGCAGCAATAGCTGGTGATTACGTAAATAATAATATTTATATATATTCTCCAATATTTCTTTTGGAACGGGATTCCATCTTACAAGAAAATGGAATCCCGTTCCAAACGAAATCCGGTTCAAAGGATATATATATTATAGTCAATAGATTGGTAGTGCTGAAATAATCTCTAATTTTAACTGCGCTCTCATGTTACATTATACATATTTATACTAAACCGGATCTACTTTTTCAGAATCTCAACTTCAAGGACAAGTACGTTCCACGTGGAGTCACCTATCACGACTACTCGATCCTAATGGACCCAAATCCTATTAAGACTGCTTTGAATGTTTGCAAGGATCTCATTGGTCATCGGGTATGTAATCTAGAATCAACGTACCTATAGCCACAAAATGAAATTTATGTATTTGAGGGTCTCAGGGTTAGTAAAAAAAAACTTACTGCTATTTTTACCATTCCGTGATACCTTAGATTTTTTCAGATATACCTACTCTTGGTGTCTCCTGACACAAGCAAAATTACTTGCTTAACAGGAGGCTCCAACCTTTTCTATTGTTGTTAAAATCTTAAATAACCGAAATGAACTTTTTCATTTTCACCTACTGTATCGGAAGTTTTGTAATGAGGCCAAAGTAGGTACTAAAAATCAAATTACATCAGCCCGGCAAACTACTGTAATAAACCCTACTTTTCAGGTGTACGCTGTGGTGGTATCCCATCCGCTGACTGGAGACTTATCCCCCGCAGCCGTATCGTACACGAGTGGCTTCTACCACATCCCAGTCATCGGCATATCTTCAAGAGACTCCGCCTTCTCTGACAAAAACATTCACGTGTCGTTCTTGCGGACGGTACCGCCTTATTCTCACCAGGCAGATGTTTGGGTCGATTTGCTGAAACATTTTAATTATATGAAGGTCATCTTTATACATAGCTCGGATACCGATGGACGGGCAATTTTGGGCCGGTGAGAAATGGAATCTATAATCAAATACTTTATGTACAGTCGAGGAATTTTAAAGTTTGGCACTTTTAGATTACAATAGAAATAGGAGTCAAAAAGTAGTGACAAACATTCAAATTACCCGACTGTACCGGTGCCAAGCTCAATTTGTACGGAAACTCGATAGAAATTGTACCCGTTTTCATTGCTCTTGCTTGCTGACTTTAGGTGTAATCGTGTGAACTCACGCAGTTGCAACGCGTAGCAACTTGCTAGGTACTGGTAAGGAAAATGTTTGAAACCTGAAAAAAATTAATCTATTTGTGCAGTCATTACGAGTAAAAACCTGTCATCACCAAAATCAAGAAGGAACTAATACTTCGATGGAAGGAACCTAATTTTCCAAATTAAAGTTTAAGTCAAGTAAAAGTAATAGTAACACAATAACTTTCATGACAGCTAGGTAGGTGCCGAAAAAATAACATAAAAAGACTAATTAAAAAGTTTTACGATTTTCTGTATTGAGAATTTTAAGGTCACTCCTGTAGGTACACAATTTTATTTCTAAGCTAATAGTACCTGTATTCCGGAGCATTTGTTGTTCATATTGACTTCGGTTTCAATTATCCGTGTTGTAGTTTCCAGACGACCTCGCAAAGCGTCGACGAGGATGTTGACAGGAAGGTGGTGGTCGAACAGGTGATAGAATTCGAGCCGGGCCTAGATTCCTTCAGTGACAAGCTCATAGAGGTCAAATCTGCACGGTCGAGAGTCTTCTTGATGTATGCCAGGTATAGTCACCCTTCCTTCTTACTTTTACTTTTAGCCAGTAAGTAATAGGCAGGTAATAGGGAAAAAAACCTTATTTCTAAGTGTGTGTCGTACCACACACAATGAAGGGGTTACAGATGTAGTGCAAAATGATTTTCCTTCGTACTTTATCGGAAAAGTTCGTATTTATCGTGCTCTCTCAATTAGCTTCAGTACCCAGCCTTAGGTGTAAGACGCATCAGCAGACCAATATATATATATATAGTGGCTAATACGCAATTCAAATATTCGCTATATAGTTTAAGAGCCGACGACACTGAACCTAGTTCGATAAGACTCCCAGATGATATGTATATTATAAGATGCGTCATTCCTGGGGGAACACGAAACGGCTATGCTGCCATGCAAAAAACCTGGTGGCCATAGTAAAAAAAAAATTTCAAAAAAAATAAAATTTCCGGTTTCTAGTACGATAAGTCTCCCAGGTTTCGTTTGTTCCTCGATACAGGGGAGGGGTAGGACTATACGATAATGCAGTGCTGCAAGCCCCCCTGACTGGCCTTGTCAGTGGCAGCAGCATGATAAGTGACGCCAGTATTGAGGTTTCTAGTATGATCGGTCTCCTAAAAAAACCAAGGCTCATCTGAAAGATCATCAATTTCTGTGTAAGAAAAACCACTGCTGCCTTTTCCTAATAGTGGAGAAGGTGGTGCTGCAGCGATTGAAGGAGCTCAGTACACTGAACCTAATTCGATAAGACTCCCAGATGATATGTATATTATAAGATGCGTCATTCCTGGGGGAACACGAAACGGCTATGCTGCCATGCAAAAAACCTGGTGGCCATAGTAAAAAAAAAATTTCAAAAAAAAAAAATTCCGGTTTCTAGTACGATGAGTCTCCCAGGTTTCGTTTGTACCTCGATACAGGGGAGGGGTAGGACTATACGATAATGCAGTGCTACAAGCCCCCCTGACTGGCCTTGTCAGTGGCAGCAGCATGATAAGTGACGCCAAATCTGAGGTATCTAGTATGATCGGTCTCCTGAAAAAACCAAGGCTCATCTGAAAGATCATCAATTTCTGTATAAGAAAAACCACTGCTGCCTTTTCCCAATAGTGGAGAAGGTGGTTGCTGCTGTGATTGAAGATCGCCTTCAGCGCAGCTGGATTCGGTTTTTCAATTCAGTTTTGTCAGCAATCACCCGGTTCCTTTCGATTTGTACTGATTTAATACGCGTGCCACGCACACTTAAGAATAATTTTTCTTGTCTTTGATTGCATAAACAAATGATTTTGAAAAGTTATTCTCCATTATACCGAAATAAGAGCTCAATAGAGAATCCACAAAACACTTTTTATACACTAGCTGAATAATTGATAAAATGTACATCAACCTTGTGTGATTTGAAGACGAGATAAAAGCGGTAACTCAAAATGAAGCTTTTTAAATAAAAATCAAGTACACCTATTCAGTTTCCATCTGTGTTAGTTAGCTGTAAAATATAACTGTATTTCCATTATATCGAAATAAGCTGCTGATTTGAAGACGAGATAAAAGCGGTTAATCAAAATGAATCAGTTATTCAGCTACTTCATAAAAGTTTTTCCTGGGTTCTCTATAGAGTCTATTTCGATATAATGGAAATACAGTTATATTTTACAGCTAACTGACACAGGTGGAAACTGAATAGGTGTACTTGATTTTTATTTAAAAAGCTTCATTTTGAGTTACCGATTTTATCTCGTCTTCAAATCACACAAGGTTGATGTACATTTTATCAATTATTCAGCTAGTGTATAAAAAATGTTTTGTGGAGTCTCTATGGAGCTCTTATTTCGGTATAATGGAGAATAACTTTTCAAAATCATTTGTTTATGCAATCAACGACAAGCAAATTATTCTTAAGTGTACGTGGCACGCGTATTAAATCAGTACAAATCGAAAGGAACCGGGTGATTGCTGACAAAACTGAATTGAAAAACCGAATCCAGCTGCGCTGAAGGCGATCTTCAATCACAGCAGCAACCACCTTCTCCACTATTGGGAAAAGGCAGCAGTGGTTTTTCTTATACAGAAATTGATGATCTTTCAGATGAGCCTTGGTTTTTTCAGGAGACCGATCATACTAGATACCTCAGATTTGGCGTCACTTATCATGCTGCTGCCACTGACAAGGCCAGTCAGGGGGGCTTGTAGCACTGCATTATCGTATAGTCCTACCCCTCCCCTGTATCGAGGTACAAACGAAACTTGGGAGACTCATCGTACTAGAAACCGGAAATTTTGTTTTTTTGAATTTTTTTTTTTACTATGGCCACCAGGTTTTTTGCATGGTAGCATAGCCGTCTCGTGTTCCCCCAGGAATGACGCATCTTATAATATACATATCATCTGGGAGTCTTATCGAATTAGGTTCAGTGTACTGAGCTCCTTCAATCGCTGCAGCACCACCTTCTCCACTATTAGGAAAAGGCAGCAGTGGTTTTTCTTACACAGAAATTGATGATCTTTCAGATGAGCCTTGGTTTTTTCAGGAAACCGATCATACTAGATACCTCAATACTGGCGTCACTTATCATGCTGCTGCCACTGACAAGGCCAGTCAGGGGGGCTTGCAGCACTGCATTATCGTATAGTCCTACCCCTCCCCTGTATCGAGGAACAAACGAAACCTGGGAGACTTATCGTACTAGAAACCGGAAATTTTATTTTTTTTGAAAAATTTTTTTTACTATGGCCACCAGGTTTTTTGCATGGCAGCATAGCCGTTTCGTGTTCCTCCAGGAATGACGCATCTTATAATATATATCTCATCTGGGAGTCTTGTCGAACTAGGTTCAGTGTCGTCGGCTCTTCTACTAATAGTTTTGATTATATTTACAGTTTACTTATAAAAAGGTTGTATTACCATGCCGAAACCTCAAAAACGGTTAAAAAATCCAGTCCAAGGAATTATATTTAATATATACCTGTACTTCATATCAGAAAATAGCAAATTCAAATATAGCAATAACTCAGAGTATTTTGGCAAAGTTCAACGGCGAATTTCGCATGCAACGGGCATATCTAAACCTACAATAAGGAAATTTTTGAACCAGGAAGAAGAATGTAGAAAAAATAAAAAATACCAACACAAACAATATTAAGGTGGTTGTAACATCTCTATATTATACAATAACATTTTTAATTAAAATGAAACTCATTCAATTACACTCATTTAATACAATCATTGATTGACAGTTCGGGTGCCATCGTATTCCGATTGAGATCCGAGTTTTTCCGAAGGAAAATCATTCTGCAATACATCTGTACCTGCTATTGCTGGTCTATATTTAAAACCACTATCCTATACTTTGAATTAAAATAGTTGTCTTTATTACATCAGGACACTCACGGCTCACGGCCCTTACGTCCTTTTGTTTGCATAAGGCAGTTTTTCAGCGATAACTCAAAAAGCCGTTGCACGTATTATATTTTATTATAGAATTCTTGTAGGTTTTCCTTTAACACGTTCATACTTATTATCTCCTTTTCTAAGTACCTATTTATATTAATTGCTTATTATATATACTCTTTGACACATTCGCTGCCAGCTTGCCAAAATTGTATGGACGTGAACGCATATATGCGTGGCCGGCAGTGGATCCCCTAATCTGTAAAGAATTAAGTACTTATTATACTTATTATTTGTATTGTTTCCAAGTTTTAGCCCCAGTAGTCCGTCTTTAGGCCACCGACTTATGTGAGGGAGTATATATGTATATATGTTTATGAAATCAATCGGTCCAGTAGTTTCTGTTCTGAGCAAACTGGCTGGCGGATCGACAAACAGACACACGACTGATCCTATAAGCGTCCGTGTTTTTACTTTTGAGGTACGGAACCCTAAAAACTTAGTAAATTTCAAACAAGAAACTTAGTTAACCCAACACACTTTTTTGGTTCAGCAAAACAGATGCGGAAATAATCTTCCGCGACGCGACTTTCCTGAACATGACGACTGCGGGCTACGTGTGGGTGGTGACGGAACAGGCGCTCGACGCGGCCAACGCGCCCGAGGGGCTGCTCGGGCTGCGCCTCGTCAATGCCACCAACGAGCACGCACATATCCAGGACTCCATGTCAGTAACACGTTACGACACATCGGTCGGAGATGATGGCCTCTTCCAAGTCATGGACTGTTTGCTTAACAGTCCATGACTTGGAAGAGGCCATCATCTCCGACTCCGAAGAAATTTAAGGCAATACCATCCGCCGCTAAAGTCATGGGCTCTCTTTTCTGGGATAGCCTAGGGGTAATTATGATTGAATACCTCGATCGTGGCTACAATTACGGGGAAATTCCCCGCAATATGCAGAACAAATAAAATAAAGGCAAACTTTCCAAAGGTGTTTTGTTTCACCAAGACAACGCCCCCGCATATAAGTCGAGAGTTGCGATGGCTGCCATCAAAAATGCTGGCTTTGAATCGATGGAGCATCCGCCATAAGTATTCACCAGACCTCGCTCCTAGCGATTTTTATTTATTTCCGCGGTTAAAAGAGCACCTCAGAGGCAAGAAATTTGAATCGCCGCAATTAAAAGAGAATTTTAAGTTTAAAAAGATATAATAAGTTAAAAGGTATTTGCGTCCTTATCATTCTCATTATTTTATGAACACCCCTCGTGTTCTGTCATTCATAAATTAGGCACTATCAAGTAGTTCCGGTACAGTCTAAATTTCCATTGTAATTCCGCAATATGGCGACAGAATTATGTTAGGTCAAAGTTTACTTACAATTTAATGACACATATCCAACTATTTCTTACTAATTACCTTAGAAACACTTATTTGCCAACAGCGAATTAATGAACCTAAAGTATTAAATTCTCACAGTTATGTTCTTGCATCGGCGATACGAGACATGAACACGACCGAAGAAATCAACGCTCCACCATCCGACTGCGACAACTCTGGTAGCACGTGGAACACTGGCCGACATCTCTTCGACTATATCAGGAAGCAGATCCTGGAAAGTGGAGCGACGGGCCACGTGGCGTTCGATGACCATGGAGACAGGGTCAATGCGGAGTACGACATGGTAAACGTTAGGGCGCAAGGAGAACATGTGGCTGTTGGGAAATATTTCTATTCTAAGGTAAGTTAGGTAGTCCCTTCCCAAATTTTTATTACATTAGTAAAAAATAAGTACGGTAGAGAACGTAACCTGCCATATGCGACAGCTTAGAAGACAAACTCAGGACACGACATCTTTATTATCAGTATATGGCAGGGGTTTCCCTCTTATGATATCTGACGACATTACTCATCCCCAGAAACATATGAACTCCTTACCTAATGTTACGTGAGTGCGTCTTATATCAAGTGGATTTATTTACTATACTTCCTAATAGTTGGGCTGCTGATGCTGTGCTCTTTCCCCTTATGTGCCTCATCTTTAGGTAATTATCCTGCTGTGTTCGATCTAGGTCTATGATGTCAGTAACTCAGATTAGCCTTTCCTTCTTTCTTACATATAACAAAGTGATCCCTTTGTTATAAGTATGTAAGAAAATTCTAGTTTTTGGGGTCGATAATTAACGTGGTTGTCTGAAGCATGTATTTCGTTACCAGAAAGAATTTACATTTGACTCTACAGTTGTAAGTAGTTACGTTGTTTCGTCTTGCATGTTACAGGAAACGCACAAGATGCGACTAGAGCTCAAGGAACAAGAAATAATTTGGATGGGCCGAAGTCCTTCGAAACCGGAGGGCTTTATGATACCCACCCACTTGAAGGTAAATATGTTTGTTCTAACTCTTCGTTGTACTATACCTATGCGCATGACCCCGGGACTCATAATTGAACGCACTGGAACCATTATTTCGCCAACTTACTCTTGTTATTTTATTCAATTATGAAAATAGCTAAGAAATTATATGCAGTGATGACGAAATTTCTTAGATAGAAGGTATGTGTTTCAGGTATTAACGATAGAGGAAAAACCGTTTGTGTACACACGAAAGGTCGACGACGTCAGTGCTTGCACCATTGAAGAGATTCCTTGTCCACATTATAACACTAGCGACGACACAGGTACAGAATTCTCAAGAACCTTTATCAGTTAAATTCAGTTAGGTAATAAAGTAAGTACTATGAAATAGCATACATCGACCAGTGACCTGCACGTACATCCATTCCAATCTTTCATCTTCCCGCCTGGACATCCCGCTCGTGCTATGGACCGAGAACTACGATAGTTTCCAAAGAGCGACAGAGAAGACCATTGTTGCCTTAGAAATAATGTGATAACGTCCGTATAATCATTTTTTTTGTTCAGATCAAATGTATTGCTGCAAGGGTTTCTGCATGGACCTGCTTAAGCATTTGGCTTCAGCGATTAACTTCACTTACTCCTTGGCGCTATCACCAGATGGACAATTTGGCCACTATGTCATCCGGAACTATTCTGCTCCTAGCCCAAAAAAGGAATGGACTGGTCTTATAGGTAATGTATTTGATGTTTGTAATTATTGTTTAGCGATAAGGACATACAACATAGACGATTGACTCAAAAATACGACGTAGGAACGTTTTCTGACTATTTTATCCCCATGTTTCGGCAGGGGAACTGGTCTATGAGCGCGCCGACATGATTGTGGCCCCGTTGACCATCAATCCTGAACGTGCAGAGTTCATCGAGTTTAGTAAGCCCTTCAAATATCAAGGCATAACTATTCTGGAGAAAAAGGTAAGGGAATATGTTTATTTCAGAATAGTGGGATATTGATATTACAATGTCAAAACGAACCTTAAGTTACTTTTGCCTTGCACCGGGTATCATTTTAAATACTTTTTTCTATCTTTCTAGCCGTCTCGATCTTCGACACTGGTGTCCTTCTTACAACCATTTTCGAACACTCTATGGATATTAGTGATGGTGTCAGTGCACGTGGTGGCATTAGTATTGTATCTACTGGACAGGTTTTCGCCATTTGGAAGGTTTAAGCTAGCCAACATAGACGGGACAGAAGAAGATGCCTTGAATCTGTCGAGCGCCATTTGGTTTGCTTGGGGCGTGCTATTAAACAGCGGCATCGGTGAAGGTTAGTATAGATAAGTAGACATAGACACAAAGAATCTTAGAATCATAGAGCCAGTGAGAGACAGTTCCGCGTGCCTTATTGTGACTGCATTGCTCTGCCCCAAAGGTTCTTTAGGTAGCACCATTTACTAATTTTTAATTAAACTTACGTAAAAGGTGTAAGTATACCTAAGTGATGAATTGATGATATTTCAGGGACGCCTCGTAGTTTTTCTGCTAGAGTGCTCGGCATGGTGTGGGCTGGTTTCGCGATGATTATTGTCGCATCCTACACGGCCAACTTGGCCGCTTTCCTGGTGCTCGAGCGACCTAAAACAAAACTCACTGGGATTAATGATGCAAGGGTAAGTTAAATATATAAGTACGTACATATTTAGTTTTACCAGTTATACATATTTCTGACTAAAATAATATTAAATTAGAGTATAATATTCATCGATTTTGATTGACCGAAATGATCGGCATCCAGTTTTTTTGGAGGAGTGTAGATAATCGCGAAATAAAACTGGAATGGTAATTTGGTACCTAATGGAAGGTAGACCGTTGTTTTGACGTACGATAGTACCTATCTATGTAGGTAAGAAAGGTCACGGTATACCTACATACCTACCACATAACAAATTGAAAAGTACGTGAGATAAAAATGCAGAATACTTAGGGGAAATTGGGGCAGTATAGTACAGGGGCACAATATAGTAAGACTAAGACTGTTTTGCATTTCAACAAAACAGTTATGATATGTGTGGAGGTCAGACTAAGTATTGATATTGTAGAAAGCTATTAAAAAAGCTTACTAATACAGTCAAAAAGCGTCGTACCTGCATGTTTTTCTAGTTAAAATTACCGACTCCATAGGTTCAGCTGAGCGGCGCGGGATGAGGCCTCTGAATCGCGAGCTGTCATTTGTGACTTTCAATATTCATAATTCACCAGCAAGTGAATTGATGCAACATGTTTGATATCTGCTGGTGAAGTAAATGCTATGTGAATTAGAACAATATTAGTATTACCATTTATTAAAACTAAATATTGGCTTGCAGCGGTTAATCAACTTGAAATTACTAAATATTTGTAGCAAAAATCAATGTCAAAAAAGGTGTACCAAGCCGCCCCACTTTTCCCCTAGTGTTTGAATTTGAATCCTATCTTTTACTTCAAGCTCCGAAACACAATGGAGAACCTAACTTGTGCAACGGTGAAGGGCTCCGGAGTGGACATGTACTTCAGGCGTCAAGTGGAGCTGTCGAACATGTACCGGACCATGGAGGCTAACAACTACGATAACGCCGAGCAGGCCATTCAGGATGTCAAAAAAGGGTAACTACTGTGTGTACACATAATAAAGTTAAATTTTCCCATATTTTTAAATGGGTCTTAAACTCACGTCTTTAAGGTCGAATATCACTCGAAATGTTAAATGGACTGTACTTATTGTGAATCAGATACAGAATTACGAAACACTAGCGGATACCTACCACAAACGTTGGTGAACAATAATGGTAAAAACTTACTCCAATTTTGTTTCAATTACAAGAAAGTTGATTTGGTAATGTACTTAATGGTAAATTATGAAAAAAAAAACACTTAGTTTACCATACCTACCATCAAACACATTCACTACTTAACAGTGATGTTTTTTCAGAAAATTAATGGCCTTCATCTGGGATTCTTCCCGCTTGGAGTTCGAAGCTGCCCAGGACTGTGAGCTGGTGACTGCTGGAGAATTATTTGGCCGTTCTGGGTACGGGGTTGGTCTTCAAAAAGGTTCCCCATGGGCCGATAAAGTGACGTTGGCAATTCTTGATTTTCATGAAAGTAAGTAAATAAGTAATTACTTAATTAAAAATCTTAAGGTAAGTTGCATGCACGGAAGCCACAAATCACTAAGCATTCGTTCAAATATAGATCGCCAAAGCATAATTCAAATTAACTTCTTGGACTTACTTGAATAAGAATGGACAATAATTTTATTGACATGTTGGTATGTAGGTATACTTACACGCGCAATTAAAAAGCGAAGACTTATCCTGATTTAAATAACTGCCGTTCATCCCCGATTTCTCTTCTAACCATTTGCGCTGTTTTAGGTGGTATAATGGAATCTCTAGACAACAGTTGGATATTACGTAACAATCTATTGAACTGCGAGGAAAACGAAAAGACTCCGAACACATTGGGTCTGAAAAACATGGCAGGCGTGTTCATATTGGTATTGGCCGGCATTATTGGCGGGATCGTGCTAATTGTGATCGAGGTGGTGTACAAGAGGCACCAGATCAAGAAACAGAAGAGGATGGAGATCGCGAGGCACGCGGCCGATCGCTGGCGAGGCACCATTGAGGTAAACAAGACCAAGAGGCCGCCGCCCTGGACCATCGATAACTCAAAAATCATTCATTACGGAGACTAAACTGTGAAACTGGATCGATTAACGCTCGTGCGCTGTTGTAACGTTTCAAATCTATATCAGTAATTCGGTTTTGGATCACAATTATAATTGTTAAAGCTCAAATACTAAAATATATCTACGACTCACGTTATTTGATTAATTTCACTCATCATATCGTGCTTAGTCCCCCGCTTCAGATAATCGGCTCTGAACAGGGGCATAGAAATGGCTTGCTAAAGTATTTCTCAAAATGTACTAACTTACCTATATCTATTATTATATGGTACCTGCTGACACACCCGAAACATGGGATTCCACTAATTTTCAAATCTTTCTATGCCCGGCATCAGACAATCAACTTCATGCCAAGAAATTATTTATCTGTCAATCGGATAGCTAGATGCCCGACGACTTCGTTGGACGCATTATAATATAGCTTTCGTAAGTAGACGCATATATAGAATAAGTAAACATTGGTCTGGTTTTGATATGTTCCGATGATTTTTCAGAAACGGAAGACAATGAGAGCCTCTATAATGCCTTCGCAACGCCGCGCGAAGTCGAATGGGGTTAAGGAAGCGGGGAGCATCAGCCTCGCCGTGGACCGAGGCGCGAGGCGGCGCGACGAGCCGAGGGTGCCTCGGTATCTGCCCGCTTACACTCCTGATGTATCTCATCTGGTCGTCTAAGGGTGGGTTGCACCCAATTGCACCAAAACGTCTGTAGCCGTAAGCGGTGTTCATTAAAATATGACTGTATGGAAAGTTTGACAAGTTTCTATGGGGTGACAGCTGCCGGCGCCATATTTAACTTTGACCGGTCTGTAATCATAAGTTGGCGTAAGTTAATATTCGTATGTGGGATATAGGTGCCAAGTATGTAGAATGAGCCTCTTCATTCGTATTTGTGAGGAGAGCGTTAGGTATAACACCAATTATAAAGATAATCTAAGTAAATAATGTAGTGCGGCCTATAAGTTATAGTTATAAGATATTGATGGCTGTTTTTGGTTTCAAATATGAAAACGACATTGAACTAAGATCAGTTCCTTCATAAACCGATTTTAAGTGCCGGAAACCGTAAACAAAAACGAAACCACAAACGCTATTCATTTCGGTGGGGTCAACGGCCAATACCGGCTTCAGAAAAATACCGGTATCCGATCCCTGTGCCTTTACCATGAGTTTGCATGACCGTACTCGCTAGCGACTGCGTAAACGATTTAGTATGCCAATTTTTAGTTCTATTGCGTAACCGCCAGAGGCGCTGTACTTTTGCCCATACAAATTTTTACGCAGTCGCTAGAGAGTACGGTCACTACTCATGGTAAAGGAGCTGGTCAAATTAAAATAGTTAAGTTCTTTGGGTTTTTCGACGAGCAACGACATTCACGAAAGCGTCTTTGCTATGCGCACTATTTCAGTTGAATTTACACAAAACTACCTATATCATTTATTAAAATTTAAGTACTTAACTAACGTATTTCTTTATTAATGAAATAACATTGTTTGAGTGATGTTGTTATGATTTATGAAATTATAGTAGGTACTAAGATATGAAAAATGATGTATCAATTTCAATGTACCCGTATTACCATTTTTATTTTGTTAGAGTAACATGAAACGAATAGTTTATAGGCAAATATATAATACTATGGTGTCCCATTAAATTAATAAATATGAACTTTTGAACATAAACGTACCTATTATTTATGCTATGGCTGCTTCGATCGGCTACAGGACGCTGAAATCTAACGGGTATGTACATACCTAATAGCTAGGTCAGAAGTATATGATACTTAACATTCACCAAACCGATAATTAAATCCATCTACTTCAATAAGACGGAACGAGGTTCTCGGTTAAGCCGGGTACTTACTATCTAGTAACAGCTATCTAGCTGTAACTGTAATCGAAAGGTAACCAGTGCATACGTGGTTCGTGTGCGGCTCGCAACGAGTCGATTAATGGCACTGCCTCAGTTACGTAACACTTGGAACTCGTTAGAGTATCCAGTCAATTACGGTTACAGTTCGCCATTGAGTCTTTAGTCTCAATGACTTTTTTTTCTAAGTATTCATGTTCAGTGGTACTTTATTCTGCTGTCTGTATTTGATTGTTTTTTTTTAGAAAGCAGGTGGCAAAAGCTGTCCTTGAGAAATACCTACCTTTCGACCCCGAAATAACCCGTAAATAGCGAACGTGAAGCAGTTAACACTGCAAATTAAGTAGGGGAGGTTGAAATAAAAGATTAATATTAACACATCTATATATTTACATAAGAATTTAACAGTGCCGTAAAGGGGGTTATACATTGTATCTTATGTAAGAGCTATTGTGCTCTGCCGGTTACGTCCGTCAAAAGCAAGCCGAAGGGATACTGTAACTGTCAAGAACGAAGTAGGAATGTGTTGCGACACTGGAAGGTTCTCCCACGGCGCTACGCTGCGAGCAGTCAAATCTTTGCCTCGATTTAGGTGTTCTCAGCATAGGATGCTGCCGCCGTGAGCCAACCTTGCAGCACTCAATGTTCCTACGCGAAACGAACTATACAGACCAAATATATCGTTGCCAAACATCCATTAATAACATCTATATTATAAGGACAGTAACATTTTCTCATACAACTAATTATTAATGTCGATCTACAAAGTCGCCTGTCTCGTGATGTAAGTAATACTGAAGGCGGGCGAAGGTGCAGGGCGCCAAACTCTTTAACAGAATCGACTTTTAAACGCTATTAATATTATCTAGTTATATGGTAACAATGTCTTAATTATATCGTCTGGAATAACTACTCTAAGATACATATGAATCACGAATGAATTGTACGAATAAAATATTTTGTTCTCGGTACATATCGGTGTTGAGCAGGCGAAACTAACGTACAGTTAAGAATAGAACACTCCAGAAACCAGAAACTTACATGATCACACATTATTTACTTCTGACGACTCGACAGGATCAATCATCAAATTCTAAAGCGCGAAATCGTACGCATTACAATATAATTAATTAGGCAAAGGAAAACATTTATTATATGAACAACGTTTAGTTCTAGGAATAGATAATAATGATTTATAATAAGTTAGTAGCAACAGATGTGTGTATCTAATCTGTGAACTTGCGGTTGGGATTGCGGCCGAAGAGCGCCGTGCGGATCTGCGGCAGCAGCTGCAGCGCGATCAGCTCCAGCCGCGACTCCAGCGTGTTGCTGATCTGCAAACAAACATCATTGTTTTTTTAACCTGACTGTGGCTTTACTGGCCAGGCCCAGTAAAGCGATAGGAGTGCGGAGTGCGTTTTTGGAGACTAGCCAAAAAATTCAACTTCTTATTGAACAATGTAGACGCATTGTAATTTTTGTAGTCGTTGCCCTTTCGTCAACTTTAGCCAATTTCTTTGGAGGGCACCGACTCCAGAAATTACAATACGTAGACATTGTTCAATACGAAGCGTAAAGTCTCATATTGAGCTATTAGATGTTAGGCAATTATTTGTAACATTTTAGTGATTTTTTTGAAGTTAAGTTTTTTTTAAATGATTTATATTAATTTAAAATTGAATTACTAAGTGTCGCATAAAGACGCATTGTAATTTTTGTAGTCGTTGCCCTTTCGTCAACTTTAGCCAATTTCTTTGGATGGCACCGACTCCAGAAATTACAATACGTATACATTGTTCAATACGAAGCGTAAAGTCTCATATTGAGCTATTAGACGTTAGGCAATTATTTGTAACATTTTAGTGATTTTTTTGGAGTTAAGTTTTTTTAAATGATTTATATTAATTAAAAATTGAATTACTAGGTGTCGCATAAATGAACCTTTTTCAGTGGTGTGGTCAGTTTATTTAGCTATTCAGTAGGCAGACATGCATCAGTTACCTTAATACGACCCCTGGCCGCAACAAGATCGACTCCACCGCAAGTCTCTGCGGGCAGGAAGTTCTCGCCGTCCACCTTCAGCTGGAGATCCTTGGCGATCTTCTCCTTATAGCTCGCCTGTGCTTTCGACAGCAGGCCTTCCACCAGACCCTTATCGGCCTGTCGTACGCGGACGGTTACAGATGGTTCCACCAACTAATTTCAAAAACAAAACAAAAACACATTTACAAAAAATTTTTGGTATGCATGAGCTACATCTAGACACAACAGACAACGGATTTGAAGTGAATGCAAAGAGCTTGTAAACAAGAATGTTCTAAAAGGTTCTCACTCATATGGATGTAATATTATAGTTTAAATAGGTATGACAGTTTTTAACCTTAACATTTCATTATTATTTTATTTTATCTTTACATAGTATTTGACGACAGGCACGTATCCAGACTTTTGGTTCGGGGGGGGGGGGACACAAACATTGAAACATCTATATTTTTATTTACCTACTTATTGAAAGAACACGCAGGCGAATAAATAAACAGACGGCTAAAAACGTTTTCGGGGGGGATAAATCCCAACTATCCCCCCTCTGGATATTATGTACCTGGAACAGAGCCTGTACGATGAGTGTGACGAGCAGGTCGGAGTACAGGGTCTGGTTGTTGGGCACCTCGGCCAGGCGCTTGCGGGCCTCGTCCAGCACGTTACGCACGTGGTCTTCACGCACTTTCAGCACCTTCAGACGGGCTTGGTTCAGCATGTTCGATGATTGGCTGCACAATAATAACAATATATTTGCCATAGGTTCAATAGGAATAAATAATATGTTAATTGACAAGCAAGAGGACAATCTTGAGAACTTTAGATTGGATAAACACAAAACTAAAACTCTAAGTACCAATTGGCAGTGACACCAGATGGTTATATATACAGTTCAATCAAGAATATAATAAAACTGCTAGATTATCAGTATGGTATCTTCGCGTAATTCCGAATGTTGGGTAACCCGAAAAAACCAGATTCCTGTCTAACTAAGTGATTTTGTTGCACTACCAAACATCAACAAAAAAATTAACATTTTTTTTGATGGTAATGATGATGAGATGCAATAAAATCGCTTAGTTAGACTGGAATTTGTTATTTTCGGAATTACTCGACATTCAGAATTACCCGAAGACACGTACCTTACCCGATTTTTGACGAGTGGTAAATTAATTTAACCCTCTGCTCTTTGGTAATACTAAGGGTCGGTTGCACCAACATACGATCACAGGCTAGTCATCGTCAAATATGGCGCCGGCAGCTATCATCCCATAGAAACTTTTCATACTATCAGATTTTAACAAACACCGCTTACGATTACAGAAGGTTTGGTGCAACCCACCCTTAGTAACAGAAGGCAATAGGTTTAAAATAAAATACATGACAGAACAGTAACAAGGTAAAGTATTCACCTGAGGTAAACATATTAATGTTTCTGTCAAAGACCTATCAAACAGGAAGTCTTACGTGGGACAAGTTCAATTAAGTGACTTCATTATATGTTACATATAATATATATATATATATATATATATACTAAGGAATGGATTTCTAAAAATATGTAATCACTACATAGTATAAAACAAATTCGCTTTCCATTGTCTGGCTGTCACTATATATGTTTAGCTCTTTAAAAGTACACAACAGATTATTATGTGGTTTTTTTAAATAGATAGTGATTCAAGAGGAAGGTTTATATGTATAATACATGCATAAATTAGTAGTGAAACACTGATTATTTTAGAGGTTTCTAATGTGATGTGGTAAATAAACAATTTTTTTTTGCGCTTACAATTGTAAGCGGTGGCTGAACCCTACTAAAGATGTCAAAATAATGTACTACGGTATTGTACACTTTCCCGTCGTCTACGGTCCCGGGGATCCCCGGGCTCATTATAAAAAAATGCTATTGTTTATTTATTCCGCTGGGAGACCAGGCTTAAATATAGATCAATATAGCTCAGCATCCAAGCAGGATCAGCATGTAATTTAAATAAATATTGTAGAAGATATTACAGATTTAAAATGCACGGTTGCGGCGATACCGGCTGGGGAGCCGGTACATTACTTTTCACATGTCAATCTCTCAAGAGTAACCTCTAAAAGAAAACATGTTTGTATTGTCTAATGACAAAAAAGCTGTGAACATTGTATATAAAGACATTCTATAGTATATTTAGTATCAGCATTGCACCCGTGAAAAGCCGGGGCGGGTCCCTAGTAACTCATAAATATAATACTGTTTGTCTTTATGCCTTGGATAACACTAACCGTTGGAGCGATTTAGTATCACAAGTGTGTTACTAATGAAATTTGAACCTACCTTTTTTTTTGTTATAGGTAGATATTTGAATACTTTTTTTTTGACATATTGTTCCATGAGTATATAAACACTATCTCTTAAATGACATGACATGAGTTAGTTTGCTGTCTTAACTAAATGCTATATGTAGAAATATCAAACGCTAAGTAAGACTATCAAAAGAAACATATCTCTAACTAATATTTCCAATATTACTTACAGAGCAGCCCAATGAATGAAGTCACATGACTTGTCAGGTGCCACAATATCGAGATAACCAACATAGTGTATTATGTGTTAACCCAATAGTCTGAAGCTTCTTCTAATGAATTCGTTAAATATTGGTGGATCAAAATTGTGTTTATGACTTAGAATAAGTAATTGCATTCTAATATGACAATGTAACCTCCATATTGAAATTTGTTTGAATTTTTCACTTGTAATTCATGTTTTAATTGTGCGAATAAACTATCAGTTAACCATTGAGGATTATATCTTGTAGGTAATGTACTCCTAAGTAAAAGTAGTGAGTAAAAATCACAACACAGGTTAAAAATTCAAGGTTGTGAGGATATATGACCTTAAATTAATGAATAAGATTATCTCCCATAAATATCATGCTTAACTATTATATACTTTGGTAAAATAGGTCATGTCGTGACATACATCTTTTTCTGGAGTTCCACCTGTTTCTCCTTCTTTTCATAGTACTCCATGATCTTCAGCCTCTGCTGTTGCACAAGACGGCCCTTCTCAATATTGAACTCCTCCTCGGCTTTAGCATCGATTTCCTCTGCCTTTTCATTGGCCTCTTGTTCGATGAAGGCCATCATGTGCTTGATCTGTTAATGGAAAATCAGCATATCAATACGGAAAACGCAGGATCATGCATATTTTTTAAAAATTAACAGCAACGCAATCAAAGGCAGTTTATATATCATGTACAGCAGCATCTTGTGTATGTCTGGCAAATTTCGTATTTCATACATGTTGCGTACATGGATAAATGGGATTTTAATGAAACTTACCTGCTTTTGAACATCTGCGTCGCTTAGCGCCATGGCTGATAGTTATGTTATAACACCGCTCACACGTAAAACAGCCGATAATCAGCCAGAAAACTAAAAACTGGCTGAAAGAAGTAAGTCGACGCCTACTCAGACGTGCTTCTTCATTGAACGATCATATGATCCTCAATGTTGCCATCCTTTTAAAACCATCTCCCAATTTTATGCCATAGACAACTTCTAACTCTAATTATTAGTAGAAAGTTGTTGTATGCAAATTTCCTATTAGGGGGGAAATATTTATAAATACTAGTAAAAAGTAGTATTACTCGTAATATTTAATATTCTTTACTTTTGTTATAAATTTAAATTCATAATTTGTTCAATTCAAGTGGTCTACATAAATAATTACCTATCGACAAAAATGCATCAATTTGCCTTGCGTACTAAGAAAGAACAGGACCTACGCGCTCCGAAATTTGAAAGTTAGGTACCATTGGTACGAATGAAAGTTACAGGAATTTGAACCTTCTATACAGGAGTTACATGTTTAAATAGCCGTCTGCCATTTAAATATTCAGCGTTTTGTATTATTCGTCAATTTCGTTATGTTCTACATATAAATGGCACATTTAACCATTATTATACCGTTAATCAAATAGCTATCTTCATTAATCGATAACCAGTTAAAAAAGAAATAACTTCGTTAAACGTTAAAGTTTTACATTTCGGGCCATTTAATGGAAGTTAACGTTAATCGTTAAATCCTGACGTGCCTCACTTGCATCGTCTGTCTCACTCAGCGCCTATAGCCCGCGCCTACGCCTCCCCGATCGAACGACTTGTCAGAACCTGTTTTAGCGGAAGTTAATGAATCCGTTAACAATTTTGCAAGTTAACTTAAAATTTATCCGGTACACGGATGGTTAACTTCGTTAATTAACGATTAACGTATTAATGAATTAATTCCCAGCTCTGCATTTAACTCCTGTATAGAGTTGAGTCCTATATTCAGCGTTTTGTATTATTCGTCAATTTCGGTATATTCTATATTACGTTAAGATTGTCTTGCATTTAGATATGCCCTTAAAAATTGATCCATACATGAATTGAATAGTCCCACCTCTAATTTCTCTCGTAATTTAGGTCGAGCCATTGATAGACGTAGACACTAGACACAATTTGATAGATTTAGGCATTTAGACATGTACAACCAGAGTTAAAAACTTATATGCGTATTTGTCAGTTGTTGTGACAAACTGCAAGGTTTGTAGTGTGGTGTAGGTAAGCAAAAACGTATCATGCTAGCTGAGGGGCTAAGATGATAGCTTATATTTCGGACATATAGCATTTGTCCCTCTCTCACTTACTTGATAACAATAAGGGATGAATGCTATATTATCTCCGACATATAAGCGCGAAGTTTTAGCCCCTCTTGGCAGCTTTAAAACCAATTTTATTTTGAGGCAACATACATTTTTTTAAGTGAGGGTAGTTACTTACATCTTCATTCGGGACAAGTCATAATGAGCACATTGACGAAATAATAACGATTTAAAGAAAAGTAGTGTTAAGACGAGTGCAAAAAACAATGAGGAATCAACGTCCGTATTTTGATAAAAATCTTACAAGAAATGACCCTCGTCAGGTTTGTAATTGAAATTACATATTTGATTTAAATGCATACTACATTACATTCAAATTGTGGCATTTTCCTTGTTGTACAGTGACTTAAGATTTTATTTGTATTAGGATTGTACTTACTGTGCCTAACTGGACCTACATAATACACATAAGTGGTTTGCTTTTATACTGTGAACTCGTATGTGAATAAATAAATAATACTTATTATCAAATACAAGTGGATCAAAGTGATAAGTCGAAAATTATGGCTTTCAATGGCTAGATTAAACTACCTATCGTTTAGAAGCATACTAAAAATAACTAAACTTAAGCGTTTGTTTTTGTTTTGGTTCATTTGGTTAAGTCCAGAAATAATTACAGAATACAGTAATACACTTTCTTTATTTAACTATAAAAAAGGAGTTAAATCATAGACAAATTTACCCGAAGTATGTGGATAAAACTATAATGGCAGTATGAGCAACACCAAAAGTCAATTTAGGCTCTAAATAATCATAAATGCATCACAAATTAAAATTATAGCGAATAAAAATAATTGTGATGCTAGCAATAAACCATATAAACTTTTTGGGTATTGTTTTATTTAATTAATCAACGGCATAAAGCGAATTCAGTGAGGTTGAATTATACTATTAGTTTCCGCTTACAGCAATATGGCCGCCATAGTTGTTTAGGGTAATGTGGCGTTCGACAAAACAGAGTGAAATTGTTAAAATATTTATTTGTGACGTAATGATGCATAAAGTTTTCAGCGTTTTATAGCAGTGTTTGAAGCGGAGACTGTGATACGCATGTTTCTAGTTGGTGTATTAAATTTTAAATGCATAGAGATCGTTTTGTAAATTGAACAGTCAACAAACTTTTGTTTATTCCATTCTAGTGGGTTCATTTATTTCTGCCGAGAATACTCTATTATGAACCACCCATACGTTTCTTGAGACAGTGGAATAAGGACTGACGTCGACACATTAGGTAAATATTGAATGGATTTTGGGCAAGTTAGTGTACTTATTCACCCTGGGTCGCCATTGTTTGACAGAGGACGAATGCTAATCAAATAATATGCCAAAGATTTACCTACTTCATTTGTTGTTATTGTCGTCACCTCATTCTTCTACCTAATAAAAATATGTGGTATGGTATGTTCTTCGGTTACGCTGCGTAAGCTGAAATAGATGCATAATTTATTAATTTAGTAACCACTATTCAGTGAGATGTTTTGTTTTCTCGTTTAATTCATAATTTGCATTTGGTAGGCAATATCTGCATGATGTTTATGTTACTGTAATTTCGATATTTAACTGGTTTAACTTTCACCAATTTATTTTTGCTACTTCTGTTGCAATAGAGCACATGTTGAACTGTATACTCACCAAACCAGAGTTCAATGACATTTTTTCTGAATTTACCTGTGTTCGATATTCAGGACTCATGCTGATTTCTAAATTGGTCTAACAACTAAACTATCTTGCCTAACTTGATATATAGGCCTGGTGTAGAAGTTGATGTAATTCAACATTGGGAAGCAGACATCAATGAGACATTTGGAAGTTGTGTTTGGAATCCCTAAAGTTGGAAGACAATTGTGTGATACTCAGAAATGTTAGTATAGCCAACTTTGTATTATATACCCTAAATTAGTATACTCTCAAATTTGTATCTATTATTGTGTTCATAATTATCATTTTAATGTAGTTAAACAGTAGTTTTTACTGCCAAAGCTTAAATAAATTAAAAAAGTAGTTTTTACTGTCAATACCAGGGCTTTGATGTAGGTCATTAAAATTTGGGATCATTCTTTGTATCTTATTAGAGTATATTATTACTGGTTGCTCTAGATACTATTTATTTACGTGAGTAGCTTGGCCATCCTTAAAATATATGCTGTGTTTCATTAATTACTGTATTAAAGACAAGGGGTTATACAAAGGGTTTCTTTAATTATAATTAGCATGATTCTATAGACTATCTTTTTAAAAAAAGGTCTCTATGAGGTTGCACACCAGCACACTAAGGCAATGGTCCCACCGCCAGTGAGTAGAGAGTACTCTCAAAGTAATTCTACTCGCTTGAGTGAGAAAACGAATATAATTACTAAGATAGTACCTGCTGCTTGCCGGTGGTGGGACCAGTGCTTAAATAAGTTGATTACTCTTCAATCCAATGATCCTGCATGAAGATGACTTATGTGGGGCATATTAACATATCTTTGACATCAGCGCCAGACCTAGTCCCTGATCAGCAGTTCATTCTGTGCAACACTTTATAATAATTATTGTATGTAGAGTAAAGCATCTACTAGAAGAGTGAAAAAGAGGTACACAAACAATAAGATGGGAATACGAAATAATAAGAGTTGTGGGAAGAGAGGTGACCAGGCTAGCGAGAGACAAAGATAGATAGAAAGGGATGGAGAAGGCTTTAGCCAAATGGCAAATAGACAGAACTGATGCTATTGAAAGAGCAATATTGTAAATTTTGTAATGTACATACCTAAGTCTGATTTTTATTATTATTATCTCTAGGCACCAGGTGCCTATAGTGGTCACTCCATCCACTCTACCAAGGGCCGGCCCTCATAGAAATTTCTGTTGCATTGGCTACTAATAAAATAAAATTAATTTACAAAATCAGATGCAGTCATGGAAAGTGTCTATGTGTGTATGTCAAAATTAGTTTTTATAGAGGTGGATATGACAGTATGGCACCCACACTTATAGATTGATGATGTTATTATTTTAATTGCTATTTTTAATCATGCGCTAACCTTGTCATCACTCTTTCATACAAACTTCTAGCCCCTTAAGGGATGATTTCTGGGATAAAAAGTATCCTATGTCCTTCCCCGAGATACAAACTCTCTCCATATCACATATCATCTAAATTGGTTCAGCAGTTTAAGCATGAAGAGGTAACACACACACATTTTCACATTTATAATATACTAGCGACCCGCCCCGGCTTCGCACGGGTGCACTATTTAATGGATGTTATTATACATATAAACCTTCCTCTTCAATCACTCTATCTATTAAAAAAACCGCATCAAAATCCGTTGCGTAGTTTTAAAGATTTAAGCATACATAGGGATATAGGGACAGAGAAAGCGACTTTGTTTTATACTATGTAGTGAAGTATGAATTGTGGCAGTGTAGCAGTGGCAGGGCATCAAATTATTTTGGCAAGCCGTAGCTGCTTTGGCTTCGTCTTGTTCCTGTCCTCTGTTATGCCTGAAGGACATGCTTACTATGGACACACTGATGTCTATTGATTACAGCTCTTTTGGCTTACTGAACCAAAAATGTATAAGGCAGTCAATATAAAAGTATAAAGATGTTCTGCTGTCCTCTGTTGTTACTTACTCCGATTCATTTTAACCTCCTTATTATGGAAAAGTATTTGGTGATTCTTGACCCTTCTTTTGTTAACCCTTATTGTTTTGTACATAAATGATCATAAAGGCCGCTTTTAATAGCCAACTGGTACAGGTTTATCCAAGGAGCAGGAGGGTATAGGTATTCAACATGTTTCTTGTTTTGGTTCAAGCGGTTGAAACTGGGTTTCCGGTTTTAACTCCCAATTTCTTTCATGAGGTATCAAAGTTTTCTTCAGTTGCTTTCATGTTTACTTTCTAGGTGAAGGCTCTGGTCTCAACATATAGGTTGCACTATCGTTGAGTCCAGATCTTTCGGATCAGTTCATGCATTGGCTCTACCTTAAAACTTACTACCTTAAACGCGTACCTTTCCGTGTGGGAAAGAGCAGTGTTTGGCGCACGCCAAACACTGCTCTATACCACGCAAACAAAATCTAACTAGTAATATTTAACTTCCAGGTTATGGCAAACTTGAATTTCCAGCAAGCGCCTCGAAGCCTAGCCAGCGGCGGAGTGGGGGGCCGCGTGGGCGCGGGGCTGGTGGGCGCGGTGTCGGGCCATGTCACGCCGACCTTCGGCGCCGCGCTGTCGCCCGGCCGCGGCGCCACCGCCATGCCCGGCGGCGCGCCGCCCTCCATGGCCTCCCGGTCTACGCTCTTCGGCCAGCGAGCATTCGCTGACAGAAGGGTACCGATACCGACGCCCTTGTCTCAGCCTAATTCTAATGCGATGGTAAGTCTAAGGCTCATGTATGTATGCTCGTCTCCCTTGTCAGCTCAATGATTTGGTTGGAGTGTGACAGTAATTTAGTGCCTTCATCAAAGACGCCAAATATCGTGAAAATGGCGGCTGTGTCTAAAAGCGGACCTTGGACTTAGATCTGAGATGAGGGTGAGTAAGGAAGCTTTAGTGCTTTCATCAAAGACGCCAAATGTCGTGAAAAAGGCGGAATGTGTCTAAAAGCAGACCTTGTACTTTTGAGTAAGATCTGAGATGAGGGTGAGTAAGGAATCTGGAGGTGGTCATCCTTGCGTCCCTAAATCTACTGTTATTAGTCGGGTACACACGGAGCGAGTAAGCCAAGGCGGCTTCGGCGTTTGCTACTTGCAGAATGTGGATAAGCCTCGGCCGATGCTCATGCACCTAGACACGTTCTCGCCTTGCCGAGACCTCCTGGCACGCCCAATGCGCGCTCATTAGTTACCCGCCTTTTTGAGATAAGGCTCTATCGAATGAGCCGTACCGCTCACCTTTCAATATTCTATGTATGAAGCTATACTGGAATGCCTGTAACACACATTTATCAGAAATGTAATGATATCGACTTACCCCGGTAGAAGTAGTCAATCTGGGCAACTGTTCAACAACCTTAAACGATGCTTGTCCACATTTCAGTCAAGTATGGGGAATCTGTCCCGTTTCAACGCCGGCGGCAACTACCACTCGGTGTTCGGCGAGGGCGGCGACACGTCGACGCCGCCGCTGCTGGACCTCAGCGAGTTCCCGTCGCTGACCGCGCGCGGCGCCGGCGACCAGGCGCCTGCCGCCGCGCCACCCCCGCCCGGCTCTAAACCTTACGGTACCCACTCATTGATTTACTCTCATCATCATCTACCATAGCAGGGGGATTGCTCGTGGCCCAGCGGCGCAGGTTAAGTAACGTCGGCCCACGTCAGTTTTTGAATAGGTGACCGCTTTGAGTGATTATAAACTGAGAGCTCCCGCGCTTTGGAAGGCACGCTAAACCGTTGATCCCGGCTGCTGTCTATGATAGCAGTCATTAAGCCAAATTAGAGGTCTCCGGCGGCTTGAGAATTTCGAACAGTCAAGTTGCCCACTCATTTGACAAGGGGGTCGAAGTTGCATCACGTTCATTGTGACTGTAGGGAGTACCCACCCTTAACTTACACGTGACCTCTGAGTTGTGCTAAATAGTGCAACAAAAACTGGCAACCGTAATGTCTTCGAAGATCTCATGGTCAAAATAATTGCAATTCGATAAAAAAAATATCTGTCTGTTGGTCAGAGCCAGATGACTAAGCTGAAGACCGACGATGGCAGGATCATTTCTTCCAAACCTGAGCTTCTGCGTGAAGTTGAAAGGTTCTATGGGCAGCTATACACAACCACCCGAAGACCCGTCGTTGATCTAGCCAAAGACCCTAGAGCTAGATTAACCCGACATTATACCGAAGATATCCCGGACGTCAGCCTGTATGAGATTAGTATGGCTCTCAAACAGTTGAAGAACGGCAAAGCCCCGGGTGATGACGGAATTACAGCCGAAATCCTGAAGGCGGGCGGTAAACCTGTCCTCAGAGCCCTTCAGACGCTGTTTAATTCTGTAATTCACGAGGGGAAAACGCCGCAAGCATGGAACAGAAGTGTGGTGGTGCTTTTCTTCAAAAAAGGCGATAACACTTTGTTGAAGAATTATAGGCCCATCTCACTTCTGAGCCATGTTTACAAGCTGTTTTCGAGAGTCATCACGAACCGTCTCGCGCGCAGGTTTGACGACTTCCAGCCTCCCGAACAAGCCGGATTCCGAAAAGGCTACAGTACCGTAGACCACATACATGCCTTGCGGCAGGTTATACAGAAGACCGAAGAGTATAACTTGCCACTTTGTTTAGCATTTGTGGACTACGAGAAAGCCTTCGATTCGATCGAGACTTGGGCTGTACTGCAGTCTCTCCAGAGGTGCCAAGTTGACTACCGGTATATCGAAGTCCTAAAGTGCCTGTACGAAAACGCCACCATGTCCGTCCGACTACAGGACCAGGAAACAAAGCCTGTTCCACTGCAGCGGGGAGTCAGACAAGGAGATGTGATCTCTCCGAAGCTCTTCACCGCTGCACTGGAGGATGCTTTCAAATTTCTGGACTGGGAAGGACGAGGCATCAACGTAAATGGCGAGTACATCACTCACCTTCGATTTGCTGACGACATTGTAGTCATGGCTGAGACCATGGAGGACCTCAGTACAATGCTCGTTGATCTCAGCAGAGTTTCCGATCGAGTTGGTCTGAAAATGAACATGGACAAGACGAAGGTCATGTCTAATGCCCATGTCGTACCAACTCCCGTAATAATCGGCGGCTCGGCGCTCGAAGTTGTTGACGAGTACGTATACCTGGGACAAACAGTCCAGTTAGGTAGGTCCAACTTCGAGAAAGAGATCACTCGTCGAATCCGACTCGGCTGGGCAGCGTTCGGGAAGCTTCGCAGTGTATTCTCGTCCAGTTTACCGCAGTGCCTCAAGTCGAAAGTCTGACCAGTGTGTGTTGCCAGTGATGACATATGGATCCGAGACATGGGCGCTAACGATGGGCCTCATAAGAAAGCTCAAGGTCACCCAAAGAGCAATGGAAAGAGCTATGCTCGGGGTTTCTCTACGTGATAGAATTAGGAATGAAGCTATCCGTAGCAGAACTGGGGTCACCGACATAGCCTTCAAAATTGCGAGACTAAAGTGGTAGTGGGCAGGCCACATTGCTCGCAGGACTGACGGTCGATGGGGCCAGAAACTGCTTGAGTGGCGTCCACGCACCGGAAGACGAGCTGTCGGTAGGCCTCCGACAAGGTGGAGTGATGACCTGGTGAAGGTCGCGGGAATCCGGTGGAAACAAACGGCACAGGACCGGTCTAAATGGCGAGCCTTGGGGGAGGCCTATGTTCAGCAGTGGACGTCTTTCGGCTGAAATGATGATGATGAATGATGATATGTCAAGCAGTTAGTTCTTCAGATCAATCAAAATTTTGGGCTAGTGTTTCATGCAACAATGGAAGCAGGTGTAAAAGTTAACTTACATTTGCTTTTGACCGTAGGTACCTTTTTTTTTTTCGACGGGGGAAAATCCGTTATGGATACCTCCGCACCGTGGGGGCGGCGCGGTGGTTATGTCGGACTTGCACCGACTAAAAACCCCCGCTTGTCCTCCTCAACCCATTTCGGGCGGCTCTGGGATCTCCTACGGAACGCACCAGTGCCGCCCTAGAGTCCACTTATGTGGGTCCCGCTATGTTTCTATGACGATCGTAGCCCCCAACTACGACCGTCTACGACCCCGAGGACCCCCTTTTAGTCGCCTTCTACGACAGGTAGAGGATACCGTAGCCATATTCTATGCCCGGGCTACAGGGCACTGACCGTAGGTACCTAAAGAATATTATCCTCGCCTTCGGCTCGCCCACCAAATACCCTGCTCTACTCCTGGCCTAAATGTGTAACTTCGTATATTATTTGAGCGCAGTGGGTATGGTGAAGCAGCCAACGTCCGAACAGTCCGAGTTCACGATGTCGTCAGAGGACTTCCCCGCGCTGCCCGGCACCTCGGCCGGCGCGGCGCCGCCCCCGGACCACAACCACGCACCGGACAAGCCGCGTAAGGGCATACAGACCGAACCTGAAGGTATGTCTAATTAAACTTTCACTATTTTTAATCACACATTATTTTAAACCTTAAACCCTTTTCCAGGCCGTAACAAAATATATATTAAAAATAGTTACGTATTGGTCATTCATTTCAAGACTTCACTTTTTAAGAAAATGCAATCTAGTACCTTACACCCCAGCACTAAGATTGTAGTTGCTTGAGTTGAGAACTGACTGTTGCTTTATAGGCCGCGGGCCCAATAAAGAGATAGGAGTGTGTGATTGAAGTTATATTGACATGTATGTGGTCGATGAATCATACTATGCCTGGAAAAGGGTTAAATAAACGGGACTTAAGTTTTCTCTTTTTCAAATTCCTACTTTACTGTACTCGGACACAAACACGAAGATTAAAGTTGGTGGGTGTAAACTTGGCAAGAGTAGCAAATAACATAACAAATCATTTTAAGTAATTGAAGAACGTTATGCATGACAGGAGCTTTGAAAGAACTTGGTTTCCACTTAGATCTCACGTATTATATTAGAGAAACGGAATTTCGGAGAGCCTAAGAAACGGTTACCGGTTATACCCAAGTAATGTAGTTGGCGCGCAAATTGTTCGCTTCTGGCACGGTAAAAAAAAACATTTTTAAGATGTTTCTGTCAAAAATTATATTTTTGGTACAAGGTCCCTTTTTTCTCCACAGTTATCAACTACTCGTTGAGACGGTTCCAATGAGCCAGACACGATCTTGTGTAGTTTAGGAGTTGCTATGTGTACCTTCTGTCAGTCAGTAAAATAGTGATTTTCGACGCCGCTTGGGTCGTGAATTGTAAGGTTTTTTTTATTGAAATTCAGGATTCGGTAATTGGAAGGTGGTATTACTAGACGCGCAAAATTGCAAGTTGTTTCCAGTTTTGGGAAACTGTGGAATCAAATTAATTCATTTTGAGCAGCAGTTGTTCCGCATTTATTACATTTTCGGTAGAGTCGGTAGGTATATGTGGACATGGTTAACTCTCAGTCCTACTCAAATTCGGTTTCATTAGGTAAACGCAAAAGAAATTTAGTTAACTAAAGAAATGCGAAATAAAATTTAAACAACTTGTCAGTTGGAAGTTGACAGCTCTGAAATTTCTCGTGTGAAATTGATTAATAATAAATAATTATGTTCTAATTTACTGGCAACAACTCAACTGATCGCAGCGCACACATAGACAAATACGAAGCACCCTACACACCTTAGCGTATTTAATACACCTTGCTGCCGTGTCTAGATTCTGAGACAGATTATTATTTTGGCACTCGAATAACAACAGAACACGTAGTTTTATTTTAATTAGGTATTTACTTTTTTGTATTTTTGTAGGCGCTCCCATTTAACCTGTAATTCCAAAATTTAATTGAATTTTATTTCTTTTCATTTTGCATAAGACAGATTGCATTTTAATTTAATACCTTGAGTAGCATGCATGTCTTAGTGGTTAGATGATGTGTAGATAGATTTGATGTACAAATAAATCGTAATTTTACATAAAGTTTTTTTCTCCCCAAGTTGTCAATCAAGGAGCGCATACGGAATTCTATGGTGTGTATTCATCGAACGATGTGGCCATATACTAAAGTGATTTTATCATCCCTGAATCATGCTGCACATGAACCGCATGAGCAGCATGGTTCAGGGCAAGCAAAAGTGCTCACAATATGGCAATAAATATGCCCCGAATACTATAAGCCTAGACCACCCTGAGGCAGCGTAACCAGCTTTCGCGTTGAGCGAATGGTGAAATATTTGGCGAAAACAAGCACACCCCGTGCTTTGCCTCAAAACGAACGCTAGTCACGCCGCCTCATCTGACTTTGGCCTAAAGCAATGCCATATTATTAAATTTTATCCTCGCGTGTTCCTATATGTGGTACTCGTATAGATAAATAAACTTTAATATATCGGCCACCAAAATCCAATAAAATGTTGGTTCATTGTTGACTGTCTGATGAAACTTGTGTCACATTTTAGGTAAAGTAACGAACATACCGGAGACGATGATCCCCAACCAGTTCGGTATCGTGGGGCTGCTGACGTTCATCCGCGCGGCGGAGTCCGACCCCAGCCTCGTGTCGCTGGCGCTGGGGCAGGACCTCACGGCGCTCGGCCTCAACCTCAACTCGCCCGACAACCTCTATCTCACCTTCGCCGGGCCCTGGGCGGACACGCCTTGCAGGTTAGGGAACGTACCCGTACTACGTGATTCATTTTTTAAACAATTTTTCATCCCCCCTCGGTGACCACACGTATTAAACGCTGCGACCGCCCCCCTGCCCCTACTTTTATCGTGGTAATTTGTATATGGTTTTAAATCATGTCTGGAAACAGAAAGTTAAAAAATACGACCTCCCTGGGTTTGGTAAAAGGTTTTGTAAGATCGGAAAGGGTGCTGTTGAGTTTAAAATGAAAGAAGAAGGAAGAAAGAAAATATAAATATAAATAAAATAAAAATATAAAATGAAATGAATGAAAATATAAATATAAAATGTTAAATCATTACACAATAATAAATACATGAAATAAGATAAAATTAACAATTAAACTAAATTAAGTGTGAGTTACGAACACCAAAAAGGATACCACTCAGCATATGCCTATAGCAATATATGCTAAGGCGCTGGTTTTCAGGGCACCCTAAGAGAGATACAAAGATAATCTTAACTAACAATGCATCTTAATTAGACTAGCTGGCGTAACTTAATGATGGAGAAGGAGAAGGAAAGATCGCTGGTCAATGATTTCAAATATAAGTATTATTGAAATTAGCTACAAATTTGGTTAAACTAAAAAAAATTGTACGCCTACAGGCAAAACATAGTGTTACGTAAACCAATACTTATCCACCAATGTATTGCACCTATGTTTACAAATAAATCACTATGACTATAAAATATGTAGGTGACACGACATTGTCATACCTACTGGTACTTAGTGTATATGGTGTGTCCGCTTATACATTAGCAATTTTTAAGTTGATTAGATATGTTTTAATATTGATTTTAAAGGATGCTATACTGTTTCTGATAGCTGGTGGCAGATTGTTCCAACACTTCTTGGCGGCATATCGAAACCCGCCACGAAAAGCGGACGTGCTGTGTTGATGACAAATGAGTCCCAAGGCTTCTCGCTTTTCACATGTAAACCACCTATCAGAAACAGATGAACAGAAAAAACGCGTTGAACGCTTCGCCATAATCCCCCCTCTTTCCCCTAAGCGGGTCACGTAGTATGGGTACGTTGCCTTCATACTCACACCAAGGGGCTTCGCAGCGAGCAAGTACTGTTACTCCATGTAAAAATGCACTGCTACACACGAAAATCTAGTGGCGTAACCAGCCTTCTGAACCCGTCGTTTACCGGTCCCTGAGATTCCACGGCTCATTACAAAAGAATTGTTTATTTTTTTTGCCGGGAGACGACGGCTTAACACGATTTTCGCTGTGGAGACTATCGACTTACTTAATATTTGGCCTTAACCTGTTCACCGCCACAGTAGTTTCCGTAAGTTGTGTTTCACGCGAAAATGTCATTGTAGCAAAAGACTGAAAATGAACCTCACTTGATAGCACGTAGCCTGCCTTTACATCGACTCGATATAAAGTCATTGGCGTGTGGGGCACTAAATGTCCCGACTTTATATCAAGTCAATGGCGGCGAACTTTGAATAAAAAAACATTTTTGCAGCGCTGTTTTTCCTTTTTGACATAATTATATCACGAATTTGAAATTCGCAACAGATTACTTACGCGTTAGCAGCGATTTAGTTTTCTTGCTTCTGCATAAATACGAACGCTCGATTCTTAATTACGAGTTTAAAACCGCGAAGGTTGCATCGTACCTTAATGTGACTACATCCCTTCAAAAACTCGCGATGGTTTTTATTGCTATTAAAATATATTCTTGTATTTGAGCAGCGGAATTGAAATGTGTAATTTCTTTGCAGACCACAAGATATGGACTACCACGTACCTCCCGAGTATCTGATAAATGGTTCCATCAGAGAAAAGCTGGCGCCGCTACGACTGAGTCGATATAAGGAAGACCTATTATTTTACTTGTTCTACTGTTTTGTCGGAGACGTTCTGCAGATAGCAGCCGCCGCCGAATTGTAAGTTGTATGCAAGTTTTTATATTATATGCATTGTGGCTGTAGGGTAAAGGTGCTATTTAATAAAACCAAAGACTTTGCTGACATACATAAATCGTTGAAAGTCATAATGGCGAATGGTGGTAGTCATAATGGTGGTGGTGGGTGGTTATTTCTCGTATAACAATTATTTCGCACCGAGAGATCAGCTGGACAGAGAAGAAAACTAACGAAGCAGTTTTAAACTTAGTTAAAGATAAGAGGACTTTATTGAAAATGATAGAAAACAGAAGAGGAAAAATGATAGGACATCTTATACGCCATAACGAATGGATCAGAACAATAATAGAAGGAAAGATAGAGGGAAAAAGGAAAAGGCGAAGACCTAGAATGACGTACATGGAGCAAATAAAACATAAAATAAATGCTACGTTATACAAAGAAGTGAAGGACAAAGCTGAATGTAGAATAAGCTGGCAATTACTCCACCGACAAGAGCCAAGCTCTTAAATATTATGATGATGAAAGATCGTCAAGAAGAGCGTACGGTTGTTTTAATAGTCATAATAGCAGGCACACATACTGATGCACTAGTTAGGGAAATGGTTCATGGCAATGTGCTGTACTTTACAAAAAGGTCTAGAGGAGTTATCAGCACAGAATAAATGTCATTTTTCAGAACATGTGCATATATTTATAATCGGTGAATATCTTCTATTAAAAAGGGGTGTAAATCAAGCTCGTGTTGGTTCGTTGTAGGTACAACCGCGAGTGGCGGTACCACATGGAGGAGAAGGTGTGGATCTCGCAGGCGCCGGGCATGCCCATGGTGGAGAAAACGCCCACCTACGAGCGCGGCACCTACTATTTCTTCGACGCGCACAATTGGCGGAAGGTATTTCGCTTGTTCAAATTACCCTTGGTTACATTTTGTGGTCCTTCGTATCCATTTTACAAGCCGCACTACACTAAATTGACCATTACTTATGCTTAATTGACCGAGTGAAACGAAGGTCTCTGCTTCAGCTTCGACAAAAATGCTTTCGTATGTCCAGATTCCGGATTTCCGTTTGTTCTCGTCTACAGGTCGCAATTCTCAACCGATTCACGTGAAATTTCGTGAGCAGGTTCGATAGTTATATAGAATTTTCTTGTCGAGACGGTTTTTGGAAATTTCCAAAAACAATTTTTATTTCAAAGATTTTGTAAGTTTCTGCGTCCGAATTTCGGTTTGTTCTCCTCTACAGGTCGCATTTTTCCACCGATTCTCGTGAAATTTTGTTAGCAGGTTCGATATTCATAATTGATCTTTTTTATAATGTCAGATTTTGGAAATGATAAAAAAACCCACTCATGAGGTCTACAGCTCACAGAGCCACTAGTTGTGTAGGATTTATTAAATTGTATTTACTGTATCGATTACCGTGGTTGTTGGCTCTGTAGTCTCGACAGCCCGGGTAAAAATTGACTTGAGATAGGTACGCCACTAATGTTATGTAGTTAACGTGTAATCCGACTGTTGACAGGTGGCGAAAGAATTCCACTTAGACTACAGCAAGCTGGAGGGCCGACCGCAGCTACCGCCGCACGTGCTCACGTAGCGTCCCCGCGCCCCCTCTCACACACCTATTGTAGTTTTGTTATATAAAAGTACAAGTTTACACGCGACTTTTATTTTATCCCGTGCCATCCAGTACTCGTTATTACGAGTTTTTTTTTTCATAATCTGCTCCTCGTGCGTACCCTTGCGGCCACAGACCATCAATTTAACTAGACGTCTCCTGTGTACATACTTCGCGTGCCAAAAAGTAGTCAAAACGTCAACCTTCTACGCAGTCTCGCTCAGTCCCCTTGAACGGTCATTGCCGCGAGACGTCAACCGAAATACGTAAAAATGACTCGTTGTTCAGTACTGAGTTGTAGAAACTGTTCAGAAAATGCTGACCCAAATAATGGACATGTTTCCTACCACAAATAAGTAAATACCTTCTAAAATTATGTTTAATTCCATTTTAAAATCATTTATTTTAGATTTGTCGTAGTTGTAATATGAAAAATAGTCTAGTTGCGACAGATGTACGATTACTTCATGTTCATGATGCATTACCTACTTTATTAACAAAGTTGTAGGGCCTGGCTATATTAAACGCGCAATGGAAATAAAACGATCGATCTGTAGCTTGTGACGCTCGGCTTCTTGGCAAGGGGAAATTCTCATTCATCTGTCCATGAAGCGAATCGTGATGTTCACCTTTCGATTCGCCACAGTTAACGATTGTTGAAATCGAGGTATGGTAATGTTCACTTAGGTATTTTGTGACACATTATAATTATAAATTACAGGTTTCCAAGTAATCCATACATAAAAGAGAAATGGATGGAAGTGACCGGGCAAAAAAAAATGGTTTCCAACAAAACATAGCACAATTTGCTCCATACATTTCGATGATAACAGCTTTAAACAAACAAAAAAATATCGTCAACTGGTTCCTGAAGCAATACCAACCATTGATGTACTGAAAAAATCAACAAGTGAAGCAGTTAGTAGATAACCATTGTAATCGATAGTATCGATTCCCTGGCATTGTTCTTAGAAACGTTTCTCTTCTAATTGTTGATTAGAACTAAAGATTCGATGTTTACAAAAAGAAGCCTTTTCATTTAAAAAAGCCAGACAAGTATCGTTTTTCCTTTTATTGGTCGTCATGGTATTATTTTTACATGACCATATTTTTCGTGACCGATTTGTCTGAGTCCGATTCATCGACTCGAGCTGCACGGCGCGGGCGATATATCGCCTTGTATCGATTTCGCGGGGACAACGGAGATTTACATCACTAATATGCTCTCGTGACGTCACAGTAGGCAGCAAAAAAGTGACACGGTCGGTTCTCATACAGATTGAGGTGCTTAGGTCCTCTAGTTAAATTGATGCTCTGTGCTTGCGGCTCTAAGAAACAATTGACAGCGAGGCGGAGCAGTGGCGCTACCGCGACAGCAAACGGAGTTTTCACTCTCTGTCGCACTTGCACGTTCGGACGTAAGTGCGGCAGAGAGGGAAAACTTCGTTTGCTGTTCGCGGTAGCGCCCCAGAAACGGGAAAGTCCAGAATAATTTAACCTTTCGGACGCCAACGGCGCAGTGCGATATCGATATCTACATTCATTTCTATAGGGTTCAACTTAGCGTTTGATATTCCCATGTCTCGGCGTGCTAGTGAGCCTAGTGACAGATTTGTATTTGACATGGCGTTGAACCACATTTACTGAGCATGTTCACTAACGGCGTGCGCTGCTCAACCCGTTTACGACAGTCACAAACCTTCCCTTTCATGTCTATACGACATAAACCGATGTCAAAATAATTCAGTCAAATTACCAGTCGGGCCACGCACAGTGTAGGGTTCCGTAGTTGCCCGTCCATCACGTCACCGGTCATATGCGGAATTACGTACAGGAAGGGTTTTTACTGATCTTAGTACTGATGATGTACTTTTTTAAGATGTGTTGTATACATATTTTTACCCTTTACGGTAATGTCTACTTAGCTGTGATAGTTTTCCTTTTAAATTCATCGTATATACTACTACCATGATTTTTTTCAGATGCCTAGTACATAGGGCACTTGACCATAGCAAAAATTACCACTTCAAAGCTTAATATCACGTCAACCGATTCTTGAATCAAAAAATGCTTATAATATTTTTGAAAGAGCTATTCAACGATACCCCACAAGATGGGGTTTGAAAGAAAAAAAGATGCACCACCACCTTACATGTAGGGGAGGTACCCTAAAAAATTTTTTTTTATGATTTTATTCTACCGTTTTGTCGGCGTCATTGATGTGTATACTCATGCCAAATTACAATTTTCTAGTACTAACGGTTACTAAGAAAAGCGGGGGACGGACGGACGGACATGGCGAAACTATAAGGGTTCCTTGTTTACTACGGAACCCTAAAAAGGGGTACCCATATCCATGGATAGCCTTTAAAAATAATATGGAGGTTTCTAAAAAAGTTTTCCATTCAAGTCGACCGTTGGTGAGATATTAGCTGTCGCAAGTCATAAAAGTGTGCCCCCCCCCCCTCTAATTTCCAAACTATGAAGTTTAAAAATCTGAAAAAAGGTGGTGTGCATTAATAAATACTTTCAAAGATTTTTGGTTTGAACATCATTCGTAGGTTTTACGGTTTTTAAGTTTTCACTGAAAAACTGTCTTGCCCAAACAAAAGATCGTAACTGCCGTGAGTTCCCTATGAAGATACAATCTTTTTAGATTCCAGGTATTGGATAGTGGTTTGCAATAAGGACTAGTAGGTGTTGGTACGGAACCCGTCATTGTGCAGGATCCGACACGCACTTGGCCGGTTTTTGACAGTTATAAATAAATAAATAAATATTAGAGGACAATCTTACACAAATCGAACTAGCCTCACAGTAAGCTCAAGAAGGCTTGTGTTATGGGTATTAGACGACGATATATTTAATAAATATAAATACTTAAATACATAGAAAACATCCAAGACTCAGAAACAAATATTCATGCTCATCACACAAATATTTGCCCTGACCGGGATTCGAACCCAGGACCGTCAGCTTCACAGGCAGGTGCACTACCCACTAGGCTAAACCGGTCGTCAAACGCTAAAGTTATAAATTGGCGTTTGTAGTGATGAGGGTAAGACAAATTACCACTGTTTTCATGGTGAATTACTACGCATAAAGCATTTGATTGATCCTCTAAAACGCGTATTACAACTTTCTAACTACTCGTGAGGCTCTTAACAATGCTCTAACATCATTACTTGATTTTATTCATTGTTTCGATGTGTAATGCGCATTTACATTATATGGGTGTTATGATGTTTCAAAAAGGGACTGGTAAAATTTTCTGATAATAAGCAAACAATGGCTTGTAAAGAGGCTAGTAATTGTCCATGTACATGGGGACCATCACAGTTACAAGGTCATAATCACAAGAAAATAATTAGGTTTCTTAACACATATTTATTGTTATATTTAAATTTAAAATCGCCTTTTCACAAAATAAATTCGGCTGATAAATACATCATATCATTATTTCTATTGAGTGGTACAGGCCTTGTATATTTCATAAAAAGGAAGAGCACGGAACTTATTCTTATGAAAGCCAATACAGATTTCTAACGAGTTAAAATATCGTTTTCGTAATTCACGTGTAACTTTCCAAATGTAAATTTTTGCAAGTAAATGCACTATAATCTATATACAACATTTCCCACGGCTATGCCACATGGAGGGGAATGACTTCGATATTATTCGTTTGATACCCGGGAATTCCAGACAGTAAACTTCAAAATCTGTGAATGCAGTTATAATTATTTATAAAAATAAAATGAAGCCTTCTTACAGTAAACTGTCTTATCTTTGATATATACAAAGTACTTCCCCTTCATGTGGCATTATAGCCTCTGGCTACTCCGAAATTCGAAATCCGAACTTAGTATCGTGGCTCTCGTTTACTCATATAGCGTATAACACGAGAGTGATAGGGGCGGCAGGATATGAAGTTCGGATTTTGAAGTTCAGAGTAGGCCCTCTGAGACAGCCTGTTTAATAATATCTTTAAACAAGCAATTATTGTATTTACTTGGGGGGCGAACAATGAGTCTTATCTCTGACAAAATGCACTCCAAGCGAAGATCGGTCGTCCAGGTACTGTACCGAAAATAATCTAAGTTAAAGCTAAATTAAGTTTTATGAAAGTAATCTCAGTCTAAATCATCAGAACTGACCCCCGGAGCAGGAGAATTTTCTTTCATGGTGGGCTCTTCATCATTCTTGCCAGGGACCCATAGACCAGCATCAACACACCTCTTCATGTGGTAAATAGCCTCTTGCTCCGGCATCTTGGCTATTGTGGCTTGAAGCAGTGGCACGTCTTGTGAATCGAAGCATTTCTTTAGCTCCTGTCCAATAAAAGTTTTATGGGTTAGTCATCATTTTCAGTTTCATTCCCATTTTTCAATCAGGACAGGGTACCTAATTCTATGTTAATTAATATGGGCACTGTTTGCAGAAATGCACATGCCATCTGAACATTAGTTTACTGGTGGGTTTAGTGGGTGTCTTACTTAAAATGGTTACGGCTCTTTACAAAGCTTTTTGTTCCAGAAATCTAAGTAGCATGGTAATGATACTAATGATCTGTTGGTACTTACATCAGGTAGTTCTGCATACACCTCAACAGGATCCAGTCCTCCAGGCCCCAGCCTCTCCTTCCTTTCCTCTTCCTCTTGTTCCTTGATTGCCTGTTGAATCTTCTCCGCGGCTCGCTTTTGGATTCTGGCCTTGAATTGATTTAGCTCGTCATCAAACGAGTCTTTGTAAGTTTTTTCCGCAACTTGTATCCTGGGTATAAACAGTAATTTAATATAATTTGAAATAATTTTTGGAAGGGTTATAATATCAACTGCTAAATTCAAAACAGCCTAACTAAACAGTTTAGGTGAAATAATAACACTTTAAGTAACTACATTCAAATGATACAAATCTATGTTAGTGCCACAGGATAAATTTGAATTTAGTTTAGCATTATGGATGTTGATCCACTGATCTGGAAAGTTCACTAAGCTAAATTTTATTTCCATACAATATTGAAGTTTTCGCTAAACTTATAATAAAAACTATTATATACTAATATTCCCTACAAATTTAATTTATAATTACTAGTGTCCGACCGAAACACGTTTTTTTGCCGAAACCGAAGGTTCGGCTTTGGCTCTAGTTTCGGCCGAAACCGAAACTTTTATAGACGTGTGAAAATATATAAACAATGTAACTAGGAATCCGGTATGATTCTCAATCCGGCTGGATTTCACTATGGTGGATCGAGCCGGTTCAGCCAAATTGGAGTTGACCGATTGCCTCTATTAAACAATGTCAACTTTGGTGGCATAAAATTGTTTTTCCCGTCCCATTCGAGTCATACCACCAAATCTGTTAGGCCAGGGTACTGACCTTGGCCCAACAGATCTGGTGATATGACTCCCTGGAGTATGCTGATAAGCTGAAGTACAAGTACGAGCCCCAATGCAAAATAGCTCGTCTAGTCGCAATTCTGCATGCGTATTTTTTTTCAAAAACTAGTATTTCTACCCGAATCGACTTTGATGATTAATGGAATACACTAGACGCAATGTCACTAAAGCTAGCTTAGTTTTGAGTTGTACAAAGTGTACATCTCGTTATTTATTTTAAAATAATTTAATTATAAATATTACATCTCACACGCAAATAATTACGTCTGCTTCATATTTAAGGCAAAATAGGTCGTCTATTTAAAATAAAACCTGTTTACCAGGGTTCGTAATATAAAATATTATTTTCAAATTGAATACGGAATATTCTCTGTCATGTAAAATGACAAACCACTATATAAAAGGGCAAATTCAGCCTAATTTTTTATTACTCCAAATCGTTTTTCTATCGAGATGGCACGAGGTAAGCCAGTGACTGAAGAAGTGCGGAAAATTATAATCTCCAGTAACAATAAAGGCAAATCTACGTACCAAATTGCCAAGGACCTTTCTATGCCAAGGTCTACAATCCAAACTATCATCGAGCATCATCGAAAACACGACAAAATTTCTTGTTTAAAGAAATCCGGCCGCCCACGAATTACTACTAAAGCAGAAAACAGGATTCTGAGGAAGATCATCAAGAAAAATCGTCGTGCAAGAGCTGGAGAACTTACGGTACTATGGCGTGACGCAATTAAAAAAAACATTTCAGTGGATACTTGCAAGAGAGTGATGAAGAGGATGGGCTACGGTTTTTACACTGCTAAAGAGAAACCGTTACTTACACAACGGCAGAAAACTAACAGGTTGAAATTCGCCAAAAAGTACAGAAATTGGACCGTCGATCAGTGGCGTAAAATTATATGGAGTGACGAATCTAAATTTGAAGTCACAGTAGGCGATGAACGAAGTAAAGTCATTCGCGAAAAAGGAGAGGCATTTCAAAAAGATTGTCTTAAGCGTAAGGTAAAGTTTCCAGCTTCCTTAATGATTTGGGGCTGCATGTCGGCACAGGGTGTCGGCTGTCTGCAATTTATAGATGGAACCGTCAATGCCGAAAAATACAAAAGCATCTTACAAGAGAGTTTGCTGCCGTCTATACGTAAGTTAAAGTATAAAAATGCGTATACTTTTCAACAAGATGGTGCCTCATGCCATACCGCTAAAGCAATGATGGCGTGGCTGAAAAAGAAAAAAATACCTACCATGTCGTGGCCATCCAGCAGCCCGGACTTGTCTCCCATAGAAACGTTGTGGTGGAAAATGAAGAAGAAGTTGCGAAAGGACCCGTCCAGATCAAAAGCTGATCTTAAAGAGAAACTTACCTGTGTTTGGAATGAAACAACCCCGGAAGAGTGTCGACAGCTGGTAGATACAATGCCGCTCAGAATTAAAGCCGTTTTAGATGCAAAAGGAGACGCCACCAAGTGGTAGACGTTCTAATCTGCGTCGGTAACACTAAAGACGAACTTTTTTGCATTTTAGTACAATTGGTGAAACAATGTTTTTTTTATTACCAAGGAAAGTTCGTTTTTTTTTTCATTGAATAAATAAAATACGATTTATAACTTATACTGTTTTTATATTGCTAATTCTTCCAAACACCTTCGTCCCCCAGAATTTTTAGGTTAACGTTAGTTTAGTACATTTTTTTCCTACCAGACGTACTCATTTGCATTGGGGCTCGTATGACAAGTTCCCTGCCTTGGAACCAAGGTAAGAATTTGTCCCTGTTGTGGTAGACTGCAGGATCCTGGGGTTTGGAAGCCAAAGACTTTGTTATGGATTTGGGTCGACAACTGAAAGATAGGCGGGATCTTATATAGTGCAGCAGATTTCGCTGGCTATCGTGGTGACTGCAGGTGTCATGGAGACATTTGAGCTAGCCGCGATCCAAGATTGGCCATTTAACTAGGTGGGCATAATTAGTGTTTAAAGTTAACGAAGTCGACTAAATACTACGGAAGCGAAAACCACTCTAGGCCATGTCATAAATTTTTTGAATGATTGATTGAAGCGTCTTTTTGATTTGCACCAATGCCCACCTGACGGAAGAATTGCAGGTTGTAATTGGCGGTTTACTATTGCTGCCTTTTTGTGAATTAAACGTTATTTATATATTCATTTAAAATTAACAATGCCACGTTGTAACGATCGCTGGTCAGCGCACGAATTCTGAAAATACGCGGGAACGTTTATTTAATTTTTTTTTAAAAGCAAATCAATTTTCGTAACGTGTTTTAGTGCGCTTTTTTAGGCCTGCCAGAGTTATCTATCTATATCGAAATATTGCCGGATCCGGTGCCTATCGAGATACTGGATCCAGCCGGATTACCGTACCTATCTGACGGACCAGATTGCAATCCCTAAATGTAACACAGGATAGAACATGTAGTGTGGTATAAAATAGAACAATTTTAGTAAATAACAAGATACAAAATAACTAAAATAAAAGGTATTCTGCTGGCGGAGTCGGGCCAAGTTATCCAAAGGCAGCAGAAATTAGACGAACGCGATCCGAAAGTACAATGATGTAAAAGTTTCGGCTCGGCCGAAACATGATTTTTAGGCTGAAACCAGCCGGTCGGACACTAATAATTAATCTAGTAGGTATGTAGGTAATGATTTTAAGCTATTTATGTGGAAACGATTAATAACCGATGATCACTTAAGAAATAATGTATACAACATATCCAATTGGCTAAGATTACTATAAAACTAAGTAAAGTTTAAGGTGCTTGCTATGATATTTGCAGTGAATTTTTCAATTCCTCCTCATATTTTGAACCTAGTATTACTATAATAAACAGGAGTTAACCACAAACAACTAGCTATTTTACTACAATTTTTTATGGTGTCATTCAAACTAGTTTTTTTAGACGAAATCGAGAGGTAAAGTACAACATAGCTGATGGGCACTGATAACGCTCTATACTGATAGGCAGTGAAATGTGTTGTCACAGTGTAATGGCGTTGTATTCCTGTCGTATAGAAAAACAAGTAATTTGCTATTTTAGTAGTGAAATATTGCGTTTACGGACATAGTCGCCATGCAATTTCTTTTTTATTCATACATGAGAATTCTATAGGTAATTTTCAATTTACATTTGGAGACTATTAAAAAACATTTTTGGAAATATTTGAAGTCCCATCATATCTTTTCATGATTTGATTAATTTGTGCTAATTTACTATTTATCATGATAATTTGATGGTTTTCTATTTATATAACCACACTATGGAATAAATTTTAACATGTGTCAAATACCCAATAAAATTAATACACCTTTATGAGGTTGACTGGTGATTCAAGTCCCGTTTACTAACAGTAACATGTGAAAATCATGCAAGTTTAAAGGCAGGTTGCACCAGCTTACAATTACAGACCGATCAATCTTAAGCATGGTGCCTGCAGCTGTGATCCCATAGAAACTTGTAAAACTTTTCATGTAATCAGATTTTGATGCATACCTACCGCTTACAATTACAGACAGTTTGGTGCAACCCATCTTAAATCAATATCTTTGTATTAATTATTCAATGAATTCAGTGGATAAACAGTGGCATTAGGCTACAATTTACCTTGAGAAGAATGATCCAATGCATGCTCTGGGGTCCACATCCAGTTGTTTAGAGAGCTCCAAAATGTATTGCATGCAGATAGTTTGGTGGGCGACATGGGCCATTAGGTCATGTTTCTGTAATAATTAATCTAAATTAAATACTGCTGACATACTTTTATCACAAAAATAACAAGTACATAACACCAAAAATCTTATCAAGTGTCAATTTCCACCTCCTCATATTTAAGTTGTCTAACAAACTGCCAAAAAGGTAAGAATTATATGGGAATGCATGTCTATTGTATTAATTTAGTACATACCTCTTCCATTTCTAAGTTGATACACCAGATTACAAGATAGTTGGCTGTTTCTTCACACGCCAAGTGAGGGTGCTGTTGAAGGAATGCCTTTGAGTCATCATACTTTCTCAACATACCAAATTGTTTTAGCAACTTTTCATTGTCTTTGATAAACTTTTTCATTTTTTCTTCTTTTTCTTCTTCTGTTAAACTCTCGTCCCTTGGGCGCGGCGGTTTCGTGTTTATAACGGTTTTCGTGAAGCCAGGTTCACTGATAGTGTCCACATTCCATGGGGTCTGTTTTTCTTTCTTCTTAAGTTCGTCTTCCTTCTTTTGGAGTTCCCGGTCTTCTTTTTCCAGCTCTGAGAGCGTCTTTTTTAACGAATCTAGGTTGGGTCCATCAGGACCGACTTCAGCGAGTTTATTTTTGGTTTCTTCTAATTTCCTCTTTGTTTCGTTCTTCTTTCGCTCGAACTCTTCTTTTTCGCGTCGTCTCTCCTCCATGCGATCGAGACGGGCCTGGTGTCTCCATCGGAACAACGAAGGAGTGTCGATGTTTGGGTGCGTATCATCTTCGTCATCAGATATCTGCAATTTATTTCGAATTAATAATGACATCTATTGTTGTTTAGCCTATTTACGAATTGTGAATGGGTGGGCGATGGAAATTACTTAACTATAATTTATATGACCGGTTTGTTTTATTTATACCAACCTCAATATCTTTCCATTTGCTGTAGTCCACCATTTTAACAAAAAAATAAGGTCAGGAATGATCTCTTATTCACTATTTATTTCACTCTTGATTCCAGCTGGGCGTTCACGGCTCCTCTTGTGGCTTTTCTTTTCTTGCAAATATTGTAATTTCTAGACGATTCTGACCTGACGATTCCCGATTTTGACAGCTTGTATACCAGATCAAAAAATAAAATAAATAATCACCACAGACTATAATCCCAAAATATGTTTGAACTTATGCAATTTCAAAAAAATCATTTGATGAATAAAAACAAATAAAAAATGCGTAGTGTTTACTGAGGGGCTACCGCGATAGAAAACGAACGAAATTTAAATATCTCTCTCTCTCTGTCGCACTTGCCTATTCGTGCGACAGAGAGGGAGATATTCGAACTTCGTTTTCGGTCGCGGTAGCTCCTCTGATTGGAGTAACGGTTGCTAACGTTAACTGAAAGATGGCTCTGAAAGTGAATGATATTATATACAATTTCACTAGATGGCGTAGTGTACGCAGTCTTCCCTAAAATAGTAGTCAAGTGGTAGTCAACTGGATGGGCACCCACCTTACCTTAAGCCTTAACGGGCTCCTAGCTCCAGTTTTCTCGTGTTTTTATGGCTTATCGTATTAAGAACAACGAGGCTTACCGAAATAGTATAGGGTCGCTAGGCCAGTTACGCGGCCTGCGTCAGTTTGTGGCCTTCTGAAGGAAGAAATTTTCTCAAATAAAGATATTTACATTTTTGCAGGCCCTAAAGAAATAGTGAGTCGTATGCGTTTTAATTAGTAGCTATTGTAGGGAATATATTAAAAAAGCAAGAAAATATCCTTTCTGTGCATCAACTCATCCAAGTGGCCGCAAGCTGGCGCATCAAATTAACAGGCCGTAAACCCACTTACCGACCCATATTTACTTCAAAAGTCACTGTCTTCAAGATACCTAGATGGCATCAAACTTTGGCAATTTTAGGCCAAAAAACCAGTTTTTTGGACGTAAATATTCTAAAGATGAGTTAAAATAAAATTCTCTCTTGCATTGTTAGTGACGTTAATAAGGAACCGTTACATGTACATTTCAATATATACATGCGCATAAACAATATACTATAGTTTGTTATAAATATATCTATAGTTTTGACGGAGCTATATCAACTCAAAACTCGTCAAAAATCAATGAATAGCGCGTGGCGCCCCTTAATCTGACGCGCTGGAGTAAATCCGAGGATCGATTTTTAGGGTTCCGTGCTCAAAATGGAAACCTTATAGTTTCATCACGTCTGTCCGTCTGTCCGTCCGTATGTCACAGCCGATTTACTCTGAGACTATAAGCACTACAATTGGGGACCTTAAGTTTTTGGAGTGGTCCAATTATATTTTTTTATTGATAGTAGACTTATTATAGAGTTGAAAACTGTTGGGCGGTATTTTTATTAACTTTGCTAAAAATGGGTTTTTAAATCTTATCTTTGATCATCACATCTTTCACAGATCTTATATTTGTTGTATTATATGAACCGCTACATAAAAGTGATGTGAAATTCTTTTATACAAACGCCTTAAGGGAGGCGGGTCGCAGGTTCGAATCCTGCTCGGTGCCTAAATTTTTCAATTTTTCCTTCATTCTAAATTTGATGTGAAATTATAATGAAAAAAAAAATGATAGGAGGGACACTCCTCCATACATGTAAAAAAATACAAATATTTTAATTATTTTTTAATTACATCTAGTTTTTTTTGCGGTGTACAAATTTATTTACAAAGTTTCAGTAATATTAACGTGCGGAGTCCGACACGCACCTGGGTGGCTTTTTGTGTTAATTTTAAATTGAGATTGACAAGAAATAAAAAAAAAACAGAAATATAAGTTGGTTGAATGGAGCCAAAACCAAAATAAAATGCAATAGGCCAGAGGCGCCGCCGCCCCTGACGTCCCGGGATATGGCCCGGATGGCCCTAGGGTAAATACGCCCCTGACTAATACGTAATACCTATGGGAAGAAAATTTGAAAAGGTAGCAAATTTCGACGGTAGCACTCCAATCTCCATAGATGACTCCGTACCTTCTTTCCTAGAGATCGTGGAAAAAATATTTCAATACAAAAGTTGTAGGTAGCAAATTTTGTGATCTACAATATGGCCCAATAAAATGCACTTAAAATGTAAATATGGGAGGAAAACTAGACAAAAGTAGGAATTTTTAACTCTAGCACCCCATACACAATGGCATATTTTTGTCCTTTAGAGGTCGTGGAAAAAAACATTGTATCCAAAAGATTTAGCAAATGTGTTCAACAATATTGCAGAACCATGTTTAGCGCTAGAAAGAACTTTAACGACAGTGTGGGTAAAAACTGAAAAAAGTGTCAGTTTTTCCAAGATGGCGGAGAAAGATATGGAGCTGAAGGGTCGAAAAATTTGGGGTACTATGATTAATATTGCCCTTTACAACATATCAAAATACCAGCAACGATTTACAAAATGTAAGACGATTTTTTCTTTGGGCGGCACCGTTTTCGGTATACCGTTCATTTGGTTCTTGCATTCTACTTCTTCAAAAAAACCGGTCAAGTGCAAGTCGGACTCGCGCGCCGACGATTCCGTACACAGATGTGTACCGGTTCCAACCCTATTAATTCAGGAAAATCTCAACAAAATGGTGTAGAAATTGAACGCCATGGGTACAGTGCCATCTATCGGCGAATTTTCTTACAAATTTGAGTGACTAAATAACTTAGTACGTATAGTGGTTTTTCAAGGATAATTCTTTATCATGTTTTTTTTATTTGAAAGAAGGTACTTTCAGCATAATCGCGTAGGAATTTATAAAGTAAAATTACATGCAAAGGTGATTAAATTACAAACTTAGTATAGAAATGTTTTTTGATGACAAAAAAGAAAAACTAGATAAAGCTATAGTTATATTTTTCCTGTAAAATATACATTGATATCAATGTTACGTAATAATTTCATATTTTTCCTTGGTAAACTTCTTATTTTTTTTTACATTTTCCCTCATAAATCGATCATTTCAGAATGTGCAACTCAAGCCCTTTCAAATGACACTGCACTTGACATATTCACTAGACAAAGTGAAACCATAAGGGTTCCTTTTTTACCATTTTGGTACGGAACCCTAAACATGGTCCTAGTCAATAGATATATATATATTCATAATAATGAATATGAGTGATAAAACGAAAGACAATAAATATTACACCGAAATGTCCTCATCCCTTTGGTAAAAAGTAAAGCTTTATTATGTAAGTAAATCTACTTTATTGTGGAAAATTAAATAATAATAGTGGTAGTAGGGCGATGGTAAAGATTAGGAACGGAAGGAATTAATTATATCCTTGGTACTGATTACACTAATGTTTTTTCTTCTTCTTCGCTAAGGTGGTGAGGAGGGTGGTAATGGTGGTGAGAGTAGTGGGGGCGTCGGTAACAGCTTCGGTCGCGTTCACGAAGTTGTCCGTCTCCATGTGGGACTGCGAGTCGTCGGGGATGCTGATTTGGAACTGCAGGAGCACGACTAGGTACGTCACCATTGTGGCAAGGAGCTGTGGACAAGTTTCATGAAAATTACCTATTATGAAAACATATATAGTTAACTAGCTTTTGCCCGCGACTTCGCCCGCTGTTCGTTTTTCGTCGTTTATATCGTACCTCAAAACAAACTTATGTCCCCATTTAACCACTTAAGGGAAGATTTCCCGGATTAGAAACTATCCTTTGTCTTTCCTCGGGTTAAAATCTCCATGCCTAATTTCATCTAAATCTGATCAGCGGTTTAAGCGTGAAGAGGTAACAGACAGACAGTCTATAATATTCATCATCATCCCAGTACAGTTGCATCTGGAAGGATGCCCGGGGCCGTTACCTAATCCCAAGAATTGGCGTAGGCATTAGTTTTACGGAAGCGACTGCCATCTGGTCTGGCCTTCCAACCCGAAGGGAAACCAGACCTTATTGCAATTAGGCTTGACAAGTGGGGGGCAACTTGACTGTTAGAAGTTTTCAAGCGGCCCGGAGGCCTCTAACTTGGCTTAACGACTGCCATCATAGGAATCAGCCGGGATCAACGACTTAACGTGCCTTCCAAAGCACGGGAGCGCTCAGTTAATAGCCACATAAAGGGTCACCCATCCAAGAACAGACTTCGGCTCAAGTTGCTTAACCTCGCATACCGCACGCTGTACGCGGGCGCCGCTGGGCCACGAGCGCTCCCGTTTATAATATTATAGTATAGATTATATTCAATAATAACTATGCTGATTTTGTCGCATAAATCATTTATTGATTAATAGGTAACCAAACTGAGGTAGAGGTAGTATTCAAATAATATACTTACTTAACCTAACCTAATATTTTATTAATTAAGTGTTAATATGACAAGCTTGCATAGTGCATGTTTGAATAGTTACCCGACACTAGCAAACTACGTTCTATTTAACGAAGTGCAGCGTTAATGTGTTGAAACATGTTACATTACACATAATTATGTGACGAGATGAACTGCATTGGTATATAAGACTGTTCGTGTAGTAAAGACGGTGTCAAGAAATTTGAAGATTTTCCTAGTCCTGTTATCATCCTACAAAGTGGGTTTTCCTATTCCTTTGATAGTCACAACTAATGAGTTGCTTCGTAGGGCCCTTGTAGGTCCGCGCTTCAAGAGCGTTTAATCTCAGTGACTCTTTGTGGTCGTTCGTTCAGTTTGGTCCTCAACTCTAAGTTAAAAATGGTCAATAATGATTTGACCTTGGGTTTCAACTCTTTATATCCAATAAAGTAAGTGAAATAGAGATCATTAACCTTAACTCACCGACTTGAAGAGAGTTCTGTTGACATCGAAAAATCCTCCCAAGCTGATTTGTGAGGGGTTCATTTCAGTGGCTCGCAGAAACATGTTCACTTCGGTCAAGGCGTCCGTGTTCATCCAAGACAGCTCTATCATTAGAAGCTTCTTTTGAAAATTTAGGCGCACCTATGAGAATAAAACAAATTTGTGTTATGAGGATTTTAGTAGCAGGTATTTAAAATAAATCTGTAGAAGGAATGGTTAAGCAATTTACGTATGTATTTACTGTAGGTACTCTACCTACTCACTTAAATTATAATAATTATAATTTAGGTGTGCAAGTACATTCGTAATACATTCAATAATAAAAATAATGTACCTACTAGATATACCGATCAGGTTTTTATGAAGTATATCAACTACCTACACAAATCAAAGAGCTTTTTTTCAAAATAAAAAATCGTTACGTGGGTCTTACGTTATGCGAAGCATAGTGGGCCTCGTCACAAATAAAGAACAGTAGCATAATACTGCAGAAAGCAGTTAATGCCAAACCGATGTCTTTGACCCCGAATCCCTCGGAAATTTTGCTGAGCAGGCCGTAGATCGACAGAGTGATGATCAGGAACAGATAGAGGCTGAAGAACGTGAACGTGTAGCAATTCGCGATACCAGTGTCCCGGGCAAGCTTGCTCAGGCGCAACCAAAGCGCGCGGTATTCAGCGACCTTTCCGGCAGGCCCAATGTGACGGAGAGCCTACAATATGCAAACAAAATATACTTAAATGCTTATTTGTATTTTTTTCCGAAAATTCGTCTGTTTGGTTACACGCCTTTAATAATAAACAAAGTCAAAAGAAGTACCTGTTGAAAATCTTCTGCTAATATGTGCGCACATATGCTGAGAGTCTCACAGATAAGGTACCAATAACCACCCAAAACGTACGTCAATATTTCCAAAAACACGTACGGAATGATTTGCAATAGTTTGAAGTGAACCATGGTGATATGCGTGATGATCACTGACGTCGTTGAAAGCGCTGGTATGATTATAGCCATGGCCAAGGCTTTTTTATAGAGCAATACAGGAAGTACTCGGCCTGATAGCTTTTTATAAGCAATCTGTAATAACACAAAAATAAAATAAAATCTCAATTATTACATATAAAATCAGCTTTGTGTTCGATATATAATATTTACCTCATATTCTACCCATCCATTTAGAACATCGGCAATTTTTCTAGTTTCGTACCATAATATTGGAACTGCAATCATTGGAAACAAGTACACTGTAAACAGGTATTCAATGACGGCTTCTTCAAATTTACCTTCTTGGGCGCCGGTTCTTACTATTTGGACTTTGTTTAGGGAAAGATACAACAGATAGCCAACAAGAGTGAAGTAGACAACGGCAGAGTACAGCATAGAAGGAGAGGCGGGTTGAAACTGATTCACACCCGGAGATGGCCTGGTCAGTGGAAGAACACCCATGATCTTTAAGAGGGTGAAAACTGGCTTGATATTTTCGTAAACGATGTCTCTTGAGATATCGGGATTCACCAAATTGTCTCTCAAAGGATCTACGGAATTAGGCGACGGTAATCTTGGAGTGCGATTGGGCTTAACGTCCAGGAAAACAACTTTGTTTTTCAACTTATCTTGAATATGTGCGGCCATACCATTGGGTATGGGTGGTGCTTGGTTCGGGTATAAGCTGTTGTTAGTATAAAATGCCATTTTAGCTTTTTTCCCCGGGTACTAGTCGGGCCGGCGACGGAACAGCCAGTGCGGTCTCGGAGAGGAGCCTAATGGCGACACGCCGGCGGCTCCTAGTCATATTTCAAAAGTTGACAAGTTGATTGCAGCCACGTAAGCGTTTTGTCGCCCTTGCGTTAAACTTTCAGTGCGTTCTTCACCTCGAACGGGACCTTGAGTTATTAGAACGCCCTCGCCATATCTTATGCTTAATAAATGTAGGAGTAATTATTCTGTCATTTGCATACTGAGTGATCAAATTGCCTAAACTACCTTTTCACTCTAGAATAGCTCGTGACTCCGGTAAATGATTTGTGTTATATGTTGAGTTAAAAGTCCAGCTTAACATGATGAAAAAGCCAAGTTTAGTTAGGGTCAGATTCAGGTTCTAAATTTACCTTTTTATTCGTTGATATACTTGCTTGCTTAGTTTTTATAGATCTACCAAAATTTTAAAAGGTACAGGCCAAACCGAGAGGGAAAGGAATCAGAAGAAATTAAAAAGGCTTACCTAAAACCCTAAGGCTGCTTAACCTACCTACTAAAGCAATATAATTTGTGTTTGAAACCCAACTATTATATGACTTTTGCGTAGTCTACTGGTACCCTATATATATGCAATTAAGATTCAAATAATAAGATTCAAATACTTAGGGTCGGTTGCACCAACATACGATCACAGGCCGGTCATCGTCAAATATAGCGGCGGCAGCTGTCGTCCCATAGAAACTTGTCAAACTTCCATACAATCAGATTTTAACGAACACCGCTTACGATTACAGACGGTTTGGTGCAACCCACCCTTATATAACGTATATGTTCCGTTATCTTCAATTCTCTAAGTTCACATGTAGGTATTTAGAATTGGCACGAACTTTGCCTTCGCATTATGTAGATTTATTGTGATTTCGCAGGTACCTATACTTCTGCGGGAAATATCCTCTGAGATCGCGGTGGAAAGGAGCGATGCTGGATTTACTTAGAACCACTTTGTGTCTTATTTATTACAGCTTAAAAGATTGTGTCCTTAGCTCGTGTACAGATTTATTGTTAAAGTTACTTTAATAGTAATTTATGCGGTAACCTATCGATGTTTCGAAAATTTATTTACCGAATTTCACTTGTCCGAAAACGGTTAACTGAATCTTTACAATCCAAATACTTTGTTTTGCAATTGTTTGAAATACCACAGATTCATTTTATCACAATATCATTTGTCCGAAATTCAAATGCCCGCTTTACAGTTCTCAATTTTTAGATTTGACAACTTATACGTTAGCCATAATTTCACAATTTCAATGATACGGAAACTCGACGTGACATTTTCCATAATTTCGTTATACCGCAAAATATACGTAACGCCGCTTTTAGAAGTATCTATTCGCTGGGGTCCATTTCATCAAAAAACTAGAAAATAGTAGAAAATAAATATTTCGCTCCTGTCTTAATCTTCGAGGTATTTTTTTTAATAAAATCCTAGAATGACTTGTTGGGACAAAATCGATTGTAATGTGGATAGGTTAGAAGATTAAGACGGGAGCTTCGCTTCGCTTCAGCTCCCGTCTTAATCCTTACCTACGGGTTTTGAATATATTAAAGAGGAATATATGGATGTAAATAAAAACAGTAAAATACTTAGCTTTTATTATCTTATTTTTGGTTTTTCATTATTTAATAGAATATAAGCATTCGTGGCAAAAAATAATCAAACATTGACAGAGCTCAGCTTAAAATCAGAAGGTACTTATGTGCCTGATTGCTGTGAATATGCCTGAATAGGAATAGACATAGCATGACCTACCAAATTCTGAAAAAATAAAAGTTTGCAACTGTACCTACCTACAGTTTACTAAATTTGCTCGTCGAGTTTAATGTTTGAACTCTGCTTCAGATTGGACAAAAATGCTTTCGTATTCGTATGTTCTTGTCTTCTACAGGTTGCATTTCATCAACCGATTCTCGTGAAATTATGTTAGCAAGGTTCGGTTATTATATGACTTAACTTGTAATCCCATTTAAAAATAATGGCCATGCGATTGCGATGCGAAGTGACGAACATAAACGATCTTCGTTCACAGTTCACAGAATTTAGTAATGCTGCTCTTGCCTTCCTTCCTCCTTATAATCTTATAGTTCATAATTGGAGAGAAATGTTCAAGCTGAAACAACATCGTATAGTTTAAGGAAATCTCGTAATGAAAGCGGAATTACGCCGCTAATTTCAACCCAACAGCCACGGCCCGCGCAATTAAACGAAGCTGCATCGCGGTCGCGGCCGCTTAATCGACAGGTAAGTCGGTTGCAGGGGCTCACTTACACAGGTACAGTAGACCAGAGCCAAAATAAGACAATGTTCTTTAAGAGAAATAATAAATCCAGCCACAGATTTTTTTTTTTGGCCACGTGGTCAAACTTCTCATTTACAAATACAAACATTTATTCTGCAAATAGGCCACAAGGGCACTTTTACATGTCAAAATATTAATTTACAATTTAAGAAAGTCTGACTATAATTAGTAATACATTTTTCATGACAAAATATTAATTTACAGTTCAAGAAGGAATAATAATTTCGAGTTTAACAATTATAACAAAATTAATATCATACAGTGAAGATAAACTTGCAAAGTTATCTATTACAAATATTAAGTTAGAGATGTATAAGGTCTCAAGATTAAACAAGGAGTGAAATTAATATATTATCCCAGAGATGTACAGGGTCTCTGAGCGTCAAAATTAAAATTAATTAAATATTGTTAGAGATGTATATGGTCTCTAAGTCACTGATAATAAAAACGAATCCACAACAGGATGATGTCTCTCGTCAATCCCCTATAAAAGACACTAGTATTAACGTAGTCACTATGTCCTAGCAAGCATGAACAGACCGGACTCCAAAAACAGCACCCGATCACGAGTATGACGCGTATCTCAGCCATCGCCTCCCTCGACCATCTGTTAGGGAAGGTGGCGACCCGATCAACGACGCCACCGTAGGCAAAGCCCTTAAAACGAGCATGACATATTCAAGCTGGCGGACATTGATAATAACAAAGTTAAGGCGACTCGACTGTGAGGCGAGAAATAGCATCGTGTTACATAAAACGTAACGGAACTACTATACAAGAATATATCCTAAAATAAACATAGATATATTAAAAGTAACAGGATTAAACTACCACTGGCTTGAAAGCATTTTTGTCATTTAAGAAATCGTTGACAGTATAATACGCCTGGCTTAGCAAATACCTTATTTAATAACTAAGCATCGGGAAAATGAGATAGCCTCTAATAAACTAATTCATCTTCTTTACAACGCCAACTAAAAATGTTAAAGAAAGCGTCAAGTCAAATTCAACAATTATTTTTACTTGTCCTTCTGATTTATACATTGCCAACTAATTTACTAACTCGGCCACGGAATTTGCAACTCATCACCATTTTACGTTTTACAGCTTCAATCCTTCCTCCTCAAAAATTATATATTCAAGCTTCAATAGATCATATATTATAACTGAATATGTAAAATAACACTTCATATTCTTTTATCGTGAAAATAGCCACTGTGCGATTTGGCGCGCGTGCGCGACATGACAGCAACCGGCCATTTGCACCAATCAGAGAGCGCCACCCCTAAAGGGATCAAATAGGGGTGCAAAGATTGTATGGGAATCGTAATTTTTTGGGACTTAGAAACTTGAAATTTCGTATTTAGACTCTCAGGATTTCTCAGGGTTAGACAATTATTTATTCTAAATGCAGTTATCAGGGTTCACAAATATTTAGGAACATCAGCCTTAAAAGATGCCATTATGACTAGACGTACATACAAAGTTCCTGTACCTTCCATCCAAACGGCTCATGCTCAACGATCTGGCTATTACATACACCCATTTACATATAACGCTATATGTAAATTCTGTGACCTAAAAACTTGTATCTCGATAAAAGTCAAATCAATATTTAAAAAAATGGGTTGCAACTCTATCTTACAATTACACAAAGGACACAATACGCACTTACTCTTGGTCTGTGGTCAGCTAAATCTTTATCAGCTAAGCTACTCGAACTCATTCACGTCACACAGGCACACACCACACCCCTACTCACATACACACTCACACACCTTCACACATATTACACACAAATACTTAAACTTAGTTTATTAATTTTCATGTTTTATACTCGTAACTGCTACAAATGGTGCATTTCAAGATACAGGCTCGCCTAGTTTGGACTGCACCAGAAAACCCGTGTAACCCGTTGTATCATTTGTGTTTGAATTAATAAATTTACTCTTTACTTAAGAGCTCAACGCACGTGTATAATTCAGCTGGCAAAGCTGTTCAAAGCAATTGATTTGCGAATATAAACAGTTGAAGTGACAAACAAAACTAGTTTCCAGCTCCCACACAACTTGCAGTCGAAATGTAGTACGGCTGTTTCGGTCTAAAAATTACGAGTAGGTAGGTAGTTAAGTGCACCTTCTGTTCCAATTCATGTTGTGACTCATGATATCCAAGATATAGACTTGCTTCAAGTTAAATTGGGTTTCGGGACATGTCCCGTTGCTTTTCCATTAATATTATTTTTAAAGACTTACACTAAAGTCTGTATAATAAGTTACAAACTAATGTCAATTTTAAAAAGGAACACAAAAAGAACTAGAAAAATAAAAATAAATAGGGCATTTTACTCTGTGGAACAATTCTTCAATAAAATAAATTAAATATAATAATATACGTATATAAATGTTCTGTATTACGTTCTTTTTGTGCTGTGCAATAAAGTGCAATTGTATTGTACTGCATTGTACTATAAGCAAAAAAAGGAAACTTATATTATACTGCACAATTATGAAATAGAAGAGCGTTTGATATTGCAAATTGAGGCAGCAATCTCGGGACTCTAGTCCCGGGCACATCTGTAATCACATCCGAGGCGCGCCTCGAGTGCGCCGTCACACACATCCACTCACACTTGACGTTTATTGATTACTGCCATTCTAGAAGTAAATACTTATTTATTGAATACCTACTTTGTATCTATCATCGGTATCTACCTATTATTTTATCGGAAAACTACTACTACTGTAGGAGAGTTTGGTGCCTCACCACGAGCTGCATATACGGTCGGTAGGCGGGTTTACGGCCTATTAATTTGTTGTGCCAGTTTGCGGCCACTTGGATGAGTTGATGAACTGAAAGGATATTTTCTTGCTTTTTAATATATTCCCATTCGATAGCTACTAATTGAAACGCATCCGTTCCGTACTATTTATGCTAATACCATAAAAAATATAGAATAGTGAGCTAGGTATTTATGAGAAATTTTGCGCATCATAGGATCATGAGCTTCATAAATTGCGAAACATATTTTTAGACGCTCGAGGTTCAGAGTTCAGAGCAGACTAGAGCGGTGGCAGCTGAGACTGGAGAGTGTTGGCTTGAAAATCAGCATATCAAAACTGAATATATGTTCTGCGATTTCAGCTGTATCTCCAGTTTTACCCCCATAGAGTCTGCTCCGATTTTCGATAGGTACCTCGGGTTACTCTTTCAGTGTGGTGGTGATATTGACCGAGACTTTAAAAACCGAATCAGTGCAGTATGGATAAAATACAGACAGGTCTCAGGATCTATATGCGACGCCTGAATGTCCTTTCGATTGTAGGACAAGATCTATACAAGAACATTGTAAAACTTGTCGTCATGTTCATGGATCGGAATATTGAGTCGCAAAGGTGACGGATGAAACGAGATTGCAAGTTACGGAGATGAGAATGTTGAGATGGACGAGTGGCGTGACGAGAATGGATCGAATAAGAAATGAGTATATAAGAGGAAACCTGAATGTAGCACCCATAGTTGATAATTTGAGAGCTAATCGACTACGGTGGTATAGACATGTTATGCAGACGGACGGAAGTCATGTGACAAGAAAGGGCATTAGGTATGAATGTAGAGGGATGTAAGAAAAGAGGTAGGCCAAGAAAAAGGTGGATGGATTGCGTGAGAGACGATATGAGCAGGAAGGATGTTATTGACGACATGCTGCGCCGACCCCAAGTAAAAGGGGTAAGGGCAAGCCGATGATGATGATTTTTTTGCAGATAAATAATAATTGTATGGATAGATCGTCCAACTGTTTGCATCCTCCCTCCTATTTATGACTAGAGAAAAAATATTCTTCGTAAATGAAGTACCTAACCTACTTACTTTTTAGGCTAACATTTTTGTGCTTTCTAAGTAGGTACAGACCTGAGCAAAATGAAATCGACTAACGATTAAAATTAACCTACTTAATCGCAAGTAACGATTAAAATGACGATTAATTAGTCTTAGTCGTACGAGGTCCGATTAATTTAGTCACGCTTAATTAGGAACAAATATAAGATTTTTTTTGTAATTCTAAGTTTCGAGTGACAGGCGGCTACAAACCACAGTGTACCTACCTAAAATAACTGTGGTATAGGTACGAGTATAAAGTAAGTACTTACTTAATATCATTTTCGCAAAAGTAGTGTTGACTCTGTCCCAGTATGTTTACGGAGACTGCGATAGACGAGCAGGATTAATAGGCACGTTTAAACTAGAACCAAATTGAGCGCGCCCGTTCTGTGGATAAGTACTAGGTAGTATTTTTACCGTGCTTCTTTGCATAATAACTAATATTACTCAATAAATACTAAGTTGATGTTATTACAAAAAGTAGTTTGTAAGCTTTCCAACGATATAGGTTTTATTGTGTACAATAATAAAAAACAAGTTCTGATGAATTTTGTTCAACGTGGGTCATTAGGTACGAGCTGATTGACTATTACAAAAGATGGCGGCCGACTATCGTCGAGATTTTTGTCCAAATCTCGAGTTGTGATAAAGTTAGTAGTTATTGAGTAATAAGCATATTTTTTCAGTACTTATGCAAAATGCACATATTTTCTCAAATATTTTAAAAATTACGCTACTTATTGTATATAAGTGTTGAGGAAGCAATTGTAGTACATTTAATAAGCTTTTGAACGACACCTCACACGTACTTATGGGTAATATAAAACCTGAGATATGGACAAAAATCGACGATTGTCCGCCGCCATCTTTATGAAGTCACAGTTATGGCTGGCTTCCACTACATTTCTTAAAACTGGTAGATTCGTGTCCAGAAGACAACAAGAAACAAATCCATACCAGTTTTAGGTAAATAGAAGCCGTGTCGATGAAAATTGTGAAGGAGACGACTTTTTGTCAATTTGCCAACGGTCTATCTGTTGTTTATAAGTACGTAAGTGCCTCATTAATATTCATCCGCACGTGTGACGTAGTTACGTTCCTCACACAGATACTCGGCAAGTCTGGCACAGCAATATCTTTAGCGATAGGAAATTATAACACTTAGGACTTAAGCAAACAAGAGAAAACTAAATTGTCCGCCGTATATTGGGTATTAAAGTATGCACCATGCACCGAATGAGAATAAAGTCTTGGAATTTCCGTCCAGTCTTGATATGAGCCCACTCGTCTGTCATACAGCCGCGAACAGATTGAGATAAGTCCCTACCTCAATGATACCGGGAAATTGGTAGAATGTTAGTTTTTTCGGACTTCGGTATACTTATGCTCAATTTTCGCTACAAATGATTAAACTCAAGGTACCTCAGGGTATACCCACTGTTGCTATAACGAAAAGTGATCATGTAAGCGCTAATGCAGTGCATCAAGTTTCACTTTGCAAGTAAAATATCATACGATCGATTTATCGCTGCTACTATATTTGAAGATGATGGCGGTTTTAACTATCAGTTTCAAGGCCATACCGGTTTCAAGCATTGTAAGGATAAACATAGATCGTAAGAGCAAGAGTTTAAGCGGAATAGCCTCGTAACTTATCCACGGGGACTATCGCTACATCCAATTGCTTGTTTTACACCCGCATCCCTTTACGGCCTAAATTCATGTTGTCCACTAGCGAAACACACTTTTGTTTTATTTATTGCACACCTTGAGCTTTATGGACCATAAACCGGCATTTCTCCGTGTTCATTTGTTGCGACAAGTAGGAAGTAGGTAGGTATCTAATGCCCGCTTTATGTATTGTTGAGCAGGTGCCATGTGAAGTCATATTTTATAGCTGCGACGTAAAAGTGATAAAAAAATTATTAAGTCTTCATTCTTTTTCGTATATATCGTACAAGAGCAGCATAGGTAGTTAGTTACCTACAGGCAAATTCACCAAAGCTGGCATTATGAATTGATGGAATGAGTGAATGTGGTATTACCGCTTTTGATATCATTCATTTCGTTCGTTCTATTCACGGGAACTTTCGTGAATTATTATAGACTGATTGGTACAGCATAATCTCTTGGCAGAACGGCATTTAATTCTGACATATTGAGATCTTCTGTTTACTAGAGGGAGTTTGCGCAACGGCTCTTTATTCTTGGACCGCAAGGACATCCTTCTAAAATGGCAATTACAACAGCCAAACACATACAAAATGCAATGGGTATGACCGAACATCCCAACACCGTAAATAATAATGAGTAAGAGTGCGTGGGTGGGTGCCGCAGGGTGTAAATAAATATCTAAAATGGGCGCTTTCCTCTGGTATTACTAATTGAAGCGGTAACAAAGTGTATTTGATACCTACCAAAAAACTTCAGAATGACGTCTATCTATGCTCGCCGTTATACATACAAAATCGATCTACAATTGCCAAAGTTATGATGTAACATAGATTATATATATATACTAACATAGAATCTAAAAAGGAACCTTTATGGTTTCACTTTGTCTGTCTGTCTGTCTGTCACATCGTTAATTATTTCAAGAACTACTTATGCTATCGATTTGAAATTAACAATCGTTATAAAGGAGGGTAACCCAGATGCATAGAACATGTTTTTTTAAAGATATTTTTATTTTCTGTGAAAAACGACAGATAGGATATAATAGCTGATTCAAAATTTTAAACTCTAGTGAATATACAGTCTAGTAATATATAGTCTGATCACTATTTGTCTCTCTCATGACACACTTAAGGACTTAACTCCTTTAGACTATGTGGCTGACTATATATTTGTATATGTTTATGTATGTATACAATACAATACAATACAATACAAATACTCTTTATTGCACACCTCAATCAAAGGATACAGTACAGTACAAAAAACACAATGAGAAGAGGCAAACAACAGGCGGTCTTATCGCTAAAGAGCGATTTCTTCCAGACAACCTTAGGGTAGCGGAAATCTAAACAGAACGATTCATAGCAGGTGGTGCAGAGTTAATACATATGAAGCCTACTAATAATTACAACAATAACATTTAATTAAGGATAAATAAACATACATAAATATAGTATAAAAATATACGTACATAAACATATACAAATATATAGTCAGCCACATAGTCTAAAGGAGTTAAGTCCTTAAGTGTGTCATGAGAGAGACAAATAGTGATCTTTAAGCTGTTTTTTGAAGACAGCAAGAGATTCAGCACGCCTCAAATCAGGAGATAAAGAATTCCAAAGCCGAATAGCTCGAAAAGTGAAAGAAGAATTATAAAATTTTGATGAGGAAGATGGAACAGTGAGAAGCAAGTTTCGGGAGGACCTAACGGAACGAAGAGGAACGGAACGGAGGTATATTTTTATACTATATTTATGTATGTTTATTTATCCTTAATTAAATGTTATTGTTGTAATTATTAGTAGGCTTCATATGTATTAACTCTGCACCACCTGCTATGAATCGTTCTGTTTGGATTTCCGCTACCCTAAGGTTGTCTGGAAGAAATCGCTCTTTAGCGATAAGACCGCCTGTTGTTTGCCTCTTCTCATTGTGTTTTTTGTACTGTACTGTATCCTTTGATTGAGGTGTGCAATAAAGAGTATTTGTATTGTATTGTATTGTAATATATCAAGTGGGGTGTCATATGAAAGGGCTTGAGTAGCTCATTCTGAAACAATTTTTTATTTGTTTTACGTCGTCTATTTTGATTTATGACGGAAAATGTAAAAAAATACCGTCCCTGATGGGTTTGGGGCAAAAAAGGAAACTAGATTCAGATATTACATATTATTAGTGATTGTACAAAACAAGACGGGCCGGGATCTTGGCTCGGGGTGAAGAAGTGCTCCACGAAACGGTTTGGTATAGACTGAACCACAGACTACTGTGTTTATTAAGCTACCACAGAGTACTTAGGTACTATATATTGCGTTTAAAAAGCATCAAACAGTCCCCCGCTCCCCTTATTTCCGAATATAACCAAGGAAAAAATATGGAATTATTACATAACATTGACACCAATGTATCTTTTACAGGAAAAATATAACTATAGCTCTATCTAGTATACATTTTTTTATAATCAAAAAAAAATTATAACACCTTTGCATGTAATTTTGTTTTATGAATTCCTATGCGATTATGCTGAAAGTACCTTCTTTCAAATAAAAAAAATATTGAAATCGGTTATCATACTCGTAGAATAACCACCTTACATACTGTTATTCAGTTACTCAAATTTGTAACAAAACTCGTCGATAGATGGCGCTGTACCTATGGCGTTCAATTCTACATCATATAGATTATCCTGGATTAATTGACTCGCACTTGACCGTTTTTTTTATGGGGATGACAACTCATTTTCTTATTATTCTTCTAACTTTTACAAGATCATTTGGGAAAGCCCCTAAGGAACACTTTTAAAATTAAATATTTAAAAGTTTAACTACGATGTTTCCCCGCGAAAACCTGAATATACTAAGAGATTAAATACTAGTTTATGCAACTGCTACATAAAGAGACGCAATAAAATACGAGTGTGGTTTGAGAGGCATCAAAAAACGAGCCGAAGGCGAGTTTCATAATAAGATCACACTAGAGCTCTAATGCCTAATTATGTAAAGTTGCATACACTACTTTATGTGCATCCATACATTAAATTCTCTTTCATGTGGGCGCGTTGAGTAGCCCTTCCGGCGGCGGTGCGCGACTGTGCTGTAAAGGGCGGAGATGTATATAACTGTTTTTCTACTCCTGTACTTTTTTTCGCGACTTACGCAATCATGAACTCTACTATAAATACATATTTTATTTATTCTGTAAAAAGTCTATCTAGTCTATTTCCCAAAAACACACTCCTTACCCTACTTTAATGAAAAATTAAAGCAGAGTTGGGTGCCACAGACTACTACAAATACTATATTTAGTAGTCATTTTTTGGTGCGTTCAAGTAAAACTTTTATGATTAAAATCAGTGCTGCCAACTTAACGCAACTTGACTATAATTTTTATGTATTAATTAATGCATAACATATTATTTACTAATATAACTACATACATTTATCATCTTTTTTGTGTTATTTAACAAGTTTTATCTATTTTCGGATATAATTATGAAAACCAAACAGCTGTGTTTCGATCCGGATTTGAATTCAGTTTAGGTCGGATGCCAAGTCTAGCAAATAAAAAAAAACAAACCATAAACAAGGTGTCATATTTTTGATTTCCCACCAAATTTGTAATTGAAAACGAAAACATACAAGCTGATAACTGATTATATTACTTAAATATAACAATTTCTTGTGTTCATGAAGAAAATGTGTTATAGGTACGTTGATTCTTTTAAAAACCCACGAAGAAGTTATACAGCATTACTGAAGAAATTGCGTTGGTAAGTTGCACAATTACATACTAAGGGAAAATATGGCGCATGAAAAGGCTGAAAAATACCTACTTACTTTTTATTTTAAATGAGTCATAGAAAAAGTATTGTATGCAACGGTGTATAACTGGTATAAAAAAGCTCGTGGTGTCTTTACTTGCGATGTTCGTCAAGGCTCACATCGCAACCCACACCACTCGCCTATTTATACCCTTCTTATACACCAGTTGCATAATATACTATTAATTTATGATGCTATAATGGCCATCTCCGCCCCGAGCCTCCGGGGGCGCTAGTCACGGTATACTGTAAAGCTAAACTTTTTGTGAGCACATTAAAGAGTATAATTTACTATATGGGTGCAGATAAAATGTATTAAATTTCACAGTCGTTTCCACGGTTGTCAGTTTTGAATAACGAACGTCTTGATATCCAGTCTCATTATGACAAAGAATTTTCAGGAATCGACTTGATTCTCGACCAACGTTGAAAAGTGTTGAATACAGAATAAATAGTACCTATGCGCGCGCCTGGCTGCGCTGCCGCAGCTGCACCCGCCACTACCATGCGGCATGCTTACATTGCTTACCTGCGCCGCCGCCTGCCCATAGGAGCGATTGGTCTCAGGTTAGTACCTGACTCATATATTTCTATCCAGAAACCTGTTATTGCCTTCCACCTGAAATTCTGCTCGCCAATAGATCCTCTCTTATAGTAACTTTGAAAATCTGGTTCGTAAAGAAACATAACGTTACCGTTTTCTCGTTTGCAGAATAATATATGTCGTTGGAAGCGAAATTTCTTAATGTCGCTAGTAACGACATCAGATGATCACAATATTCAACAAGAGAAAATTAATTTCATTAGCCAATGTTCATTCTATTCAAATTTGTGGACGGAGTCACTTAAATGCCATGTTCCATGATCCCGAAGTTGTTTCCCCATTCTTTGTAGAATGTTTACGGAACATGGAATTTCCTTTTGAGGGATTCTCATGCAGTTTTAGCGAGTTTATTTATTTTCTTACAACGTAGTTGCTTGTTTGGTATTTGCGGCAAGGCGGCGGTTTAAGTAAGTAATGAAAATAGTAAAGCATGTTGGAACACTATGTATGGGCGTAGCGAAATAGCGCAAATTATATAGATCCAGCAGATTTAACTTCCCGTGAGCCGCCGCCACACCGAAATTCTGTAATGAAACGCTACCTATGAGTCTTACAGGAACAAAAATGTTGTACAATTAAAAGGAAACATAGGTAAAAGTTGTATGCACGACTCAGCACTGCGGGCATATCGTAAAATAATGGAGTAAATTAACTAAACACTCTTAATTAACTGGAGGTTAGCGTAATAGATAGAAACAGCAATTAATAACACCAGATTACAACCTAGTCTGAATTATTATACAAAGCCACCCTTAAACGTAGGCTTTATTAAATGGGGTTTGTAAGAGGTACTTTTAGGTGAATACAGAACTTCTAATCACTTAAACGTAGATATTGTACGCAACGCAACTAGGGCGTTCTAAAGTTAATTTAATTATTTACCTATTTAAACACAATTAAGTAGGTATTATTCAACGAGAATTTCACTTTTGTATTGTAGTAACAATGCATGTAGTGTCCTCTTCAATAAAACAACTTATTACAGAGCGGACGTGGTCAGGGCGCACTCCACTCAACGGGTTTGCACATCTGATGAGAAAGACAGAGTCGCCCAATTGTGAGGAGTGCGGAACCATCGAAAATGTGCAACACTTGTTGGTCGAGTGTATTCGAACTCGGGACAAAAGGGAGAAGTTGAACAGAATTTGGGGCTTCTCTCTTTTGCATGTTGGGATTTTTCAGTCCATTTTAGCGGATCCTTTGTCAAAGGCTGCAAGGTTTGTATACGGTTTTTTTTTGGAAATAAGTATACAAATTTTGTGGTTTTTATTAGTTTTTTTTTAAATTACATCTAAGAAGTTGTAATATAGTTAGAGGCTTGCTGGAGCTGACATCGTCATCTTGACGAAAGTTCGAAATAAATAAAGATTTATAAAAAAGCTTATTCCAATAGGATGCTCTTTAATTTAACCCACAATTAAGTTTTACAGTTTTATTCAATTAATTTATATGAGATGAGACGATCGCATACAGTAGTATGCGATCGTCTCAAAACAATTCTAGCTAATACGTCCTGTCAGTCAATCCCATTCACCATTCCCTCTCATTCCCTTGTTCGTTCACACGCTTCCAGTCAGTCAATCGTCTAACACTCGGTAAACACATTCATTCCTACATGCATACGACTAACTTAAAGTAATAGTTGAAAATATAGATATTGCCTCAGGTCTCTAAATGCGTGTTTCCTAACAGTAAGTTACAAAGTTTAACAGACGTGAAATTTCGGCCACCTGTGGAGATCAAAATTGCTGGTTGATGCCAAGTTTCAAGCAAGAACTGCAACGCAGATGTAATATTTAATAAGCAAGTATTTCTGCACTAGCACGCTATCTAGTATGACATATTTTGTACTAGAGTGAATTTGGTAAGTCTTTAGGTAGGTAGGTAAAATTATTCCAAGTCTTCTTTCACAGTTAAGTTATCGGGGAAGATGATCAGAAGCTCACACTACTTATAAAGAGTATCGGAAATAATGCATCACTTCATTCAAAATCAAAATCAAAATCAAAACATTTATTCTGCAAATAGGCCTCAAGGGCACTTTTACAAGTCAAAATCTATCTCGGTACATCAAATAAAAATAATACAATAATCAAAGTATCATTAATTAAATGTAGTGTTACATGTCAAAAATAAGACTAAGAAACTAATAACAATCGAGATTTGTTAGAGATGTATAAGGTCTCTAAGCGTCAAGATAAAAGGTAATAAAGTAGGTACACTAATCATAATAAAATGTTTTGAGCTATACTCGTATCTATAACACGTCAACATGAAAATAATAAAATTTAATAAATAAATATCCTCAGAGATGTATAAGGTCTCTGAGCGTCAGTCTAAAAAAATAAAATCAAATGAGAACAGTGAAGTCTCTCATCATGTCAATTCCACTGAACACTAGTACGAAGTTACTAGTCCTTGCAAACATGAACAGACCGGACCCCACAAACAGCACCCGCAGCATTATTAAATATTTAAAGTATATCAAATAGAAAGTAGTGAATACAATTACCAAGCCTAAAAACCAAATACGTCTAAGCATTAACATTACCTAAATATTTTATTTATTTCTCAATAAAAATCTAAGTTAATTATTACTAGTTCAGGGCATTCATTTGTGTGATGAACATGAATATTTATTCCTGACTCTTGGAGGTTTTCTATATATTTAAGTATATATACAAATACAAAAAAGGTTTATTTCTCACAATTTTACATTGTTCAATCTATAGTAGGTATGGGTATTAAAAATAAGACGTAAAATCGTTGTGAGCCCAGCGCTAAGCTGGTTTTAAGCCCACCCGTAGTCAGTGAGTTGGTTTCACACTAAATAAGGGTTATAAAATTAAATTAATTACAATAACAATATAATTAATTTAAAGTAGGTTGTATGCTATAATATAAGTAAGTTGAAATTTATGAAATCACGTAACAGTTTTCAGTTTAAAATTATATTTATATCTACTCTTTGTGGGGCATCGCATATTTTGTAATTCAGTTTGTATAGATAAGTAGAACTTTATATTTATCTATATAAGTATGTATTTCGTCCCATAGTACCCATAGTACAAGCTTTGGTTAGTTCGGGTCTACGTCGATTTGTATAAGATCGTCCACATTATATATATATATATACACACTAGGCCGCCCGCTACTTCGTCCGCGTAGATTTTACAAAGATATAAATGAGAACAATTTTTTCTGTCAGTCGTCTGATGCTGTTAATCTTTTGTGAAAAATTACTCAAAAGAAAAAAGCTGAAATACGTTTTGTTGTCTTTAAACTCGAGTCTATTTACGAAGTTTCAAATCTCTCACTTCTTAGATTTGCTCCCCGTACAAACTTTGAACCCCCTTTTCACCGCTTTAGGGGAGGAATTTAGGAAAACGCTGTAATACGCCATTAATATATTTAAACAGAGAGTCTATTTACGAAGTTTCAGATCTCTCGCTTCAATAAATACGTGTTTTCATACAAACTGTCATCCCTTGTTTTACCCCCTTAGGGGACGAATTTCGAAAAATGCTTTCTTATGCCTGGCCTACGTTATAAATGTAATCGACTGTGCAAAAATCAACTCTCTAGCGTTAGGTTAGGTTAACATAGTTTTGGCTGTGCGTTGATGGGTCAGTCAGTCAGTCAGTGAGGACTTCTTCTTTTATATGTATAGACTAGCGGCCGCCCGCGACTTCATCTGCGTAGATTTTAGATGGTAACAAAGATATAAATGAGGTCTACTTTTTTCTGTCAGTTGTCTGATGCTGTTAATCTTTTGTGAAAAATTACTCAAAAGAAAAAATAAATGTTCACAAACTTAGATTTGAATAAGGATGTCATTTTCGTAATCGGCACCCCAAGGAACCACAAAGATGACACCCATATCGATATTTAAGAAAAATAAATGTCCGCTATCTTGGATTTGAAAATGCATGTCATTTTCATAATCGGCACCCCGAGGAACCTCGAAGATGACACCCATATCGAGTTTTAAGAAAAACAAATGACCGCCATCTTGGATTTGAAAATGCATGTCATTTTCGCAATCGGCACCGCGAGGAACCTCGATGACACGACGATGATAAGTAAAGATTTGCTCCCCGTACGATCTTGGAAGCCCCTTTTCACCTTTTTATGAAAGCAATTTTGAAAAACCCTGAAATGCGTTTTGTTGTATTTAAACAGAGTCTATTTAAGAAGTTTCAAATCTCTCACTTCAAAAAAGATTTGCTCCCCGTACAAACTTGGAACTCCAGTTTCACCCCTTTAGGGGAACAATTTATAAAACGCTGAAATAACCCATTAATATATTTAAGAAGAGAGTCTATATACAAAGTTTCAAATTTCTCACTTCAATAAATGCATGTTTTCATACAAACTTTCATCCCTTAATTTACCCCTTCCCCTGGGGGATGAATTTCGAATAATATTTTCTTATCCCTAGCTTACGTCATAAACGTAATCGACTGTGCAAAAGTCAACTCCCTAGCGTTAGCAGTTTCGGCTGTGCGTTGATGAGTCAATCAGTGAGGACTTCTTTTTTTCTATATATGTATATATAGAAAAGAAAAATTCATACACCTTCCTACTATAATTGTAGTGCTTATAGTCTCCGAGTAAATCGGTTATGACATATGGACGGACGGACGGACAGGCATGACGAAACTATAAGGGTTCCGTTTCTCATTTTGGCTACGGAACCCTAAAACGGGCCGGTAGCGTGCTTGCGATTGTTCTGTAGTTGCAAGCGTCCATAAACTATTGTGTCTGCTTGGGTACCATCAGTCAGGCAGTATACATGCTTGTTTGGCACCACCATAGTATTAAAAATATTCTTACCTCTATTCAAGGACAGGAATTCAAGGAATGGAATAGTGAAACAAATATTATGAAACGTGAGCTTTAAGGCTACCTAAAATATGTTTTATACCTCATCATTAAGGTTGCCTAATTATTTTTACTCTGAAATTCAAATCAGTATTTTCAGATTATCAACTCTAATTGTATTCTGTTTTAGAAGTTTCGTTGTCTGCCTTTGTACCTTGTCCGCTGAAAGCTGTAAGAAACGAAACCACCGCGAATACCGTGAACAAAGTTTAAACAACGGGCTTGAGTGACAGGCCGCAAGTCACGATAGTGACTGTTGGACTTACCTAGTTACACATAACTTCGTCATTAAACTTATCCAGTTAACATTAACTTTAGTGATAGCTTCGTCATGCTGTGATAGACCGTCTCCCAAGTTTATTATGTGGAACCATGACAACATTAGGTATTTATGGTTAAAATTGCAATACATATTTGTAAGATATTATCGAAAATTGTGTAATGGCATGTCAAATTCCTTGTACGTATCCTGACCTGACCTGACCTGACTGACTGACAGTCAGTTGAATAACACAATATTACAATTGCAGTTACAATAGTAATTTGGTGTAACAAAAGATTTAATTAGGTTACCTTAAAAAAATTTCGTGTATACTACTCTACTCTTTATAAACTGAATATTTTATTCAAAATTCAAATATATTTGTTCCAAGTAAGTCTAAAAGGCTCTTTTACATATCATGTATTGAATAGTACATGCCTTGTACTTTATGGACCGTTGGAATGTCTTTCATTTCTAAATTGTGAAGTAATAGAGAATCAATTGGACAATTCATGATAATGAAATGAACGATTCACGGCCAATTTCTACATAAGTGCCAATACTTAAACAGTCGTTCAGGCATTTGCTGTGTATACTCCAATATCGTATATAGATACCAAATACCTCGTATTTATTAATATTCTTACTTTATCGCAAAATGATTTAAGCCTTACGTACGTATCTGCAAGTGTTGAATAGAGGCTCGCTCATGCAGTTGCCGAAGCCGAATTTGCGAAAGTCTACAATTAAGATTATCTTTAGAGACTCTATTGCCTGCATTAGCACGACTAAACTTGCCAATCTAAACAACAGCACTTCAAGAAGTATACAATCTCAAAGAATGAAAAAAATTAAAACTTTTGTCCATAAGCAAAAGACGTCGACTTCGGTGTCAGAAGGTGAAGAAATTGCAGCTATTGCAGAGCAAATTAGATCGCCCGCCTCGACCCGCAGCCTTGTCGGCACGAAAGATTTGATCTGCTCTGCAAATATTCCACTTAATCATCAGGTACTTATTGGTTTATGCTCGGATACTCAATGAAAACTTAAGATTGCCAGCAGTACAGCGTATTTCATAATTTAGAATATCGTCTGATAATATAATCTAATACGAAATATATAAATGAGCGCGAGGATGGATATTGCAAGCTCCTCTTCCGACGGCCGGAGACGCGCTTGTGCCGCCGCCGAATAAACGCAACGCTAATTATAGTAGTAATGATACTGTCGCTCGAACGTAGTTACACAAACGTTGTGAGGCTTTATTCATAGACATGTTTAAACAACGCACAAAATCAGACGATTTTGTGCAATCTAAGGTACTAAAAAATAATGCTGAAATAAGAAGCAGTTTGATCCAAGGAAAAAAATGGTGTGATTTCTCTTTCTCATCTGGTTTTAATTATGATTTTCTATTATGAGTAAAGCGGAATATCTCGCGTTTTATGAAGATTCACGAATTTAAATTAACGGATTTATAATCGTACTTCGCATTAGTTGTATTTAACATGATTAATTAGCCCAACGTACTCATTTAGAATGTTGTTTTAGTTAGACCATAGAGAGATAGAGAACAGGAGAGGCTATGTAGTATAAGTAGAGGACCAACTGTGGCAATACGTTTAATTTACTACTTACCGTTAATTTGGTCTGAACTTTATAAAACCGAGCCTTATTGTACCTATCTATCGAATCATCCGCAGCCGATAGCGATACGACAATGCAACGCAAAGGTAGTCGCGAATCGGAATAATCGATTTAATTCCGAATGTAGGTATGCGCCGGCATTTACACGTATCGCGCCGGGTTACTTGGATATTATCCTGAAATTCAGCTGGGAAGAAAGACTATGGGAACGGAAAAGTAACTTGTGTTTACTCACTGCGCTCGCTGCTACAACTCTCTTGGCGCATAATTCGCAGACAATTAAGGCTTTCCAATTAGCCACTTCAAACTTCGTCGCCCTATCGGACAGGACTTCGTCACAGACTTCGTTGTGTTAAATTACTCGACTGTTTGCGCTGCAACAGAAGGAATAATCGTAGTAGCTTTTGTTCTTGATGGAATAGGCACCTGCACCGGATGCGATTGTTTTAAACTTATTATTAATGTGTTTTAATGTTAATAAATGCGGTCGTCTATTTATGTTTCTAAGAACGTTTTCCACATATAAGCACAGAATAATGTTACGTCCTATAACGAAACAAAGTTACAGCGTATTGCGTATGATCATAGTAACTAAGAAGTCAACTGTCCTACAAAACACAACTTTTACTGCTTTCAGTTTATTATATTTACTGAATTTGATTATCTTTATCTAAATACATAAAAGAAGAAGTGCTGATCTACCATCAACGCACAGCCGAAACTACTGGAATTAGAAACTTCAAATTTGGTCCAGAGCTTACTTTTATGACGTATGCAAGGGATAAGACGAGATTTTTGGAAATTCCACCCCTACAGGGATCAAATAGGGGTGCAAAGTTTGTATGGGAGAAAATTATTTTTTTGAGCTGAAGACTTAAAAATTCGTAAAGAGGTTACGACTTTAAATCCAAACAAAGTATTTTCAGCGTTTTGCAAAATTATAACCTTAAGAGGGTAAAATAGGGGTGCAAAGTTTGTATGGGGAGCAAATCTTATTTGAAGTGAGAGATTTAAAACTTCGTAAATAGACTCTTTGTTTAAATACAACAAAAACAACTTCAGCGTTTTTTGAAGTTGCTCCCCTAAAGGGGTGAAAAGGGGTTTACAAGTTCGTACGCGGAGCAAATCTTTTTTGAAGTGCGGGATTTAAAACTTCGTACATAGACTCTCTGTTTAAATACAACAAAACGTGTTCCAGCGTTTTTCTAAATTGTTTCCCTAATGGGGTAAAAAGGGGTTCCAAGTTTACGCGGGGAGCAAATCTTTACTTTTCGTAAAAATCGATATAGGTGTAATCTTCGAGGTCCCTCGCGGTGCCGATTACGAAAATGACATGCATTTGCAAATTCAAGATGGCGGACTTTTATTTTTCTTAAAAATCGACATAGGTATCATCTTTGTGGTTCCTCGGGGTGGCGATTACGAAAAAGACATCCATTTTCAAATCCAAGTTGGCGGACATTAATTTTTCATAAAAGATTAATAGCATCAGACAACTGACAAAAACAAATAAACCTCATTTGTATCTTTGCTATCATCTATAATCTACGCGGACGAAGTCGCGGGCGGCCGCTAGTATACATGTAAAAGAAGAAGTCCTCACTGACTGACTGACTGTCTGACACATGATCGCACAGCCGAAACTGCTAATGCTAGAGAGTTGCTTTTTACACAGTCGGATACATTTATAAAGTAGGCTAGGGATAAGAAAAGATTTTTCGAAATTCATCCCCCAAAGGGGATAAAACAAGGGATGAGAGTTTGTATGAAAACACGTATTTAATGAAGTGAGAGATTTGAAACTTTGTATATGGACTCTCTGTTTAAATAAATAAATAAATAAAAGGGGGTTCCAAGTTTATGCGGCGAGCAAATCTTTACTTTTCTTAAAATTCGATATGGGTACTTCGAGGTTCCTCGGGGTGCCGATTACGAAAATTACATGCATTTTCAAATCAAAGCTGTCGGACATCTATTTTTACTTTTGAGTAATTTTTCACAGAAGATTAACAGCATGAGACGACTGACAGAAAAAAATTAACCTGATTTATATCTTCGTTACCATCTAAACTCTACGTGGACGAAGTTCCGGACGGCTGCTGGTATATTATATAATTAAATTCAGTAAATACAACAGCTAACATACTCCTGCATCAGAATTTAGAAATCATTGTATATCTATATACGTAAGAAAAAACCGCGGGAGGTAGCATCAAAGATCATTTGCAGCAGTAGTGAAATGTAGGTACATAAGCTAAAAACAGACAAAGGGTGAATCCGTTTATTTTTCAATTTTTGCACTGCAGCGTCGTCATCCGTGGACTGGTTCACAAAACCTAGCTAGTCGGTAGCGTGGCACACCAGTATATTGTTGTGTTCCGATTGCGCACAGTTGTTACTTATCTCAGGACCATAGCAAATTAGGGGCGAGAGGGGAGACGAGTCAAGGCAGTTTGGGAATTTCATGGTAGAACATGACGGTTAGGAATGCTCCCTACCTATTAACTGCGTATTACTAGTTTAGACAGGATGCAAAGCTGATCCAAAATAAGGTGACATAGTAGGGCTATCCAACTCGACAATTGAGTTTTGTGTCTAGAGCAGATACATCCTTTAGGGAATTGGTTATTATTCTACAGAGAATATTCTAGTCTCATATTGTAACAAATTTAGTCTACTTTAAAAACGTCCTGAGGAGGTACTATGAGCAACTAGTCCTTTAGGTTTATAATCGGTTTATCGATTTTTGACATCATTGTGTTCGGCGCTCGAGGTCAGAAACTTGGATTATTCATTGGGCCAACATCATAAACAAGTCTGCAAAAAATCAGAACTACCGAATTTGACGCAAAGTATTTTATTTCGATTTCTTGTTATAGTTTCTTACAAACCAGGAAATTAATAATCATAATAATTAACACACATGACATGATGGTGACAAAAGTTGTTACAAAATGTAAAAGCATCTCATGGACCCTAGTTAAATTACCCCTAGCTGAGCTTCTTCGAAGTCATTTTCGAATGAAGGCTATTAATTAAGGCTGTGCGACGATAAATATCGCGTTCTTTGAAAAGCTGTTCTGCCCAGACGAGGAAACAATAAGGATTGATTTTCAGATATATGATTCTTGACTATATGAATGTGTAAGTCCCGTTTTCCAATAATAATGTGTAAATGCATGGTATAAACATTTTTTTTATTTAACAAAATAGCATGGACTTAAAGTTTGTTTAAACGGGTCTAACGCGATATTTATGTATTTACCTTTTTTAACAAAACATTAACTATGTGTACAAAGCGCGAGAGTTTAAAATGTTATAAATGGCATGGATCCATGCACGGTGGCCATTTTGAGAATATGAGATATCACTCATTACAACTCCGACTTTGACATCGTATATAACTACTAGCTTTTGCCCGCAACTTCGTCTGCGTGGAATTCGTTCATCGCGTTAGAGCGCTAAGTGAGAACAATCTGCGACTACACTTGTTTTTCTCACTTCTTCTTCTTCTTAGGGTACCATATCCTAACGGATGTCAGCGATCATCATACGAAAGTCCTCTCTGTTCTTCGCCATCCTGGTAAGAGTGGCGGCGTCAATAGTACCGGTCCGGTCCCTAATATTTTCAAACCACGATGTTCTAGGTCTTCCTCTGCCTCTTTTGCCTTCTATTTTCTCTTATATTATGTTTCTTATTATATCATATTTTTTGTTTCTGTAAATATGGCCAAGATACGCTGTTTTCTTTCTTTTTATGTTAACTACGAGTTCCATTTTTCTCACTTATCCATTTTTATTTTTATTTTCCAAGGGTCGTCCTTTGGAAGATAAAAATATTTGAACTTAAGTAATATACGTGTCGATAATATTTATAACGAGAGTCCCGTAGCGGCGTCCCGACGCCGCTAAAATACGGAAATTCCGACACAGTAAAATCCGCTTATAATATTTTACCGCTTTTAACGACTTCGAAATCACATTAGATTTGATATCAAACATTTCCAAAGTAAATCAGTCCGTTTTGTGCGACGTCCTGTTAGTGCAACGTAATATCACCGGTCCCTTGACTGTCGCTTTATCCGGATTCCACTGTAGTTATTCAGAAAAGGAACAACTATAGGTATAGATAGATTTCTATAATTTGTACCTCTTTTAGGAACACAAAAAATATTTGAAAAAGGGGTCTTAAAAACCGACAGTTCCTTTTCAGTGCAACATTTATGCCGGATCAAAGTCAAGCCTAAAGTAGACTGCTAGCTAAGTTATCCGGACAGCGTGGATGAGGCACATCATCATCATCATCAGTCGTTCCCTCGACGCTGAGGACATAATGTCCAATTATTACTGACCAGACTCCTCCATAGGCACCTATCACCTATCACCTTATGGATGATCTCGTGCAGATATAGTTGCAGGGCATCAGTGATTTGGGTGCTCTATCTAGCAGGTAGTCTGCCCCGGAACCTGTGGCCCTCAACTTTTCCCGTCATAATATTTTTCTACTGGCTATCCGAAGAACATCGTGAGAACTCTCCTTTCTTCATAGTACCCCCTCCACGATGCGCCTCAGGTAAGGAGGGACTCCATGATATTAGAGTGACATTGGGGCCCACATTTTCTAATTACTTCCTGATCCGGGAAGCGAGGATTCTTTCCAACATATTCCCGGTCTCGTCCAGCAATACGGCCTCCACCCGGAAGGCGAGTCCGCTGGGCAATTTGCCATCCCGAGGATAGAAAAGTCTTCTAAAGGCTAAATCGCCAATTGGAATTCTAGTCCTATCGGCGCGCAAGACACTGTTAAGGTCAACAAAGATGCCAAGTGCAAGTGACTATAACAGAGATGGACGTCCACGACAATTATTGGCTTAAACCTAAAGAGGTTTTCTCTCAAAATTTTGAATATGCGAAGAATATAATTATAATTTTTATTGAAGTAAAAAGATTACGATAATTTAATACTGGAATAGAAGAAAAAAAAATTAAATGTTGACGTTGAATTAAATGACAATACAATACGTCTTTCATTCATATAAACATTGTAAAAAGATCATTTATTTTGTATTTTGTTAATTCTCTTGGGGTTGTGGATATATGTCGCCGACTCAAACCGTATATTTTCTCATACTGAAGAGCTTACTACAGGTTTGAGTTCAGTTATTGTTTATTTTTTTACTGTCTTATGTCAATTCAAAACAGGAGCCACGTCGCGTGTCGTCACGCGGCCAAAGTCACGTGGTCAGCGCACAGTAGCTTTTTAAAATCAATTTTTTAGTCGTTTTTCTTATAAAGTATGAAAAAATAAGAGTTTTATGCAACTCTCCAGCATGAGACGAATCTTATGACATATCATTTATTAAAATCGGACCTTAACTGTAGATCTGATGGGGTGTACAAAAATCGGCCTCGCGTAATAGGTTTAAAATATTATTAGTTAGTTTTTAGTTTATTTTTTGTGTCGGGGGGTTTTACGTAAACTAAATAATATAAGAAAAAATAACATTTCATTTGTAGTTCTATGATATGAATATCTAATCGATATCAAAAATCATTGATTTGATTTTCTACAAAGTAAGTGTCCGCGGCGTATTGATTATTCTGTGAAATGATAATAAGAGAAACGTTTTCTGCGAAACGAAATTCTTTAAAAATATTGTCTATAACCGTACAACCTTTGCATCCACTTCCAGTACCCGGACCGACCTCTGGTTATCAAAATTGAGTTTAGCGACCCCCGAAACCCATTCTAGGATACCGCACTCAACCAGATTCGAGTTACATTTACAGATTTACTAGTTGAATTCCGCCATCTTGAATTCTGAGTAAAGGAGCTAAAATTCGGCTTGGCAACATTCAGAATCGGAATTAGCGGGGTTTTTTGCTTCGGAAAAGTCATGTTGCCAAAATGGCTTACAAAATGCCGTTCAATTTGAAATAATGTCATAAAACCACCCATCTATATCCTTTTTAGCGTTGAAATACTTACTTTTGCTTATGAATCATGATTGCTTGATAACCCATCTTATGAGCTTCGCCACAGTCGGTTAAAAATGCCTTCAAATAGGTTGCACTTAAATAACTCCTTCCCTCGTAAGCTAAATAAACACTGAAATAAAATTCTTCAGCGCAAAAACGGAATTTATGACAAAGAATGAAGTAGTTTATTTCAATCTAGAGTAGTTGGGAGTCTTGGAGGACTCAGATATTCTTTTATAAGGGAATAGCGGGGAGATCCTTTTTCCCGAGATATCTCGTGAATATTCATGATCATGTCATGAGACATAATGCAGCGTGCATTCGCTCAGGCGTGACCCGCGTTTGGCGCGAATACAAGTAATAGTAAAATGCTGTAGGTTACCTATTTATTATTATCTGGATTATTAATTTCTAGCAGTAGGTACAAAAATGCTGTATGATTTTATTGTAGCGTCGGGTAATACAATACTGTTAGTGGCGAACAAACACAGATTTTTTGAAAAGGTACGAAAATGACTATACAAAATTACATTTCCATTAAGTCTATGTTGTCCGCATAATGACGGGATATGGAAGTAATGGCAAGCAAATCACTGTGTAGTTTTATAATTAGCCTCCTACGATTCCGCTTGCAACTCAAGAATTAATTGCATTGCCAGTAGGTACTTTACAAATTCATTCCGGTCGTCAATATTTTTTCATCTGAATTCTGTAGAACCAAATCCCCAACGCTATTTTAACATCTTCATGGCATTTAGTTAATTGGCTCTATATAGCCTAATAGATGGGTTCCATCAACCAATCTTATTATTTTGTAGTTCCGTTTGTTTACACACAATTCCCATTCGAGCAAACATTGTTCGTGTCTTGACCCACACGCGTAGTTCGACAGTGTAGCTGAAGTTCAGGAGAAGAGTTCTACTCACTACTTAGCATGCGACGAGCGCGCGGCTAGATCGCGACCTTCGTCATCCCCGACGTGAGATGATTTCCGGCCACGGGGTGTACTCACAACTCCAAAAAATCGAATATTATCATGTTCCTGTCTTTGTCATTCATCAGTAAACAAAGGATCAGTAAAAGGGACGCTGCAGTAGCGAGCGGCGAGTCGAAATGCATACCACCGACTTCGTCGTCAGGAAATAGATAAAGTGACGTGACTCGCCGTAAGATAAATTGCGACCTTTTACCTAACTTTTATTTGTTAATAAATGAAATAGGAATACTTTATTACAAAACCATATTAGCCAAAACATATTTTTTCGGCTTCTATTCGGCTATTTTATTGTAAAAGAAACCTTGACACATATGAATAGAGTTCACATGTATTAATATCTGAAGCTGTAAAAGTTAGCAGGCGAGTTTTCCCCGGCTCCGCTCCGTTCGCTTGCATAATCACATTTCTGAATTAATAACTGTTATATAGGTTTGTAATAATTAGTGTCCGACCGAAGTTTCGGTTTCGGTTTCAGTTTCGGCTGGTTTCGGCCTAAAAATCATGTTTCGGCCGAAGGTTCGGTTTCGGCCAAAAAACTGCCGAACCTTTCGGCCGAGCCGAAACTTTCACAACATTGTACTTTCGGATCGCGTTAGTCTAATTTCTGATGCCTTCGGATAACTTGGCCCGACTCCGCCAGCAGAATACATTTTATTTTAGTTATTTTATATCTTGTTAAGTACTATTTTTTTTTTGTTTTATACCACACTACACGAACTATCATGTGTTACGTTTAGGGACTGCAATCTGGTCCGTCAGATAGGTACGGTAATCCGGCTGGATCCAGTTTCTCGATAGGCACCGGATCCGGCAATATTTCGATATAGATAGATAACTCCGGTAGGGATGAATAAGGGCGCTTAAACACATTACGAAAATTGATTTGCTTTTAAAAAAAATGTAAATAAACGTTCCCGCGTATTTTCAGAATTCGTGCACTGACGAGCGATCGTTACAACGTGGCATTGTTAATATAGAATGAATATATAAATAACGTTTAATTCACAAAAAGGCAGCAATAGTAAACCGCCAATCACAACCTGCAATTCTTCGCCAGGTGGGCACTAATGCAAATCAATAAGAAGCTTCAATCAATCAATCAAAAAATTTATGGCATGGCCATGAGTGATTGGCCGCTATTATGCCTACCTAGTGAAATGGCCCATCGTGGATCGCGGCTAGCTCAAATGTCTCCATGACACCTGCAGTCACCACGATAGCTAGCGAAATCTGCTGCACTATATACGATCCCGTCTATATTTCAGTCGTCGACTCAAATCCATAACAAAGTCCTTGGCTTCCAAAGCAGGATCCTTTTATTTGTTTTGAACCTGACTGTGGTTTTATAGGCCGGGCCCAATAAAGCGATAGGAGTGAGCAGGATCCTGCAGTCTACCACAACAGGGACCAATTCCTTTGGTTCCAAGGCAGGGAACTTGTCATACTTGTACTTCAGCTTATCAGTATACTCCAGTGAGTCATATCACCAGATCTGTTGGGAAAAGGTCAGTACCCTGGCCTAACAGATCTGGTGATATGACTCGAATGGGACCGGAAAATCCCTTTTATGCCACCAAAGTTGATATTGTTTATTGGGCAATCGTTCAACTCCAATTTGGCTGAACCGGCTCCATCCACCAGGATATAGTAAAATACAGCCGGATTGCAATCCCTAGTTACATTGTTTATATGTCTAGAAAAAATGGCCCACTAACACTTTAATTGACGATTTTCATACGTCTATAAAAGTTTCGGTTTCGGTTTCGGCCGAAACTAGAGCCAAAGCCGAATCTTCGGTTTCGGTTTCGGCAAAGACCGTGTTTCAGTCGGACACTAGTAATAATTGAATCCAATAGATTTAGCGCGTGGATACTAAGGACGGCGATTTCTTGAGCTGTGGAGTTGTTTTGCAGGAGTTAAAAATTACTAACACTTTCCGGGCCTAAGTGACGGATTTCGTCATACAAAACATAAATGTCATACACATTTATGTTTTGTATGACGTTCAGGCGCGGATACAGGGGGGGGGGGCAACAGGGGCAATTGCCCCCCCATGAAGCCTGTGTCAGGGGAGGGCAATTGCCTAAGTCCTGATGTAGGAAATATGTTCTGACAATAAAAACAGTTATCAAAAGTCAGTTTTATTTTCGGAAAGTTCGAAAGTGCCCCCCCCTAAACAAAATCCTGGATCCGCGCCTGATGACGTTTCAACGCTAAGCACTGTCGACACGGGAACTATTGTCGAAATTATAGCAGTCAATGTTATAATAATAAATTAGTACACACCAAAAGCCAGGCTTCTTGTGTTCTGTATTATAGAGCGTTATCGGTTGTTTCTTCGAAATCCCAGTACTCTATCACGGTTTTTTTCCGAAATGATCGATAGAAAATGCGTATTTTGAGTGGGATTCAAAATTTTGAGAAACTTGTTTTTACGATTTTTTTCTCTAGTAAACTCTCTTTCACGTGGCCCAAGTGTTAGCTGTGTTGGGTAGATACCGACACAGCCAATTTCCACGCAGGCGCGACAATGAACTCGGCACCTGTATTTTATTTAAATTATGATGGACAATATCTATCTGGCAAGTGTTGAGTTGAAGTTGGTGGTGAAAATGTTAGTTGCAAATAGTCCATTTCGTAGGTATTTTCATCATCGCAGTGTTATCGCGTGCACCGGTATATTACGTGACTTGAAACTGATGAATATGATTCAAGCGTGTAAAATGTACAGTTCATTATTAAAGTCTGGTTTTGAAAATATAATATTATTAACGGTTTAATAGCTAAACGGAGTCGGGATGGTAGCGATTATTCCCCGTAGAGACGTCCTTTTATTAAATTCAATCTCGTACCGCAATAATATTTAACTGCGACTAGCGCCAGTATTATGTTTAGTATACTTAGCATCTTAGAAAGTATTAGAAAAGTCCGCTTACGACTAAGAAGTTGAGTGTCGAGAATAAAAACATTCATATGGTGCCTCCGTTAATGAACGAATTGGAGAGTGGCGCTATTAATACCCACTTTTTCATAAAATATTACTATTAGAGTTTTCATATAGGCGTATTTAATGCATTTCCTAACCTGTGCCTCTAACATACTTATACATAATTTTAATCGTATATACACCAAAGCGCAAGAACTCGGACCCGGTATATTTATTACGTAAATTTGGTTCGTGAAAATTAGGAACAGCAAATTACTCTAAATTGATACACGCGAATTATATTATAACTGAGCATGTGCTCGTAAGACACAGCTTTTTATTGGAGCTAAAATAAAATCTAATAATACTCCCCCGGAGGGCTCTTCATTAAGCGTCATAAGTGCAAAAGAGGCTGAGACATAATAAAAGGAGTTCTTTTTGCGCCACTCGCGTCTGTCAACTGCCTTTCTTTACCTAACATTTCTGTGCTGCGTTGCTCTGAAATGTGAACTTTATTTGGTACATCGAAAGGTTGCTTTTACGCTTAAATATCGCTATACTTTTCGAGCCTGATAACGTAATCAGCAGATATGATTATCGTTATGTAATTATGGGAGTCCCCGAGGATATACGCCCAATCTTGTTAGTCCAAAGATTGGGTCAACACTCGTTTTACTGACAGAAGGCAGAATAATCTAGAGTCCGCAGCAAAATAATGAAATATTCTCACAGTAGTGATCAAGCACAGCTGGCACGATGGGTTTTATGATAACATTTTCTGTCGAAAATGACTATTAAACCTAAGCAGAATCTCGTGGGCTGGCGTAAAAAATCTACGACCTCCTTTTAGTACCTAAGTGCCACGATACCGCTGACCTCACCTACTGTTTTAAGGCGCCTCGGACGTACCTGAACCAAATTGCTTTAAGGGTAATGTACCTTAAAGTGCGATTTCTTTTTAATGGGAAGTATCAAGCTACAAATGGCCATAATAAAGTGAGGCTTTGCTCTTCCCCTGAATTTATTCGGATCGGCACAGTAGCGAAATCGTCACACTACCGTGCGAATATATTGCTATTTAAGTGCATCTCCGGTGAGATTTTGTATATCATTTTATAGCAAAATTGGTCCAACGGATCCGTTATGCGGTGACTGGGTGTCTGTCCATCTTTCACAGGCAGTTTTTAGTGTTCCGTACCACAATGGTCCAAAATAACACTTATGTGTGCGTAGTTGCGTACATGTAAATGTAACGATTCATATGATTCGGAATCGAATTCGTATGCTAAAATTAGAATACAAATTTTGCTTAGTTTCAAAGTTATATGAATTTACATAAGGATACGCCTTATGTTTCTACTTCTTTTTATTATTTAAAAAACCTGCAAGTGCGAGTCGGACGCACGCACGAAGAGTTCCGTACCATCTACAAAAACGGCAAAAAAAATCATGTTTGTTGTATGGGAGCCCACTTAAACATTTAATTTTATCCTGTTTTTTAGTATTTGTTGCTATAGCGGCAACAGAAATACATCATTAGTGAAAATTTCTACTATCTAACTATGACAGTTCATGAGATACAGCCTGGTGACAGACAAACAGACAGACAGACGGATGGAGAGAGGAGTCTTAGTAATAGGGTCCCGATTTTTTCTTTGGGTACGGAACCCTGAAATGAATTAGAAAACATAAAGTGTCCAATGGCTCGTAGCTGTTTACCAGGAATATCCCACGATCGAAAACTGCGATGTTTTGTTTAACAAATAATACCTAGTAGCTCAAAAAGATACTGTCAGTAGTGACTCATTATACTTATGCTTATTTAACATTGTGTGTCTACTGTCTTCACCCTGTCTACTGTGTAGTCGGCGAACAAATGAGTCTAATTCGTACCGGAGCTCATAGGTTCAAATGACTTCATCGTTCAGCTTAGCTCTGAGGGCAGATGCGATCTCCCCGGGAACTTGTTTAAAGTAAAAGGTTTAAAAAGGTCTCTAGAGATGTCTACAGGTTGTAAGTTGAAAAAATCTGCTTTTGATTTAATATTTATTCGTTTTATTAACTATATTTATGAAAGGATAAATAAACAAATATACAAATAACAAATATGTTTAATATTAGGGGGAAAATCGTACATAAATCGAACTACGAGTAGACCCGAGGAAGCTCAATGAGGCTTGTGTTATGGATACTTAGACGACGATATATTTAATAGACATACTTAAGTACATAGATAACATCCAAGATTCAGAAGAAAAAAATATACTGATCAGCTAATCAGTCATCACACGAATATTTACCCTGACCGGGATTCGAAACCAGGACCGGTCAGTCTTTGTAGGCAGGGCCACTAACCACTTGGCTAAACCGGTTGCCAAAAAAACTTAAAGAAACTTGTGAAAAATCTATTGTAGACTCGTATAATTATAAAACTGTAACATGTACGAGTAGTACATACCTACTCGGTCGATTGGGTAAAAAGGGTAGGTACCTATCAACGCACGCTGACTTAGTGGGGGTGTGGACTGGACTTAAACCTTTGACTGTCTAAGTTTGTCACATGCATACATTTTCAGGTTTTAGTTCCTTTTCTTCACCGTGCTATAGAATGTCAATAAGATATTAATTTCGTGCATAAGTCCCGAAGAACTCATTACTTAGTACGACCCGGGATTCCTACAAATAACTCCTATTTGAAAGCCGAATGCATTAACCATACCATACCATAACGAGGAACCTTACAATAGCATAAAGCATTTCGGAAGAAATGGAGTAATAGTCATAATAGGTACACAGATAGTTTATATGTTATGTTTTCGTGCAAAAAACACATTGGGCTATACTAATGTAGGCGAGTAGATATGACATAAATAAATGTACCTCTTTGATTCCTTTCGACGCAACCGAACCGTAATTTTGGGTAGGTATTTCGCCTGGCCCATATACTATCGACAAAGGCGTACCTACGGGGAACCTATTAAAGGTTCGCGTTTTGATCGCAGTATCGATATTATATTTTCAGGCGTAGACGGGAACTAAGGTTCCTATAATAAGTTGAGCTTCTCGACGTTTTAATGGTCGTTTTTATAACGTTAAGTAAAACTCTTAGAGTGTAGACGATTCTATGTAGAATGTCTTCACTCTATTTTATAATATAGTTATAAATTGAAAGTTTTCAGATTTATTCCTTTACTTGTAATATAAGACTGCTCATTTGCTAAATTTCATGTTTCTAGGTCAACGAGAATAGGTTATAATTTTTTATAGATTTTGATATTGAAAACATACCTAAGGTATTTTTTAATTAATTATTTATTTAATCTCTACTGCACAAAAGAAAACCTTATGGTACAAAAGGCGATTTTATTCCCAAAAACTTTCTCTAGCAGTTAACCTTAAGGGTCCTTATCAGTTAAAAGACGCTCATCTATTTACGCCACTTTCTGTTTGAATTGATACGTATCTTGACATTTTCTCAATGTTACTATCTAGAACGGGATTATTGCAACCTTATGTCATAAACTTTAAATGTATTATTTGTATTTTTCATCTAGAAATATCGTTTCAAAGAAAAATCGACCATTTTCAAGCTAAAAACTTGTTTTTTGCGCTTAAATTCTACTACACACAATAAAATAAAAAAATGGCTATGTTACTATCGAAAACTTTAATAAAATCGTCGTAGACTTTAATTATTTTATTTGTGTTATCAATACTTTTGTCACAATTTGAAATCAAAACATTTTAAAACTTATAAGGCCTCTTAAGGTAAAGCAGAAATATTGTGGCCGGTGCAACTTGTAAGCAAGAAAAAACACTTTTCTCAAACACGCCATGAAATATTGACGTTATGGTCGTTATAACAGGCTTAAAAGTATTACGTTTCGGAACAACTCGGAGAGAACTGTAAAGAAATTTTATACAAAATTGAAGACCTTAGGACGGAAGTATTTTTTTAAATTTTAATGTAAACATGGCGTCTGTGTTCATGTACAGGGCTGCGATCGCGAAAGCACTATCGTATTTTTTCTCTTTGTCGCTCAGAAAACGACATTTGTCATTGGAACGATAGAGAGAGAAAATAAGATGGTGCCTTTGCGGTAGCGCAACAAGCAAAACAGCGGAATTATATTTTTTTAATTTTATTCTAGTGGTTGAATGGTTATCGGACCAAAAATATCCGCGTTAATGCCTATTACACACGAACTGATATTAAAAATACAACTCTGTATGATTCAATGTGTTGATGAATAAATTTAAAATATTGTCTATAAAGTCACCGGAGACCATAGAAAATTTTTGTCCTCTGCATTTATTTTTAAATCACTGAGCGCTGCAAAAAATTACGTACGTCCAAACTCCGATGCGTTCCGCTCAGAACTGGCGCTGGCGCGGTGCGACGGGAACCGAGCGGGCGTGAACTGTGCCATGAGTTCGATGATTTTGGGTGAAAAAATACATGTCTTAGTATATTAAAATATTATAGTTCTCACACTATCAAAGACGTTTATTTTGGTATAATTTTCTATTCACAAAGTTATAATTTACGTAACTTTACGTTACGTAAAATAAAATAAGTTTTAAGATCAAGAATAGAGGCATGTTTGGCATTTTTTTCAATAGAATAAAGTTTATCCAATTACGTAACGGTCACCTGATTGCACTAGTTAAAGATTTCAAATATAAAACCCTGTATATTTTTTCATTTTTAATATGTACTATTTCAGAATAAAACCATGTTAAAAATCACATATTTTACGAGAAGTTAATGACTCGATTGATAGGGATATGATATTATACATTATTAGATAACATAATATACTATAAAGCTTACTAACATAATATACTATACATAAATACAAATTATACATGCGAATATAGATGAAACTTACAAATCAGATACGTTGTAATCGGGTACATTACTAGTCTTTATTTCTGCTAGCAAAAAAAAACCTAAGGCCGTATTTTATACTCCATTTAAAGGCATCACGTGATTAAAGTACGATTCTACACAGACTGACAAAAAGTGATTCTATAAGAGTACCTTTTTTCCCTTTGAGGCACGGAATCCTAACACGCATATCTCGACCACTCCAGCCCAGCTAACATTGTGACGTTTTGGGAGATTTGGGCCGTAAAAGATGACATATATCCTATCGTGCTAGCTGGGTAACGATTAATTTCTGTTATAAAAAATAATTTCTGGCAGAGCATAAGGCAAACGTCCCTGTGCTCGACACTGACCCAATACATGGCACTTTCAATCTTATGTGATAAGATCATTAATAGGTGTCATCTACTGGGCCCTAATGTGTCGAGCGCTGTGACTTATCTATAGGATACTTAATTAACAGTAAGCACGTGCACCTTAAAGTATAAAATGTAGAATGACTATCTAGTTTTGTTCGCACCTGTCGAGGCAATGACCTAAAGTGCACGCCCCGCGTACGTGCCGCCTTTTGCCACACGGTCCAGACAACGGTGACATTAAAAGATTAGTGCTTTTAATTTAAGGGCCGCTCATCTATTTACGCCACTTTCTGTTTGAATTGATTCATATCTTGACATTTTCTCAATGTTACTATCTAGAACGGGATTATTGCAACCTTATGTCATATACTTTAAATGTATTATTTGTATTTTTCATCTAGAAATATCGTTTCAAAGATTACTCCAAATCGACCATTTTCAAGCTAAAAACTTAATTTTTGCGCTTAAATTCTACTACACACAATAAAATCAAAATATGGCCATGTTACTATCTAAAACTTTAATAAAATCATCGTAGCCTTTATTGGTATTATCAATACCTTTATCATAATTTGAAATCAAAACATTTTAAAACTTATAAGGCCTCTTAACGTGCATCAGCTCAACCAACTTCAAGACCAGCGGGGTTAGCACATGATATAATAATATGCTATGCCAGGTATGGCAATCGGGTACATCGGTTAGTAGTGCGAGTGACACTAGCTGCGCATCAGCCTATCGATGGTATGCGTACGTAAGTATGAGTGTGTCGTCGACAGTGACGTCACTGGTGTCACGATCCGAATTGTCAGACCTTATTTTCTTTGACTATGGGGTTAGCACAACTGCTGCTACCACGCGACGCGAGTATAGAGAAAAATCTACCCATCTCTTGCTAATTTGCACAGTTCTAGCGAGATAGGAATCGCTGAGTCACGCGAGATACGGTACCACTTGGCAGCAAGTTATGCTGTCTCACAAGCACGTTAACTTTTCGAACTTTTCAATCAGTTTTTTTTTAAAGTGGACGTTGGGGGTTATTCCCTCCAATTGCTACCCTATTTTGTTACCGTGGTAGCGAAAAAGTTTGAGAAAATGGTCCACTGTTACCACTAAAACCTTTAGTAGTAGCAAATTGGTGGTAATTCTACAGGTGCTGAGAATATTCCGACCTGCATAACGTGATGATTTAAATTTAGCCATGGTTGGGCAGTGACTTTGATCACCTAACAAAATACTTTTTACAAGCAAATACATGGGCTGCATTGTATAAGAGGACGTTCTTAGGGAATCTTTCAATGTACAGTCGCATTCAGTCAAGAAAGTGGTCTACCTAATTTTGAACCTTAATATAGGTACAAATAATAGAATCAAAAAATAGTAGACTACTTTTTTGGTTGATTGTACATGAAGATTGGCTTAGTTGGTAGTAGCTGAACTTAAGAGACAATGTAGTTCGTCATAATTAACACGTCTTTAGGAGTTCTGGCGGCTTAACAAGCTAAGAAGCTTGGCTGCTTTATTCTGTAAGGTAGAGGTAATCCTCTTATTATTCTATTTCATTAAAAGACGTAAATCCTCGTTACTGTTCTGATTCTGTTTCTGCTCTAATTTGAGGTAACTATATTCCAATTTTCCGATATCTTCCTAAGCCTAAAGCCCGCTATAAAATTGTACGAAATTTGATTTGCCCTTTAGCATAAGCATAATTATTGCGAGTAGATTACAATCAATTCGGTCCCAATTGAATCTCGATACGGCATGTAGAATATGCGAGAGTAGATTTTGTGGTTTGAACCATCACTGAATAATTCTTGCCTGAGAGCTAATCTAAACCTAGTGTTTCATTTAGCACGGCTCAGGCGTCCCCGTGAGCCGCTAAATCGGTGGAACGAGGTGAAAGTTCATTTTATATTTGCATATTTAAATCTTTGAGGGACAATCCTTTCCTCCGCTTAGCATATTTTAATAGCAGCGGCAATTTATTTAGACGTTTTGTTTAATCTCGGCAGGGTTCATAATAAATAAACAAAATAATCTAATCCAATATATTTAAAGATTCCATCGTTTTGGAAATGGCGTTTCGGCATGCATGCTTCATGGGAGCATGGTAAGTAACAAAAGATTTATCTTTAATTTTTACTATCACTGCTTGTTGACTTTTTGCTAGGGTAAGACTGTTTTTTAGCGAATACTCAAAAACCGCAAAACCTATCTTGATAAACCCAAAAGTCAGTGAAAGTATTTGGGTGGATTGCAAAAAATTGTACGTAACGCAACAGGAATATTCACAAAAATGTTAAACAAAGGAAGTAATTGAAAGCTAATTTGTATGGGAAAAATTGTGTAACGTCACACAATGTAACACAAAGGAAATGAGAAATTGGGGTCCAAAAACTTGTCATTTCATATTTAAAAAAAATACTGTAAGAATGTCTAGCATTCGTGTAAGCCAAGCCGTTTACCCATTAATTCCACCGTTCAACTATGTAAAAACAGCAGTAAAAAACAATAAGATTACCTATTTTAGGCATAACACAAAATTTACCAATATTTACGAAAAAACGCTCCGTCACCCTTTATTGTACATCGTACCACTACACAAAAACTAATAGAGATATCTACATATTCGCTTGTGTTAGTAGTAGACTACTTGTAGCTAGAGATAAAACTGCTGTGAATACATTAATTATCTACGATAAAACGAAAAATACAGCGTTACACAGCTGACGTAACACAAAGGAACGAAATCTTTCCCCGAACTTTGAAAAAAAATTTTGATATAGTATATTCGTTCTAGAAACCTGACAAGTATTTTCTAGATATTTCACGTTGTACTTAATAGGACCCTAGATAAATTTCTTGTCCCAGGCTGTTTTAATCAAAGTTATGATTTTTTGAATACCCTCTGTTACAAAAAGGACATGCGAAATTTGTATGGGAGCAGAAATACACTGTTTTTAAATTGATTTTTTTTTATAAATGTGTCGTCCAATTCATATCATAAAACTTTATGAATACTAGAAAACTATAAGTTTGAAAACGGTAAAACCATAACGAAAAATTTTTTACTAGGACATTTTATTTTTTGGGATGTAAATTTTTTTTGCAATTCACCCATTTATTAATGCACAAGATGACGAAACTACAAAAGGGTTCCGTTTTTGCCATTTTGACTACGGAACCCTAATAAACAACTACACTAGGTACTACATATAAAATAAGTATTTCAAGGTTGCAACTGGGTCCTGCGCACGCGCTTTTGGTTCCATCGCTATATTGTCCCAGTAATATTTATTATCTGGTGCCAATAGGTATAATAATACACCTATTGGTACGCGACAATGCGGGAGACGTAGGTATGAGGGGTGAGGCGGGACGCGGGTGTGCCTCTTCGCCTGCATTTTCCAGTCAGCCGCGTTCACTTGCTAAGCGCGGTCGCACGGAAGCCATCACAATTTACGACTCTTGCGCGGTTTTCTATTCAATTGTGCGTTTCGATATTTTAAAGTGTTAAATAAACATAATTTACTGAAGTTTGTGTGTTTATTAACAATTGAAAGCTAGGTACACAGCTACCTATCTAATTAACTACGAAAACGCGCTATGTCGGCTGCAGAAGAATATAATTTTAATGAGATCTTGAACAACATTGCTCAGTCATATAATCTTTCGGAATGGAATTTTTCTCTGCATAGTTTTGAGAGCATTGGCCAAAATTATTTCGGTGTTCTGGTGCCGTTGCATTTTACAGGCAAAGATTGTACTGGAAAAGAGATAAAGTTGTCATTTATACTAAAATTAGCACCAACTGATAAAAAATATCGTCTCAGTGATGCAATCACACGCATGTTTGATCGAGAAATGTTTGTTTACTCTGTGGTACTCAGCAAATATCAAGATATACAGAAAGATCTATCTACCACCCATTATGTAATACCTAAGTGTTATTTCATACGGCAAAAATATTGCGAAGAGGCTATTGTTCTACAAGACATGTGCGAAGACGGCTACAAACCGTATTCTGAGGGAACATTTTTAGATTTGGATCACATGGTTGTATCAGTCTTGTCTTTAGCCAAATTTCACGCGTTAGCTTTCATATTAAAACAAAGGAATGAAAAACTGTACACTGAGATACAACAAAAATGTATGCCTATAAGCGAAAAAACCGATAAAAGATTTTTGGAAGTATTGAATGATAGACTTATAAAAGCTCTGGATAAATTTTCTAATACGGAATACGTACCACTTTTGACGTCCTTACAGCAGAACTGTGCACAATATATCAAAAGTACAACAGAATTGACTGCAACAACTTGCATCACTCATGGTGATATTTGGAAGGAAAATATTCTTTTTAAATACAAAGTATGTATTTGAATTTTCTCATAGTCCAGGCAATATTTTCAAACCTTGAACACACGATTTTCACATATTATTGGGAAATGGGACTAAATCGCGTACATTTACTTTTTTAATATTTGCCCGACGTTTCGAATATATCACAACATTCGTGGTAGCGAACTGACTGGAGTGAGGTATCAATATCTTCTTAAAACCTTGAAATGTTCTGAGATTCTATCTGCCCACTGACGTCTTTTCGAAACTTACATCTTTCCTTCGCACTATGTTAAGACCTATATGTTAACTTAGATATACCTACATAATCCGAAATCAGTTGGGCTGTGGCTGATTCTCTCTATTTTTATAGAATTATCTAAGCACGAGTAAATATGTCATAAAATTACATTTTGTTCCAGGATTCGAAACCCATCAATGCTTGTATTATAGACTACCAGACGGCACGTACGTGCAGCCCGGCTTATGATGTTCTCTACCTCATCACCAGTAGCACGGATTCTGTTTTTAGGCAGAGCCATTTTGGACACATCTTGGATAAGTATTATGAAACATTTGACAACTATATCAGGGCTGCTGGATATGACGCTGGACTGCTATATCCAAGGACATCATTTGATAATGATTTGAGAGTGGTCGGGCCGGCGTGCCTCATTGTGGCTAACACTGCTCTGTGGTTATCCAATGGTTTACAACAAGAAGGCCATGTTCGGAGTAAACACATTTTGTCTACCGAAGAGGAGTTAGCAGATGCAGTGCAGAAATATACGTCAGTGATAAAAAATATTATCGATGATTTCTCTACTTATGGTTATTTGAATATTTGAGGTAGTTAATTTTGTGTTACGTTACTGAGCCGGACGTGTCACATATATTATTTATGTACATACATAATAATAACATAACATACTAGTTAAGTAGGATAGGAAATAAACAATATCTCTGGTGTATCTTTATTATCCCCTAGTTCAAACCCTTTAGGCATTAGGTAGGTAGAAAACGCCCTTCGGGCATTATGGGGTTACAAACCCATAAACACCACTCAGGTGCGTAATAACAACGCCTTTCAGGCATTTTAGTTACAGAAAAGCCCTTAAGGCAAACAATAGCCCTACTGGCATAACACAACAATGGGCCCAAACGAGGCTAATCTATGTTAATATTCATAGAAATGAAAGTTATCCAAGTCAATATGACTGACTAGCTACACCACTTTATCTAGAAGATCTAGATTTCTATCAAATATTTAGGACTTAGGCACTTGTCCATATTAATCTCATCGTAATTCCACTCGCTTGAGCGAGAAAACGAGTAGAATTACTATGAAAGTACTCGCTGCTCGCCGGCGGTGGGACAAGTGCCTTAACATTATATAGCACGTGCTCCACCAGCGCTCTGATTGGCCGGAATACCGTCCGCACACCTTAGCCACATTTACTCGGCATAGCGCCATTTGCGCGCGAATAAAATAAGCACTTCATACAGCGCCATCAATCAATGATTTCTGCTTCAAGATGCCGGCACGAGTACACGCTACAGTAGTATTTAAGAAAGTTTCATGAAGTTATTTTAGTTTGTTTTTATATTATTTTAATTAATTTGTGTAAAGTCGATTTGTAGAGTATAATCAGTTCATTAATATTAAAATCAGATCACACATCTCCAGACGTCATCAATCCCTCTCAAGCTATCGAACTTGCCGGCTGCCCCTACACTTCCGGTCCGACACAGTTACATTACTGCACCTATTTCTATCTGTTGTTTATTATGTTACTAAGTGACTTAATATTTAATATTAATATGTTGTTATTTATAATTTGGAATTAACATCATGCATGATATCAAATTTTATATATTTCTTTACTTTTATTTCTGTATCTTTCTCGTAGGTTCAAGTATTATAAGGTATATTAATAAGGTAGGCTCTATTTATACATATAAAATAGGCCACACGTTGTTATGGTTAAATATACTTATTACAAATAAATAAATACTTATGGAAATGTCATTTTGATTTAGCGGTTGGTAATAAGAAACAAGAAACAACATAGCTGTGTATTGTCGACATTGTCGTGAGGGTTTGCTTAGAGGAAGTTTATGGTTTAGACAGCACTAGCAATTTTTATCCTGGTCGGTATCTGGAGTTTATGGGATTCCTTTATATATATATACTTTTATAAAAAAAAACTAGTGGCTCTATTAGCTGTAGACCACGCGAGGTTTTTGTTTTTGAAAATCGTTAAAAACTAACGACAAAATCTGAATAATTATCGAACCGGCTTACAAAACTTCATGAGTTTGGTAGAGAAATGTGCCGTGTAGAGAAGAACAAACCTTAGATATATTTTTAATTCCCATATAGGTACTGGTCGACAGTACAATTCTATATAACTATCGAATCTGGAGGTCTATGATGGTCGCGTGATAGAGGACAAGATAAAGCATCTCTCACTTTCCGATACTACTTGGTAGAAAGTGACAGACGCTTTATCTTGTTGTTAATTACGCTGTCACGCGACCATAATACGTGGCCAGCTCACAAAATGTCACGAGAATGGGTTGAGAAATGTGATTTGTAGAGACAAAAGAAATCCAAATCTGCCCGCAAAAACATACATAATCATTGAAAAAAAAACTTTTTCGTAAATTTCCAAAAACTGACACGACAAAAAAATTACATAGGTATATGTAATTACAGAACCTGCTCACAAAATTTTACGAGAATCGGTTGAGAAATGCGACCTGTAGAGGAGAATAACTGGACATACGAAAGCATCTTTGTCAAAGCTGAAGCAGAGACCTTCGTTTAACTAGGTCAAAAATAATGTTTAAAATAATCTGTCATAATCACTTTGTAAAATCACAACACCCATAGTAAACACCTTGAAAAAAATAACGGCACATAGTTCAATTCATCTTCCACCTATCACTCATTTCACTCATTACTCTACCAGGCCTCAATTACAATAATCACTTCTTATTAGAATTCATTTTATAATTGGAATTCTAGAATTCAGCCGCCCGTACCCTTGGCGGGGTATTCGATTTTTTAACAGTACAAGAAAAATTGTTATGATGGCATTTATTTGTGCATAATAATATTTTCTATATCCGTAGCGCTGTGCAGAAGGTCTAAATATGCAAATCTATGAACGAGACACGGCACTGCACTCTCGTGCCATTTGACTTCGATACTCAGCCGCGACATTATCTAGCCAAAAAAGTTTCTTTTCAATATTTTAAAGCGGCACCTAACTTTGCTCGGTTCACACCGACATAGTAACTTTGTATACTTTTTGTTTGAAGCATAATAAAAGTGAAAATATACACTCCCACGGCGCTCATGTTCAATATTGTAATTACTTGTTGAAGTCGTCATGCCGGCAAATCTTCTATGTAAGTTTCAGGAAAAAACTTAACCCTCAATTTAATCACTACAACCATCTACAACTAAGGTAAACGTTTCAGTGCTCGACACCTTAGTGTCCAATAAATTACACCTAGTAAGCACCAGTGTCATCATGACAAGATTTTAAGTGCCATGAATTGGGCCAGTGTCGTGCACAGGGACGTTTAAAATTATTCTGGGTGCGCTGCTAATCAGGAGTCAATGTTTAATGACAAGGAAACTAGTTTATGGTTTGCTGTATCTCCAACCAGTGACAACTGACGTGTCTCTACGCCACGTACCTTCTTCTATCTATAACGTTAAAGCTGCTTTAACCTATTTACCTATACATAAATAACTTTGCTACGCGGTAAATAAGGTTCACATTGGAAATCTTCACAAATGTGACTGAGATGATGTAAACGATGTGAATTAGAATACTTGTCCTTTAACCTACTAATTAGAACGGGAATGGTGAGATTAATCGTGAAGGTGAACGTGCCTTGATGTGATTGGGTATCTAAGTATTATAGAATCATTCAATGCCTTTTAAACAATGTTAGGTGTATATCAAAGTAGCGGACTGGCAGACTTGCGCCTGCAGGGTAATCATTTTATGCTAACGTTAGGCATATTTTAATGTGAAATTGAAATTGTCAGCTCACACATTTATACTTTAAAATTGTCAGTAAAACTACCTATCGTTAGTACATAAAGTTACGTGATTAGCCTGCTGGTCTACCTAATTTATTATATCATACCTATCGGGTCTAATGATTGTATTTTAAATGCCCGCTAATTTGAAACCGATTAACTATGATCTCAAGGAACGTAGTTCAATTAAGTAGATACTTAGATCAGTGCGAGTTCCACAATATGCACGTACTTTGTTGGTTTACGGTTTTAGTTCGCAATCCGCGGTTTATGTTTGGATAAATTTTGCATAATGCAGGGTTTAAGAGCATCCCTATCCGCTAGTCACAAACATTTCAACTTATCTTGCGAAAACTGTTCCGTTGTTTCTATGTCCAGTGGCTGTAAAAAGAGTGCTCTGCAAACTAAGAAGGTTAACGTATTCACTGCCAGCAACGCATATATGCGTTTTGTTGACATTCCCCGAGTGCCTTGAACCTCAACGCCCGTTGCGTTCAAATATTTCCGATACATTCTATTCATAAAATGTGGTATGACTATGAACGCTTAAATATGACTTTAAGCCACTGAGCAAAATCCGGGAAATATGGCGGCAATAAATGCGTCAAGTAATCTAATTTGACATAACCAATCAGAAACCCTAGTAACCTCTAGTTTCGTATATGTACAGGTAGCTTAGTAGGTAAGTATGTACCTAGATTGCATCGTAATGGAAAGAAATCAAATGGTGAAAGTACCCTCTACAGATTGTGACCGACGTGACGTAATAAGGCTCGCAGTATAAAAACCGCATCTATTTCACAAGCAGCGTAAACGTCAGGATTATTGCCAACAACACATTTATAAAGCGATTATCTTGATTGGGTAAAGTTGCCGCGTTTGTCACCGCGCGCACCGACGCGTTTACCATGACTTTTGGTTTTACTGGAATATTGCATATTATTGGCCCTTTTATAATTAGGAGATATAAATTATAGATTTACCTTCATTTAGGATAATTAAACAGGCCAAGTGCGTATCGGATCAGGCACAATGAAGGGATCCGTACAGACACTTACTAGTCCACAAAGGTCGGATCTTCAAAGGGAACTCACGGCACTTAAGTTCTTTGTTTTGGGCAAGTTTTTCAGGGATAACTAAAAAACCATTCGACCTGACTTATTCAAAGCAAAAATCGTTGAAATTATTGCAGTACCCTTCTATCTATTATGCGGGTGATCAACTTAAACCATCTTTGTTACCTACCCACGCTCGTGCTCACACAAGTTATCAATAAAGAGATAATAATGTTTGTTAAGGTACTATTATTAAAATGAGTTAAATATGTGTTTTTCCTCTAGATAAATCTATTTATTTTGTAGTTAAGCTAATAGATAATGAATTGAAATATGGTCAAGACAATACAGCTTATAGAAATTTCAGATTATGATTTACGGATATCAAAACTATCAGTTGTTGTAATGTGTTTAATATGCTGCCTTAAAACCATTTAATTTATCCGTTTCATCTAATCAATAACAATGAAACCGAATGAATGACCGATAACCAATGCATTGGACCAATTCATACCTGGTTTTTTTTAATTACTTACGTTTCGTTTCTTTCATCTGAAAGCTGTACAATAAAAACCCAAAGTCGGTTCGGGTAAAATAGTTATTTGTTATGCAAGGCTGCAAAATTGTTGTTTGGCGCGAATGCTCGAATTGAAAGCCGAGCGTAGCGAGTGGTTCAAGAATAGAATCCTGAGCATAGCGAGGGTTTCAAGACACGAGAAGCCAAATAACTTTGCTGCCGAGTGAAACACACAACTTTTCACCTCACCCTAGCGAGGAAACGTAGGTACAAGAAAACAATTCAAGTATTATTAAAAGAAAATTGCAATACGAATATTGTTTGAATATATTCCTTATTTTTGTATTTCCATAAATTAAAAAAGTAGGTAAAATAATGATATAAGACTAAAATTGAATGATTTTCAATTTAATGTAAATACCTAAAATAAAATGTTTCATCGGATGACACATTCCTTGTGCGAGCGGGCCGTCGCTATATACATGTATAGCGCTATCTCACTCGCACACCGCACCGTTGTGCGGAAACCGCCTTAAGACCGCATGGCCGAACCATGATTCTGAACGCATCCATAAAAAAATTGGGTTGCGCGGTACTACGTCATGTTCGAATTTCAAAATCACTTTATCAGATTTGAAACGATAATGTAAGCCTTTCAGAGCGAGTGAGGTGAAAAAGCCATTTGTCATAGACACTAATTGTCACTTATTCTGATCTGTCGTTGTCGCGAATAACGAGAATTCAATGTGTGTATGTTTATGACCACTGCTTCTTTATTGACCTAATTTCGAATGAATGAAAAACAATGTATAATACGTAACACTAAAAATGTTTGCCTATTAATCGCTATCGAAGCTGCTTAGTGACTGCGTGAGTCAGTTTCGGTCCGAGATTATTCTCCCCAAGCACTGCAGTCTTGCCGGGACCGTCCCGTCCCAGAGACTAATGATGGCCGCTCTCGCCTAATCCCGTTGTTTATGTCCGGCTGTTTTTATCGGGTGTAAACGACAAAAGTTATATCATGTTATAAATATTAAGTTAAACACGTATAAAGTTAACTCCTTTGTTATTATTTAACGGTGCAACTAGAGCCATTAAAATAATAAAAGCTTCAAACTAGATTAATGGCCGACTTCCTTTCCAGGGTAATGCTGTTCCAACTTTGTTCCTAATTTATTTATTTACCTACAGGAAACTGTGAAATGTTTCGTAAGCCGCAGTTATATAAAATATAATTATAACCACTGCGTTTCATTAGTAAACTGAACTAAATTAAATGTTAACTAATGTATTTACGGAGACATCAAATCCAAGATATTAAACGAAGAGAAAGAGCTAAGCACGAAAAGGAGCGGGTCCCAGTCATACGAATGGATAGATATGATAGAGTGAGTTGGATAGAAATGGCACTTTGGTATTATACGTGACTTCTTTTGTTTGAACTTATGTAAAATAAAAAAACGTTAATGAGAATTTATAGTTAAGGTTAAGGTTGTCTGGAAGATATCGCTCTTTAGCGATAAGACCGCCTTTTGTCTGCCTCTGCTTATATCTCGCTATGTTATGTTTCTGACCTGCTTTGTATTTTTATTGAGGTGTGCAATAAAGAGTACTTGTATTGTATTATAATTACAGAAGCCTTCAGAAACATACTGTTTTTCTTTTGTAAGCAGCATACCTATAGTTGAGAACTAAAGCTTCAGAAATAGTGTATATTCTAGGTAAAGGTAACTTGTTAGAGCTGCTATTCGTAGTTATAAATCGTACTAATATTATAACTGCGAAAGGCAAGACTTTAGTGCACTGGGAGGTTGGTCGACCCTTAGTCTAGGACGCCACGTGGGTAGATACGCTGGCGCCGTCCCACTTCCGCATTACATCGCTTAGGGCAGGCGGGGCCGCTGGTACAGTAGAGACCGCTAAGCGCCGCAAATAATCTCTTGGTGACAATTTTATATTTGTGGTTTTTGAGCTCGAATCTCTAGGTCCGTGGGGCCCGGGCGCTCACAAACTTTTCCAGACAAATAAAAATTAACCATCACCACTGGTGACCGGAGGGCTGGCCGAGCTGGCTCGTTCTTCTGCCAACGTATAGGCATTGCGGTGCAACGAGGTAAAGCAGCCAGCCTTCTGGGGACCATTCCCCGCAGCGGTGATTTGGACATATAGGTTACGTTTGTAATATATTTCCTAGTTTTTAGTATGAAGTTTATTAATAAGTTATATTTTAAGTTTTATTTTAGTTGCATTTCTGTATATTTCTAAAACTTTGTCTTTTAAGTAAAAAATGCGAAAGTTTAGATATTTATATGTTTGTTAATCAATCACGCAACGGCTTAACGGGTTAAGATGAAACTTGGTATACAACGAGTTTATAGCCTGGATTAACCTATAGCATACTATTTTCCGAAAATCATACCTCGATAAGGGATGACATAGGGAGTGGAAATTTACGCGGGTGAAGTCGCGTGAAAAAACTCGTAAAGATATATATATTTGTGGACTATCTTACACAAATCGACCTAGTCCTAATCCAAGCAAAGCTTGTACTATGGGTACTTGACGACGATATACATACTTATATAGATAAAAAGCATCCGAGACTCAGGAACAATTATTTTTCGTATACCGACTAATCACACAAGTGCCTTGACCAGGATTTAAATCCGGAACCGCCAGGGATACTACCGACTAGGTTAAAGTGGTTATACTAACCCCCTTATTCATAAAATTTAACAATTCTCTGATAACTAAAATATGTTTTGTCACTTTTTCACAAACATAAATGTCAAAGTGACAGATAAGAGCAAACGAATTTTAGTGCCTATTTAACTAATAGAGGTTTGATGATGGACGTTTATATGGATGGTATGGGTAAGGTATGGGTTTGTAAGTTATGTGTAAGTAAATAATGTGTGCTGAAGTTATTCCTGGTGCAAGCGTCCATAGGCTGCGGTGACCGCTTACCATGAGGCGGACCGCATGCTTGTTTGCCATCGACGTGATAAAAAAAAACATTCAAAAATCATTTGTGTGTTGGCTGTCATGTCTAATGATATTTCAGTACAGAAAATAGAGCAGTCTCGTAGTAACACTACATATAAAGTGATAATCGCGTCGTTAATCCTTAGCGCTCAACATTTATCAGAGAAACTCTATAATGACGTCGTATGCAGTTAGTTGGATGGGCTCTAGATTGCATCTGCATTTTAGATTGGCACGCTCAGCACCGACGCTCCCAGAGACACTCCAGTCTGTTTTATTTCCATTATTCCTTTAATTATCTCAATAAATTATTCAAGTGTTGAAGTGGGCTAAAACCGTAACTGATTACCCACGAGATGACGTCCAAAAAAGCATAGAAGTAAAGAGATACAACTATCTACCTAACAAATGAGAGGTTGAGAAGAAATGAGAGAAACAAATGCTTCTAGTATTTAAGGTGTGTATGTAAATATGTATGTAGGAGTGTATTGCGTTTTATTTGTTTTAAATTTTTAATTAGTCTATGTTAATTACCACCACCGTGACATACAGACAGACGACGAGTGGAAAATCTTGTTCAATTCCACCAATTGGAACTATGATAATGAATCGTCTAAATAAGTACTTACATAGATGCAGATAATTCTGATTTCAGTTCTATAGAGAAAACAAATTCGTCTAAACAGTCGCATACAATCCTAACGTTTAGAAAATCTGGAAGTTATGTAATATTTTGTGAAGAAGTGCCTAATACCCAGAACAAAACAATTTACATGAAAAACGCAGTGAACTTTATCTTTTGTTTACTTTCGAGTAAACAACCGAAATAAATACCTCGCCCCGGTATTTATGCCGAAGCTTACCTGCGTTGTTGTCGCATTCAACACGCACAATTAATACTAACCCGCGGCGTCCCTGCAACATTGCAGAACATATGGTAGATAGATACCTTCATATAAATCTGTGGGTGATCGAAGAAAACACGTTGCCCTTGATTCGAAATCGTCCGTAGCAAGTTTCACCATCACGGGCAGTCTATTTTTCAAATTTTATAAACTGGTAAAATACTTACAGAACTTTACCATTACTTATATAAGAAAGAAGGTTCGTAGGTTGTGATTATTCCAAAGTTTCCCTGGGATCCTGGCACGCTTCCGCTCACCGAATGGCCGCAGTTTATAACGTTTCAGTGGGTAATATCGTTTCGGAAACCCCGGACGTCTTGCCAATATTCTTTTCATAGAAACACAATAGCGCGAAAATTTCATTTCGATGTAAACGGTGTCATCTCCGTGTGGCGACAAATAATCCATTTATTTTTCATTATGTACTTTGCTAAATTTGTTCTGCACAAAAATGTTTTTATACTTAAACTAAAACTGTTATAATTCAATTTTTGGAGGATGTCTATCTGGCCTTTACGTACATTACCGTATTATGGAAAAATGATGAAAACAGTGTGTTTATTACGTAAAATGAGCATGCAAGAATTTTATCAAGAAGTCTTAAAATTAAAAATACTTATTTTTTTATTCGGCTTAATTATATGCTTGCAAAATACTACTTACATGAACTTTTAGTTAACCATAACTCTATTGCTTCTGAGTCGTAATTAGTATAATATTATAGCCTCTGCTAGCTAGGTACTAGCCCAGTTTTAAAACTAAAATTAATTTCCATCCAGTATCCATCAGGCTCCGCTAATTTCAGGCTGCTCCAAATTAACAGTCGGCATACACAACCAAAAGTTGGTTTCCTTTTAATCTAATTGGATATTTGACATACGCTAAAATTTATACCATAGTGTGGTTATAAGTATAGATAGAAAACCATGAAATTATCACAATAAATAGTAAAAAAGACAAATAAATAAAAATCGACACATTTTACTGCCTATCAGTATGGAGCGTTTTCAGTGCTCATCAGCTATACTGTACCACTCGTTTTCGTCTTTTGTGTTGCTCTAATGTAGTTGGTCCCGTACAAACATTTGATCGTATCTAGAAACTGGTTCTAATGGCACCATAAAGATTTTTTAGTCAAATATTCAATTGGAGGTTATAGTTGTAAGACCGTCTGTTTAATTTTAATCTTGTTTTCTTTTGTGTACTATTTTTTTGGCGAGCAATAAAAGTTCTGTATTGTAATGTGTTCTTCATAAACGTTTATCAAGCTAAAATGCCGTTAAAATTCGTTTAAATTTATCCGTGCACAGTAGGTAGGTACTTGCATTACTTAGGTATATGCGGGCGGTGGCGGCATCACACAGGCCTCCGCTCAGTGAGTTGCACATTTGTGAGCCTATTGTGTGTTCCTGACTGGTGAGTTGGCCGCGCAGGCCTCTTTTTAATTAACGCTGACTGATGTAGGTATCTTCCTGTTTGTAATTTACCTGTAGGTATTCCTTCGCCAGTGAAAGAATATTTTAGGTTCTTTCCAATTATTATTTTGTTTTCCATTATTTATTTCCCAAATTTAGGTAAGTATCTTCTTGATGTCATTGTTTTTAGTGTACTTCAACTTCACTTTAGTATCAATTAAAATCATCTTTCACTTTATACATTCATTCAGGCAATATAAGGTTAATTACTATGGGCTAATATGAGACTAAACTTCATAATTTTTTGGTTGGTTTGGCATTTAATAGGGTAAATTCTGCATGAAATCATTATGTTTCTGCATGTAGGGTAATTCTGCTGTCATGTAATCACTACATCACTACATAGTATAAAACAAAGTCGCTTTCTCTGTCCCTATGTCCCTATATCCCTATGTATGCTTAAATCTTTAAAACTACGCAACGGATTTTGATGCGGTTTTTTTTAATAGATAGAGTGATTAAAGAGGAAGGTTTATATGTATAATAACATCCATTAAATAGTGCACCCGTGCGAAGCCGGGGCGGGTCGCTAGTTGAATTATAAATAGGCTTGGTGCACACGCTGACGTCGTATAGCGTGCCCGATCCTATCTGATGCCGTTGATCTGAAGACCCAGCCCTAGATTATTGATAGAAACGGCTTGTAAACGCCAACGAGCGCTAGAAACAGTGTGCCGGTTGGCCAGAGAATGGAATGATTTGCATTATGTCTATCTGTAGCAATTGTCAAATACACCTGCACAGATTAGTATTCGTTTTGGCTGTATTAGTTTTAAATTATAGCTATCATTAATACCAAATATATATAGTAGGTATGTATAGTAGGTAAGATGGCGTTAAAATTCATACGAATTATGAACGCGAAAGTTTAGGTGCGTTTTTACTCAATCACGCAAAAACGGCTGAAAGGGTTATAATGGAATTCTATATACCTACAACGAGTTTATAGCCTTGATTAACATGTAGAATACTTTTTATGCCGAAAATCATCCCTCGAAGGGATGAAAAACAGCGATTGGAAGTGTACGCAGACGAAGTCGCGGGCAAAAGCTAGTATTTGTATAAAACAGGTAGTTGGTACCTTGTAATAAGTGAATTACCATGTCGCTGCTACTCTATAAACAAGTATAGCTAGATAGAAAGGATGTAGATGAGGTTATTGTGTTTGCGTTCGGCGCGCCTTGTCGCTCGAGATTTGGATCACGTCGAGCCGTGTCGCCTCGCCACGCAGCCCAATACCTCCCACACCTACGAAATATACAATGTGACACGTAAACGTATATAGGTATACCAGATAGATAGATATTGCTACTCGTACTTTAATAAAGAATGTTGAATACCTACTTAATTACAACTATTATAGGATGCACAATTATCAAATTTCCCTTGTTATTGGACTTTAGAAATAAAAGTTGAGTTTATTATTTACGTAAATCATTATTTCTGAGAAGTGCTAAAAGTTTACACAAAAATGCCTAACACGTAATTTAATCTTGGATTCCCTTCAGAGCGAAAACATATCATTTTCATAAACTTACAGAAATCTATCCTTAATTTGTATAACGGCTCCACCACTCTATTTATGTATATTCCGAAAAACGTTGCTACGAGCTATAGCGTAGCAGACGCAGCGTTTTGCTAGGGCACACAATGACAGCCAACCTATGCGCGAATCGCGGCTCGGCAAGCGTTTTATCTGTTCATTGCACGGTCGAGACTCTCGAGACGCACGCAATTAGTAGAACATAGAAGCCAACTTGCAGGTTCTTGTCAGTGAAAAAAAAACTGTAACTTTGCAAGAAATAGGAAACAACATGTGACAGGCGTTTATAGTGCAAATAGCTGATAAAGGTAAGCTAAGTAGGTCACAAATGTCTTAACTGCTTAGTTTCATTAATACTTACATCCTATTTTAATCGAAAAAATAATAATAACTAGAATGTCAGTGGTAACTAAGCATCGCTGACGTCTACTTATACGCACTGCTAATCACAAACAGATGAACAGCCTGGGTGCCACAGGTTGCTAAGCAGTTAATATTTCAATGGTAACTAAGCATCAACATCTGACCAAAATTAAAGCCAGACATTAAGGTTTTTAGTAATGGCTTTTTCTGGTGGAATGACAGAGATATTACTTAAAATGTTTGTGAATGACATGTTTTTGAATGACTTTGAAACTGCGAAGATAGGTTGTTAAAATTTCCATTATTTATCTTCTTATAGAAATATCATAATTCGGCTATACTCGTCTCTGGCACACCTCCGTGGTGTCCAGATATCCTACCGCTTGTAGACCTTATGGCTTGTAAAATATACATACTAAGACAAAGTGAGCCTCTTTTGGGCACGCGTAGGATCTCTGCTTACGTAGTATCTATCTTATCTGTATGTCTGCATTTGTATCTTGCTGTTAACACAATGAATCCTCGAATTAATAAAAGGTCGAAATCGTCCAATGGGACTCATCTGGTGTTGTAAGCATAAGCAACAGTATCCGCTTGATATTAGGCAGGCCATACGCTTTTCCATCGTTATTTCACAAAAATTGTTTCATATCACAATAAGCTATAGTACCTTTAACCAAAGCTAATGTTGTGTTTGTGAATTTAATGATTATTGAGGATCATGAATTTTATTTGTATCAACTTCTCGTACGTTAACATCCTCACGTTACGATTGTAAGTATAAACATTTTAAATATAATCGGTTCCGCAGTATGAAGAACTGATACAGTCGGCAAAATGTAAACTGATTTCTTCTTTGATGCATTTCGCAAAAGTTAAGGTTGCATTCTGAGGCGGCAGGAGGCAATCAGAAATCGCTTTGCGTGGTATATTACGGGAGTCTTGTTCGTTTCTTTTTCATGTACTAACTCGGACGGACTGTTTCGCATATTCGTTCCAAACAATTTGTAACCTCGTGCTTGCCACACTGTTATAGTATGTACATATCTAAGATTAAGTAAGATCTATGATCTTAATTGCATATATCGCTAATTTGCACAAACATTTCAGGGTAAGTAATAGGGTCGTGTATTTGTTGGGAATTATCATAGTACTACATCTGGAGGTCTTATTTGTTTGTATAAGTACACCTTAATGGAGGTTAGTTTAGGTTGGTCGTATCGGAGGTTTTCCCCTGGATTTTCCCCAGGCTACTCTCCAACCGCGCACTCCATCGCTTTATTGGGCCCGGCCTATAAAGCCACAGTCAGGTTCAAAAAAAAAGGCTAGGTTCTACATCGCTCTTGTCTCTGTCTCCAACAGCTTTTTTTATGTACCTAAGTGAAAAAATAAATAGACAAGGGAAGTGCTTCTTGTTGGCAACGTTTTCAAGTTTCTATTAGAAATATCACGTCGCAGCCGGCGCCGCAATAAACTCGTCCTACATATTCAAGTATTTAGCAATGGTTAGCCGCTGGTGCCTGAAATTTTAAAATATATTCTAAGCGGGACGAGAAGGTTTAAAGTTATTTAATATTTTATTTAACTAGTTATTAATCCTAACTCACAATGAGCCAGAACGGGGACTGCTCTCCTTGAGTGGAAGTCTGTGCCCTGCACTGTGAGTTGCTAGCAGTGTTGTGTGTCGCTAGGAGGTAATAATACAATAGACTGACTCATCTGACCAAAATCATGAACTTAATATTGTACAATATATATAAGAAAACAACGGTTGAAACTCACTTGGAAATTTCCAATTGTAGTCCGAAACATTTCGCAAATAGTGACTTTCCAAGTGAGTTTTAACTCTTATTTATAAGTTCTCTTATTAAGTATAAATATGACTCATAATTCATACTTACAACCATATAAATATCTATCTACCTATATAAGGTGTAAAGTTCTTATAATTTGTATAGTCCCGACTGAGACTTTCTTCGAAAGAATCCTTTTTTCGAAAGAACACTTATTATGGAGATGTGCTGTGTTTGTAATATTCTCGTCTCTGATACAATATACAGTATGGTGTTCTTCAAAAAAGGAGTGTCATATATTTCTGAAGGGTTGGCAGCGCGCAAGTGACACCCCTGGAATTACAGGCGCCCATAGACTGCGGTAACCGCTTACCATCAGGCGGGCCGTAGGCTTGTTTCGGTGGCAATCAAAACGTGGTATAAAAAAACAATAATTTTATTGGTATTATACGCAGGCGTCAACTATGCAATCCTACAATGGGTGACGTTGACCAATACCTACGACTGTAATCGAGGAAAAAACTATAAGGTATTTGAATAAATCATTCTTATACTACTAAACTAGTAGATATTACACAAATGTAGGTTTAATTTATTTTTATAAAAAATGTACAAATATTCGACTCCTCCATGAAGGGTTTACCCGTCAGTAAGCCTAGCACCGAGCTTAGCGGCTTAATCTCGGGCCCGACTTCTGCGGCGGCCGCAATCGGAACTCTACACCCGCAACGTTTTCTCATTTGATTTTGAACCTCGTCCTTAATAGGAGAATGTTTTTTCTCATATGCGTCCGCTTGACCGATATCTACCACATTTGTTAGCATCCGAAACTAGAGCGGCGAAGTCACGAATTTTCGGCTTTCTACTTTCATATGTTTCCTATTATTTTAACAAGACAAATCGGGTGCGCCCCGGGCGCGAGGCGAGGCTCAGGATCCGCGAGGTAGCGTAGGTACAGGCGGCTAGGGGCCTCTTGGCAGAGTAGGAGAGGCGGCTCAGGGCCTCGGAGCAGCGTAATAGAGGCGGCTCAGGGCCTCGGAGCAGCGTAACAGAGGCGTCTGAGGGAGACCGAGTAGCATAGCAGAGGCGGGTTTAGCAGTTTAAAAGTGGTTTATGCCCCGAAGTTATTTTAAGGCGAGGCCTTCTTGAAATGCGGGGCCTGGCTTGACCCCGCACAGACCAATTTCGTAATGACTCTTTGAAGTCTAGACGAGAACTGTCCTTTGCCAGCGATGTACGTCTTGTATATCCGTCCATTCCGCCGTTACAGAATATTTAGTTCTAATTTTTCAATTACAAATTTAAAAAAATACCAGCTACCTATTTTGACTCAAAAGTGATTATAAACTCGCCCTAAAACGCTTTTGAAAATTTACGTTAGTATGACAATCTTATGTAAATAAACACGTCAAACAATTAAATTAAGTGAAAATCGCAATTAAAGCTATAAATAAACAGGACATAAGCTGCATCAAATAATGGTAATTGTGAGACGCGTTTTAATGCGACCCGTAGCCTGAGAAATGTAGGAAATTACAATTTTCGTGCTTGACAACAATGTTTCTCATTACAGCATGTTATAAGCGAAATCCTTACATGTATAATAAACAGCGAATAGCCAATCGAAGAGAAACACACTTACTGCAACCTGCACCAGAGGGCAAACGGCCGTTTTTGTAAATACAAGGTATGCTACATCCCTGCTTGATACTGCTTGTAGAGTCTGTAATAGACCCAAATAACGTTGATGATGATGAAACGTAAAATGATACAGATTGACACTAAGCTTTCTGATTATTCCTGTACAAGACTAGTTTTGATCATTAGTCAAAATCAATGGCTAACAGCGTCATAAATAGGTACTACGTACGTGCTTACAGTATGAGATTAAGAAAAATTATGTAGGTATCCTCCCATCCGTCTTGGTGTGATAAGAGTGATGTCCTATACATATGTGTATTGCTGTAGTCTGCGGCTGCGTACACACGAGCTTATCGTTAATGTAGCTTTATAACCTTATTAAACATAACGAGTTCGCTTTGCAAGCTATGAATATGTAAGCATATATATATATATATAAATCTACTAGCGACCCGCCCCGTCTTCGCATGGGTAGTCAAGTTTAATGTTTTTTTCTACTCCTGTACTTTTTTCGCGACTTACGCAATCATGAACTCTAAAATAAATACATACTTTATTTATTGTGTAAAAAGTTTATTTAGTCTATTGCCCAAAACACACTCCTTACCCTACTTTAATGAAAAATTAAAGCAGAGTTGGGTGCCACAGACTAGTACAAATACTATGTTTATTAGTCATTCTTTGGTGCGTTCAAGTGAAACTTTTATGATTAAAATCAGTGCTGCCAACTTAACGCAACTTTACTATTATTTTTATGTATTAATTAGTGCATCATATATTATTTACTAATATAAATACATACATTTATCATCTTTTTTGTGTTGTTTAACAAGTTTTATCTATTTTCGGATATATTTATGAAAACGAAACAGTTAAAATTCGATCCGGATTTGAATTCAGTTTAGGTCGAATGCCAAGGCTTGCAAATGAAAAAAAACCATAAACAAAGTGTCATATTTTTGAATCCCACCAAATTCCTAATTGAAAACGAAAACATTCAAGCTGTTAAATGATTATATTACTTAAATATAATCATTTTTTTGTGTTCATGAAGAAAATGTGTAGGTACGTTGATTCTTCTAAAAATCCACGAAGTTACATAGCATTACTGAAGAAATTGCGTAGGTAAGTTGCACAATTACTAAGGGAAAATATGGCGCATGAAAAGTCTGAAAAATACTTACTTTTTATTTGAAATGAGTCGTAGAAAAAGTATTGTATGCAACGGTGTATAACTGGTATAAAAAGGCTCGTGGTGTCTTCGCCAAGGCTCACATCGCAACCCACACCACTCACTTTTTTATACCCTTCTTATACACCAGTTGCATAATATACTATGATCTACTTACCTACTAATTATATTACTTACATATTTACTAAAAACTAGATTTTTCTAGTCCCTCACTTCAAAAATTACTCGTTTTCTATACAAACAATCAACCCCCCTTTTACATCCTTAAGGGATGAATTTTCAAACCGCTGAAGTTGCTTTGCTTATATTTTAATTGAGAGTATGCCCGCCAAGTAGGTTGCCCGTACAAACTTTCAGCCCCCTTTTCACCCCTTCAGAGGGTGAATTTCCAGAGACACTGAAATTAGTTTTTATATAAGTATAGGCTTAGGGCCGATCTTTCAATTGCCAGATAAAATTATCCATCAGTTACAATTATCGCTTTCTAATGTCATATGAAAGGATTGGACATAGGTTAACAATTATCTGACAGATACTTTTATCTGGGGATTGAAAAATCAGCCCTTAGTATATTAGGTAAGTTTTAAGTTTAATATAAAAGATTTTTTTTCTCCATACAAAATAATCACCCACTTTTAATCCCCGAAGAGGATGAATTTTGAAATAAATTATGCCTATATATAATATATGTGTTATTCTGATCTCTAAGCTACAATACTGAAAATATTCATAAAAATCAGTTCCGTAGGTTTTAAGATTAAGAGGAAGGTACATACATCCGTCCATTCGCACAAACTTTGACGTTTATATATAAATATTATTATCTCGTAATTCAAATCTACTTACAGTCAAAATAGCCAAATATATCACAACACGTCTTTATTACTATCGCAGTACCTAAGATGTGGTATGATGTTAACTAACTTTTGCCGTCACTACCTGACTGATAGATGCTGATTGAAATAAAAGGGTGCTCAGAGCTGTTGGTCGATTGTGGAACGGTTACAGTAGGTAGCTGAAAATTTGTCGATACAAAACAAGTCCGGTAGAAACAATAAATTGTTTCCTTATAATCTGTTTTTAGGTAATTCTGGATGATCTAAAAGTCCCTAACCTACTCTTATGATTTTACTCACAAAAAGGAACATAACATTAACCCTCAGTTTCAAATTATTCTGTCAAGTGTAAAAGTAGGTCTCTTTATTCTCAGAAATCAGCATAGAAATTGGGGGCTCCGGCTTTATTAAATTTTTATCATGGAGCTTTTACATTTATGTTGTTGTTTCTGCTGTCGGCGTTCGTGACTGGCATGTTTAACACATTTTCGCTGTGTGCTATTCACGGGCTGTCGCAACTCACCACATTGTTCTCGCTAGTATAATTTGACTCTGACATTCGTAACGACTATACATGATCCGAGGTTACACTGTTTGGGCCGCGTGTTATCGGTAAGTCTTATGAATACTGGCCCAGCAAGTTCCCGCGGAGTGGCACCCAGCACGACGGCGCGGCGACAACACCGCCGCTAATACAAGCACAAACATTCACGCTACCTTACCTGTGGCAACTTCAAATCACTTCATTAAGAGTTTAAATTAAAATGCGACTTGTAGGGAACATTGTATTTTACGTATAACGTACATAATATTTTGAAGTCTTTGTTCAGGAGATAAGTAAGCAGCTGGACGGTCAAGTTAAACCATTTTTTATCTTTATTTAGAAGCTTACATCACGATGACGATGTCAGATCCAGCAAAACCTCTACTACACAACATCTTCGATTTAATAAAAAAGTAATAAAAAAACACAAAATTTGTACACTTATTTCCAAGAGAATCCGTATACTGAAAAACCCCAATATCAAAGATTTCTATTTGTTTATATTTAGACTAATTTTACTTACAAGCATTAGTTTTTCAATACAGGTTGTGTTTGCCTATAATTGGATGAATATATTCATCCATCATTAATCAATTCAAGCATCAACCGTATTTGTATTAAAGATCTAAAATTTACAAATGTCGGCAAACCTTAAATGAATTAACACGAAGACGTGTAGACCGGCAGGCGAATCACGTAACTTTATGTACTAACGGTAGATAGATTTTACTGTCAATTTTGAAGTATAAATGTATGAGGTGACAATTAGAATTTGACATTAAAATCTACCTAACGGTAGTACAAAAGTTACGTGATTACCCCGCGGGTCAAGACTCTACCCACCCTGAATTTTCGTAACATACTCGATTATATATGCGACGAGCTTAGCACGTTTAGCTTAGCTATGCTCTAATTGTAAATACATAAGTATAATTAAATAAGATTTTACTAAACAAATAATGGAATGATTTATAATATTTTTATTCGCTTAGAATCAAAGGACAGAACAACAAATACCTTTAAAATTGAAATAATTTTACTACACAAATAAACACTGCCATAACATCGCATGAAAATGTATTTTTTGCATACCGTAAAAAAGATGAAACCTATAGTTTTATTTAAACGAATTGAAATATGTAAAGTGTATTCTATTTCACATCTTTTCATAGGATTGGGGTAGAGCTACTAGTTTACGTTTTTTTTTGTTTAATGCTCAACTTGAAACATAGTGAGTAGTCGTACCTAAGTTCCTAATACATACGCTTTTCAATACTGTAGGCAAAACACAGAAGCAGGTCAACATGAAAATGTAACAGCGAATATGAAAAGGAAAATCACGTTCGGTCGGGTGTTTGCCCAGCGATTTGAGGGGCGCGGGCGCGGTAACTATTTATGATTCGGCACTTCGCCTACTGCTTCTATTTGATTGATCCCTCCAGCTAAGCCAACTTTATGTGGCCTTGAATATTTAATATTTACGAACTAAATTTAACAGTTCTGACACTTTACTAAAAGCATTTTACTCTTTTCATGAATTATCAATACTTTTGGCATAATTTGAGCGCGACTAATTAAAATATAATAAAAAAACATACAAACAAATAATTACAAATGCATTAAATACTAAATTATATAATAGTAGCTCGCCTAGCCTAGTCATAAAAACCGGCCAAGGGCGAGTTGGACTCGCGCACGAAGGGTTCCGTACTAGTATCTATAAAACAGCAAAAATAACTTAACCAAAATTACAGTTAAATCAACCTATCTCAAAAACTATAAGAGATACTTTGATCAAACCAAAAATCGTTGAAAGAGTTAATTAGCATGCATCACATCTATTTTTTTTAGAATTTTATACCCCGTAGTTATAAAAATAGAGGGGGGGGGGACATACTTTTTACGACTTTGAGAGCTGATATCTCAAAAACCGTTCACTTTAAGAAAAATGTTTTTTAGAAAACTTTATATCATTTTAAAAGACCTTTCCATTGATACCCCACACGGGTATGTACATCGAAAAAAAAATTTTCATCCCTCAGTTACATGTATGGGGGGCCCCACCCCCAATTCTTTTTTTTACTATTTAGTGTCATAATTTTGTAGCGGTTCATACAACACATATTCCCATCAAATTTCATCACTGTAGTACTTATAGTTTCCGAGTAAATCGGCTGTGACAGACGGACAGACGGACAGACGGACAGACGGACAGACGGACATGACGAAACTATAAGGGTTCCGTTTTTGCCATTTTGGCTACGGAACCCTAAAAAAACAACTGACATAGTAATAATCTCTATACCTGACAGGTAATATTCCCATAATTTTATCAATAAATGAGTATGATGAATTCATATTATATTTTGTTTAAAAATTCAGTTAAAAATGGTACCGCTTCGTCTAGAAATCCAGGTGTTCAGCTTAGTTATTTGGGTAAATTGAAGAAAAGAAGTTGATGAAGGTACCAAAACGAATAGGAGGCATACTAAACTTGTAGATGTCAACTTAACTAACAAAAGCTGCTCGAAAAATTAAGGCAATTTTATCTACAACCATATATTACAGTGCATCCTCTTTAATGTGCTCATAAAGTGTAGCTAAGGACCAGCTTTACATTATACCGTGGCTAGCACCTTCAGGTCGCAGTGAGGTGAACATAACATTTTTGGTTATAAGGGTTTCCGTCCATATTATGGAAAAAAAACATTTGATTGTTTACTATGAGAACCTATAAATGAAATCATTGGTTTGTTGTTTTTGTTTTTAAATGTGGAGATAATGAATAAAATTTATTAATGTTGAACAACATCTTGGACTTGACAATAACATCGATATAGCTCTTTTTGTCGCAAATATATTTTGTTTCATGACTTTAGTATTCGTTCTCCAAGTTATCACACATATACATATATTATCTTAATCATCCCGTTCTAAATTACCTTTTGGTTTGGAAGGTCAGATGGTAGTGGCTTCTTAAAAAACCTAGATTCTACGCCTTGCGATTGTAGGAATTAGATGCAGGCCTTTGTATTGCAACTGAAATAAGGTTTTCATCAAATTCCAGTCCTATACATTTTTACTAATTGTACATACGGGATTGTTACTACTTGCTTGTTCTCAAACGCGGCAACTTTGTCTTCCTGTTGTAGTTACCCTCGTTGCAATATGTTGCAGCAATAATTTTGAGTTAGAAATTTCGGTGCGGTCCAGTCACCATAAAAACTTTTTGCATAACTTCATGTAATTACCATACGTACAGAAATATATGCACAGGCCTTATTGTCATTGTGACAAGAGCGAAAAGGGTTCTTGTTTTAATTTCCTTAACTGTACCTACCTACGAAAATCATAAAAAACAAAAAACGTTTCAACTGTTATTAAGCATAATTTTATTAAGCATGATTCTAACATAACACAAAACTTATATATGTTACGTTATATGCTCTGCATAAAAACGAATTGCATAATTGGAGACACAATAATGTTATTTATTTTTATGTAACTTAAAATTGTGACAAATTTAAATGATCATTATGTTACTTGACATTATGTTAATCGTCATTATACAGTTTGTAATTATTATGTAAAGCCCGACCAGAAATATATGACCATTACCAAAAGTATTTCGTTTTTAATGGGACAATCTAATAATACGACGTTGTTACCTAAATACATGATTCAGCCCTACGTAAAGAGCATCGGTCCCTGGTCAAAATGTAATTATTTCGACTATACTGGCATTACGGACCTGTTGCCATATAAATATGGCAACAGGTCCGTAATGGGACAATCTAATAATACGACGTTGTTACCTAAATACATGATTCAGCCCTACGTAAAGAGCATCGGTCCCTGGTCAAAATGTAATTATTTCGACTATACTGGCATTACGGACTTTCGACTATATTGGTATTTTTCTATGGAGAAAATACCGGTACCCGATCCCTGATTTTGACCTGTCAGTTCTGATATTAATTTTGGAATGTTTTTTATCGATTTTTTTTCATTTTCCGAGCATCTTTTTCCAGAATTTTATTATATACATTGTTAATAATGTTCAGCTCTTGACAATGAATCATTTTGGGCATTTTTTGTTATTTATTAACAGTTAACCTAAACCACTGCAGTGACAACTATGATTAAAATTATTACCAGTGTAAGAAATTAGTTCCAATAAAATTCCGCAACATGGCCAACGGTCATATATTTCTGGTCCGGCTTCAACAATTCAATCACTGACACAAATTACGAATTCAGTCTGTACGTTTTATTTAATTATATACTTTGTTTTGACACAAATTATTGGACACAACTGCCGTCGCCATATTTATCGATCTGTGATTTAAAGTGAAGTATTTGCAAGGCACATTTACCGTTGGCCGTAGTCGAACGAGCCATAACTAGGTATAGTAACCATGGATACATCGCTTAAATCTATTGTTTGGTCTATTGTGAGTATACATGATCGGTTTAGAGAACAATAGTCAATTTCATCCGAAATAAAAGTTCTTATAATTATTATTGTATAACGGATATCATCGGTTTAAAAACTGTTTATCGTTCCCAAGCTCCATAATGTAAAACCTTTCAAAAGAAAAATTAGAGAAACCCGTGATAAATATCGGTCAAGTTTTTGCCCCTGCTTCGAGGGTAATCTAAGTTCCCCTCGCTTCCCTATTGCAACTCTTGGTAGGTATGCCTACTTTTCTTTAACTTATTTATACGACGTATTTTGCAATACGACAGATTAGATTACATTAGATTTTTTATTTCATAATATACAATTACAATAATAATACGAAGTTGTATTATGATTGTCAATAATAAAATATTATTAACTTATCAATGCAATGATTTTGTGATGTATCCGACATAAGTCACAATTTACTAAATGTCATCTCAGAATTAGGGTCGGTTGCACCAACATACGATCACAGGCCGGTCATCGTCAAACATGGCGCCGGCAGCTATCATCCCATAGAAACTTGTCAAACTTTCCATACAATCAGATCTTAACGAACACCGCTTACGATTACAGACGGTTTGGTGCAACCCACCCTTATTTTAAAAACATTACATACCATAAATTCCTCTGATTAAAAATTAAAATCTGACAAACGGCATACACAAAAAAAAAACAATAATTGAATAAATATACGATGAACTAGTACCTGAGAGACCGCGGTCTGCTCGGCATTTTCCCGGGACTGAGACAAATATTAGCAAATTTCATCGAAATCGTTTCCGAGATTCCCGAAATAAATAAATATACAAGAATTGCTGGTTTAAAAATATTAGGTTTATAGGTCGTCTCCTAGCGAAGAAAATAAACATTAACATTCTTTTGTAATGAGCCCTGGGATCCAAGGGACTGATAGGCGATGGGTTAACACGTAGTGAAGTATCATCGACATTATCGTGTTGGATTAAATTAGCCTGTTTGAAAAAAGGACACGCAGAGTGCCTAATTTATCGGCCCAAATTTCAAAAGTTAAACCTCTTCCCTGCATGAAAAAAATGCCTGCAAGGCCCATTGTATAACCCACTTTTACTAAATTTTCTTTTTTTTTGTTTCATTGTTTATGCGTAGAAGAAAAATAATACTGCAATTTAAGTTATAAATTTGTGTGCTAAATTGTTATTATTACTTTCAAAACTAATTTTGAGCGTAAAAGGCATTGTGGTAACAATACCGCTTTTGCAAAAAGTCGTAGAGAAAATGCTTTCTGCTAAATCAAATTCGAATTATAACCGTGTTATTAGGTACCTACGTCACCAAGTGTTTTTTTTAAATTTTGTTATATCTTCACAATGTTTGAGAAAAGTACTATACAACACCTCTTTGGATACCAGGATTGCCTAACTTGGTCGGTCTCTTGTCAGGTCTCGGAAAACCATCTCGTCAGTCGTCGGCCAATCCCTTACTTTCCGAGCCTCGGCAATAATGTACAATTTTTGCGAATTGATTACGCAGCGTGTCTTATCACTTATGAGTCGTTATATAACATATTACGTACAATATTTCTTTCGCTGACCTTTTTGTTGTCGAGTGCAAATTTACTTCGCGTATTGCGTCTTACGGCTCGTCAAAACTCAAATGCACAGAACTGTGAGAACATGGAACAACAGGGCTGATAATTACTTACCTAACTCGCAAACAAGTTAACTTTAATGAAAATCATTAAAGGTCGTAATTATAAAGCGGCAGGCAGCTTGTAAGACAGACATGTTGCGTTGGGGATGTCTATACACTAAGCGACTTGCAACTTTTTACCACGAAACCCGCTCGGCATGAACCGACAAACTTTGATTTATGGCCGTTACTTGCCGCGCCAAATAAAATTGCGTACATAATCCAAATAACTTAAAATTTTTAGAATAAAAATGCACGGTATGCAATGCATCTTGTTTGGTTTCACGTTGATTGCCAAAGCTAATTCTTCAATAAAAAATCCACAGTTTTTTTAGATGCCTTAACTATTTGATTTGATGGTTAATTAGTCATAGCTATTTGTCAGTAAGATGTGTCAACTTTATTGATTTTTTAGTTGCCGGGACACTATAGGACACCTCGATACAGGTCGATAATTAATTGCGATTATCTGTTTGCACAGGCGCGCATCACGCCATGTCAGCATCGTCAATTGGTCATTGCCGTTCTCAAGTATGATACTTTTATCGACGTATCATTGTGATATCGGAATTGACCCCCGTATTAATTAATAATGTATTATGGCAAATTTAAATAAATAATTTTTGAAAATAATAATTTTGTTGATATAATATGACCGATCATAGGCATTTTATTTAAATTATTCTATAACGTTTTTTCTTTTTTTTTTAAATTAATTATGGCCTGGATGCGAGTCCTTTAAGCCAAGTCTTTTTTTAATAGTTGTTTACACTTAGGAGTTAGAATGGCACAGTGCGCCAGCAACATCATTTATCACTTCACTTCACATTATATTTTTGACACTGTGTTTTTAATATACTTGTATAACGGAACGAAACTGTCAACATTTTTGAGAATATCATTTAGGCGGCGGGGGACATCATTTTTAAACACTTCACTTAATTCACTTGCAAGGACGAGTCTATCAAATGCAAAAGCTTCACATTGAAATATAATGTGCTCAAGATCTCCAACATGGTTGGTACATGCCCTCACTGTCAAGACGGCAGCTTGACAGTGAGGGCATGTACCATCCGGTATTATTGAAAATCGCGCTAAATGCGCAGGCGCAGAATTGTGTCCGAATCTCAGTCTATTGATTGTGGTGATAAAGTCACGACTTCCCTTCTTTATCTTCTCGTACCAAGGCTTTCCTGGCAATTGAGACTGAATACTAGCGTACCATTTTCCTTTAGTTTCCCTGTCCTTTAACCATATATCAGTCCAAATCTTCAGAACATCCTTCTTTATTGAAGCTTGACAATCTGTCATCGGTATTCTAGTGCTACATCTTACATCTAATTCATTAATACCTACAAAAGCAGCTTTGTCTGCGATTTCATTCCCAGTTATCCCAGTATGGGATGGAATCCACATAAAATTTACATTTTTAATTCGATTAACGATGAACCTCTAAAGGAACCTAGCATGTTCCAAGAAGCTATGGTATGTAAGGATTCTGATCAATGGCGTAAAGCAATGGATAACGAAATGAATTCTCTTAAAGAAAACCAAACGTGGGAAATGGTAGATTTACCAAAGGGACGAAAAGCTATCTCTAGCAAGTGGCTTTTTAAGATTAAGACAAACCCGGATGGTTCGGTTGAGAAATAGAAAGCCCGCCTTGTGATACGGGGTTTCTCACAGAAGAAGGGTCTGGATTACGACGAAACCTTCAGCCCTGTAGCAAAGACAAGCACAATAAGAGCGCTACTCGCTACAGCTGCTCAAGAAAAACTTTCACTGTCTCAATTCGATGTGTCAACCGCTTTTCTCTATGATACATTGAAGGAAGAGATTTACATGAAGCCTCCTGAAGGGTATTCAAACCATGATGGAAAAGTATGCCGGCTTAAACGTAGTCTTTATGGCCTCAAACAAGCGCCGCGCTGCTGGAACTCCACCATAACGGAATACATCCTAGAACTGGGTTTCAAACAGAGTGAAAGCGACCCATGCCTGTTTAAAAGAGGAGAGGGAAAGCACAAGCTATTACTAGCTCTATACGTTGATGACGGACTCATTGCGTATGCAAGTTCCGATGTTAAAGAGAAGTTTTTAAATGAGATGAAACAACGTTTCAAGATAACAACAAAATGTGGCTCGTATTTTCTTGGAATAGAAATACAACGCAAAGCGGATGGGATAATTAGAATAGATCAGAAAGGCTATGCAAAACGGCTATTACAAAGATTCGGTATGCAAGACTGCAAAGCTGCGGTAACCCCGATAGTCAAGGATGGCATATTAGCTACCAAGGACATCGACAAAGCCGAGAACTTTCCTTATAGACAAGCCGTTGGTGCTCTCTCTTACCTGATGGTTGGCACTAGACCGGACTTAGCGTATGCGGTCGGCATGGTGTCCCGCAAGCTCGATTGCCCAACACCACATGATATAGCAAGAGTTAAGCGAATCTTGCGCTATATTAAAGGTACCATGGAATACGGTATAACATACAAGTCTTCCACTACACGCCAAGGCTTAAGGTGCTACAGTGACGTCGATCACGGAGGTGATGAATTCACTGGACGCTCCACAAGCGGCATGATAATGCCTTTATGCCAACGGTGCCATAGCATGGCAAAGTAAGCGTCAATCTTCTGTCGCCATATCGTCAACAGAAGCTGAAATAATTGCAGCGAGCGAAGCCGCTAGAGAGATTATTTGGCTCACACGGATTAATGAGTTTATGACGAGTGAGTTTGTAAAAGAGATTACCCCACTCTACCTAAATAGTGAATCTGCAATAAGATTGGCTCAGGCGCCGTCCTATGAGACACATCATAGAACCAAGCACATAAGGCTAAGACATTTTTTCGTAAGACAGTGTGTCCTAGAAAAGGCTCTACGAGTTGAGAAAATCGCCACAAAAGATCAGTTAGCAGATTTCCTAACTAAACCTCTGTTTAAGCCTCGGCTACAAGAACTCTGCAAGCTAGCCGGCGCCTCCATCTGAAGAAATATAACTACAGTTGCCTAGAGGAATGGGGATGTTAAGAAGAAGGTTTCAGTATCTATTATACCTTTGTGCTTAATATTTTATATATCTTAGCAACTGTTGTTGACTGGTTTACTCAAATACATATTGTCATGAACGTAACATATATTTTCCTTTTATTTATCTAAAGAAAACTGCTTCTGAGAGCTCTTTAAATTTAGTCCAATCGGCTTTAGCATACAAACATTTATCTATTGGATCATTAACCTGATATTTTTGAGGTGAAATCATAATATTCATTATTGTAGGGTAGTGATAACTACTCATCGGATCATCGTGAACTTCCCACTCACATAGAGGAGCTATACTTACGCTACTGAAACTAACATCTATAGCAGAAGGATTCCTATTGGGATAAGTAACTGTAGTCGGCCTTCCATCATTTAAGATACAGAAATCTAGGTCGTTTATTATATCAAATAAAGAGATACCACGGGGTTTTGTCGTTGCACAGCCAAATGCAACATGGTGTGCATTAAAGTCGCCTGATACAATGATAGGAGTCGGTAGATTTTGAATAATGTTTTTTAATCTATTTAATCTTATACGCGAGCTTGTCGGAGGACAGTATACGCATAACACTGATAAGGGTCCTCTATCAGTCACAATTGAAACTGCTACATTTTGAATATCTTCGTAAAAAGTAGTATGTATGAGATTATGTTTGTATATGTTTTTGACAAGTATGGCAACTCCGCCGTGGCCATTTTTAGCATACATACAAAATATATTATAATTAGGAATTCTAAATGCTGTTGTTGGTTTCAACCAGGTTTCATTAAGAAGACAAATGTCAATATTAAATGTTCTCAAAAAGTTGATAAGCAATGGTTTTTTATTTGTAACTGACTGAATATTGAATTGAGCAATACGAATGTGGGATGTATCCATAATTAAGTAATATTTTTAATTAACATATCTTTAATAATACTGGTATTAATTGGAGTGTTATCTGTCTTATTGCCTAATTCAACGAGAGTGCGGACTAACGCATTCTTTACATCTGGGTTTTGTAAAAGCTCTTGCTTGAGGTCAATTTTGGGGGTTTCTACAGGTACAGGAATAGGAGCTACCTTAAGTGATTGAGTTTTAGTAGTCTTATCGGATGTCTTAGGTTTATTTAAAGACGGAAACTCTAGTGTACGAGTTTCAGCCACGGTCGCATATGAGATATTTGTTTTCTTTTCCATGATTTTTTTGAGTTTTATGGGACAGACTTTTGAAATAGCCAAATGGGGCCCACTGCAATTCGCGCAACATAACTGAGTTGGATTGTCACAGTCTTTATAAAAATGGTCTCCTGAACATATAGAGCAACGCTGTCTACCATTACAAATTTTTGCAGAGTGATTGAACTTGAAGCATTTGAAGCATTGCAACAGAGGTGGCACATATTCAAAAACTCGATACGAGAACAGGTCGTACTGGACACTGTCCGGTAAAGAGTTGGAGAGGAAGGTGATACTCACCGTCTGCAGTGGTACACGGTCCTCTCCAACTTTTTTCGTAAAACGCCTTACAGCGATAATGTCATAGTTTGACGACAGTTTAGTGAACAAGTCCTTGTTTGATATATTTGTGGGTACAAATCGAATTATCCCCGTTTTCTCTATTTCCTTGGCCGGGATGTACGCTTTCAGTTCGTGACTGGTCAAAAAAGTTTCGTTTGTCAGGAAGTTATTTGCATTATTCGTTTGTTTAAAAATCACAGCTAATTTGTTCGCATTTACTCTGTGTACGGACACTACGCCTTTAATGTCTCTTGAGAATATGTGATTCAGGTAAATGGGACTTTTATTGCCCAATTTTTCGTTATTTGCACTTTCTACAAACACTTTAAATTCATAGTTCAAGGAGTGTTCTGGATAGAGTCTTTTATATCCTGGTTTGAGATAGGGTTGATACGAATTGTCACTACTTACAGTCCCGCCGTCACCATTTTCAGTCTGTAAATTTCTTTTAGGCGCTTTGGCCGGTCGAGACCCCCCAGAGTTCCCTCCGGGACCGGGATCCACGTCTCCGCCCATCACGAAGTAAGTATTTACATACCTTGTAGATTTAAAACAATATTTTATACAAAATTAAACTATTTACATACAATTTACACCAATTTTTACAATTAAATTACAATTTTAAAACTTTGACAAAAAATATCACAACACTTTTTTCAAGTTCCCGCCAAAGAATCTTCTATGACGTTTATCCAGGTTGAATCTCCATGCACTTTACTAGTGGCTCTGTGAGCTGTATATTGTAGACCTCGCTAGTGACATTTTTTTTGAAAATTTCCAGAAAACAGAATATACGAAAAATTCTGTATATATTAGGTACCTCATTATCGAACCTGAGGGGCTACTACGAATTTCGAAATCCGAACTTCGTATCGTGCCGTCCTATTCACCCATATAGTGTATAACTCAAGAGTGAAAGGGACGACACGATACGAAGTTCGGATTTCGAAGTTCGGAGAACAGGCCCTGCTCACATATTCACGAGAATCGGTTGAGAATTGCGGTTGGAGAGAACGCAAAAGCATTTTTGCCAAGCTGAGACAGAGACCTTCAATCGTTTCGCTTACTTGGTCACTAATCAAAATCAAAAATCATTTATTTTTTAACGTGTACACATAATGGTGTCGAATCCTCCTTTTAAGTATGATACTTGTGTTAGGAGGCATTCGCTCTTTCATACAAAGATGTAATACGGTTAAAAATAAATGTTAACTGATATAAGTTACAAAAACTACTAAATAAACTAAGAACTAAACAATCTCATATGGTGAGGGAGAAGAATATCGACACGCGCTACTTGTCAAACCAAGGGCGAAATTCGCCAGTTTGCATAGTATAAACATGGGGATGTATTTATTATTACTGTTCCTTTACCATGAGTTTGCATGACCGTACTCGCTAGCGACTGCGTAAACGATTTAGTATGCCGATTCTTAGTTCTATTGCGTAACCGTCAGAGGCGCTGTTTGCCCATACAAATTTTTACGCAGTCGCTAGCGAGTACGGTCATGTAAACTCATGGTAAAGGCACTGTAGCATGTGTGTGATTTTACAGTTACTGTAGGTATGAGTATAGAGGAGATGTGTTAGTGTGCGCATAATTTAATCATCTGTTAGTGAAAATTTTACAAGCTATCATTGGTGGTTAAAGCAAGATCGATTCGGTTTCCTCGTCATTTATTCCCTAACCATATCGTAATGAGTTTTTTACAATCACGGTAAGTTTTGTTGTAGATTTTCGTAGATCTGTTTACCTTATTGTATAAGAAGACAGAAGCTGCCCTAAATTGTCTCATAGTAAAAATAGTCTTAGAAATGTTAGGTTGAGTGATAACCGATTGGGGATTACGTTTTTTCATTATATTTTCATTCCGTTTAATAGTTTTATGAACCCTAAGAATGCAATTTAAAATATAGAACTGTCTTACCGTTAGAACATTTTCATTCCTGTAGACATAGTTTCCTTATTCTGTTAGCAGTAATGTGTTGGTCAATAGAGAATGTGCGAAATGTCGAACCAGTGTGTATATGGAACAAGTACAATTAGAACAACACAAAAGACAAAAATTGATTTCAAAGTACAGCATAAAATCCGAGCGCCCAAAACGTCCCTAAAACTCCCATATTAATTGAGCATAGTGTGTGCGCCCGTACTAGCATTGTATGGAAAAAAACAAGTCATTTACTGTTTTAGTCGTGAAATATTGCGTTTAGGTATATTGTTATCGTACAATTTTTAGTTTATTAAAACATAAGAATCCTGATGGTGGTTTTTGATTTACTTTTGGCAATAAAAAAAGTCATCATTTTTCGAAACTTTCAAGTGTCATATGTTTTTAAGATAACGAACATTCATTTACTGTTTTTTGTCACAATTTGATGGTTTAATATTCATATAGTGACATCTTATTATTATCCATTCCGCATGCATATTCTTTATTATGCAACCACATTGAAATACTGTTTACTTACTTAGACGACTATTCTAGAGATTTCAGGGCCTAGAAGTTGTTCCTTAAGAGTGTGCGTGCGTGTTACAAATATTTGTTTAAAAGCGGCGTGTTAAAAATTTGAAGTAATAATTCATTAAGGATGATTTGTGTATCACAGCACAATGAGCACGCAACAACGGCGCAAAGCTCCGTGGACAATGCAATCAATGGTAAAAGGCAACGATATCTCTTTGTGCGCGCTCCAGGGACTTTCTAGTGCTCGCCAACGGCGAACAGAAGTGCTCGATCCTTTCCCCGGATACGATTGATGACCCGCTGGAGAATTTGTCAAGAAACCACTCTATATTCTTCAATTTGACAATTATTCGTAATTGGTGGTTGTACGTTGTTTTATAGACAACATTTTTTAAGAATTTCGTTTCCTAGAAAATGTGGCTCATATTATCACATCACAGAAATACTTTGTAGAAATTCAAATCAATGATTTTTTATATCAATATTTGAATGAATATTTTGATATTCTTATCATAAAGCTACAAATGAAATAAATTTTTTCTTGAATTATTTAGTTTACTTAAAAATTTTACCAAGACAGCGTTATATAGAATTTTGTTTTTCATGTAATAAATCGGGTACGTATATTTCAATATTTGGCAATAGGCTCTGATAAATTTATGGGAAACTGGCCGGTTGTGGCGCTTCGAATTCTAATTAATTGTTGTTAATTTTTCAAGTCGATATTTTAGACCTCGCTATTTTACGATCGATGCATTGTGATTCGAAAGGCCATGCCAGGATAAGCTAAGTGAATCTGCCCCCAGCGAGTTTTGGTTTGTATTTTTTTTTGATGATGTAGCTTTGTATTAGTAGCAAGTATGCAAAATATCAGCCCCCAAAATGTTATAGATTTTGGTAAATACAAAATATGATTTTTGTTCAATATTTTTTTTTCTACCAAGTCGATTTTGACGTGCGTCTAATATATTGAGCATACAGTAAAGGTGATTATGCCACATCAATTATAGGACACATTGGCATACAAAAAAAATAAAAAATTACAAAAATAAAAATTCTTTATTTTTTTTTAAGTACTTTTACGTCAGCGACACTTCCAAGTTTTTCGCTAAAGCTAGCCTCTTTAATAAGCTATAAAATGAATGTATTAACATAATTTTATCAGGGGTATAACGGGTTGTTTTTTTTAATTGAATTCATCACCGTACATTTTCTTTACCCGCTCATTATTAAAATTAATCGATTAAAAACTCTTTAGAGAAACTTGTATGTTTATAATGAACACTGGCCACTTGCAAAAAAAAAAATTAAAAAGTATTGATTCCTTTGGGGCCGTTATTAACTATTACCTACTTATTGCCATTTCTAAAACATTAAACTTAACTATTACTTATTGACTATTATCAATATTTTACTATGTACGTACATAACATTATATTCAAGTATTATCTATTTATTAATTATTAATTAAGGAATGCCTCGAAAGCATAGAACTACTTGCCTGTTCAAAGTATGACAAATAATTGCCAAAAAAGTCTGTTTTCTGGTCAATAATTTTTACCACAGACCCCATTGCTATATTGTATAGCGTTTTAACGTTTTTTTCAAAGCATTTATTTATTATTATTTTCATGCAATCCATTTTTAACTAAAAAGTTTTTCCGATAAATATTTGAAGTTTATGTGAATAACCGGCGCCAAAGGAACCTTATAATTTACCTTTTAATTTTTTTTTTGCAAGTGGCCAGTGTTCATTATAAACATACAAGTTTCTCTTAAGAGTTTTTAATTGATTAATTTTAATAATGAGCGGGTAAAGAAAATGTACGGTGATGAATTCAATTAAAAAAAACAACCCGTTATACCCCTGATAAAATTATGTTAATACATTCATTTTATAGCTTATTAAAGAGGCTAGCTTTAGTGAAAAACTTGGAGGTGTCGCTGACGTAAAAGTACTTAAAAAAAAAGAATTTTTGTTTTTGTAATTTTTTATTTTTTTTGTATGCCAATGTGTCCTATAATTGATGTCGCATAATCACCTTTACTGTATGCTCAATATATTAGACGCACGTCAAAATCGACTTGGTAGAAAAAAATTTTTTTAACAAAAATCATATTTTGTTTTTTTTTTTTTTACCAAAATCTATAACATTTTGGGGGCTGATATTTTGCATACTTGCTACTAATACAAAGCTACATCATCAAAAAAAAATACAAACCAAAACTCGCTGGGGGCAGATTCACTTAGCTTATCCTGGCATGGCCTTTAAACATGTCGCTTAGATATTTATATTTCAATCGTCTGACATTTTAATTGTAGGCACATTGGACATCGGTATAAGAATATCGGTATAATAGTATCGGTATCGGTATTTTGATCATTCGCTATTTTAATTTTCGTGTTTTGAACTTCGATGACTCAATTGTCGATCTTTTAATTTTCGACATTTAAATACGTACCCAATAAATTTCATATTATCATTTCGTAGAATAATCAATTCGCAAAATAATTACTTTGTAGAAATTTTAATCGTAGACTTTTGTTGCAAATGCAATTTAATGTTTCGATATTCATCTCATACAATTACAAATCATATATTATTTGACCTTATATTATTTAGTTAATATAAAACTTATTACCAATTACTTAAAACATTTTATCTTCTTCGTTTCTCTTCAGCTCCCGTCTTAAGACGATATTATGTTAGGTATTATGTTTTGATTATAACATGTATTTTAACATTTTATTTGACATAAAATTCCATAAAAAAAAACACCGAATAAACAATGTTCGTTAAAACATATTTCTACTTCTTGATAAGTTTATTAAATAAAAAAATAGTTTTTAAAATCCACTGAAATGTGTTTCAGTGAAATATGCTTCATTAAAGTGAATAAGCGCTGATACAATATATTCGAAATAAAAATACATAGACCAAATACTATACAAAACGATTTTTGTAAAATGAAATTCTATGTTTCAGTCTGCGAAACAATGAAACACTAAACACAATTCTACTGCTAGATAAGTTTGTTACATAAAAAAATGATACTACAAAATTCATTGAATTGTGTTTCTGTGCAATTTCGTAATTGAAACAATAACATTCCAAAGAAAAATACAAGAACTTTATATTACATGAAAAATTTTCTGTAAAATTCTATGAATGTTCTGTCTGTAAAACAATGGGACTCCGTAATTGGTACATAGGTATCACTATGTAGATGCGCAAATATGATGAAGCATGCGCAGCAAAAAGCTTATGGTTATGTTTTTAACCGTCAGCTTCTGCCGCGGTCCGGGAAGATACCCAATTTTTGTTGAGATTAATTTCATCAAGTGAGTAGGCACAGCTAGCTGTAACTGTTACTTGATCATTTAAGTATTATTGTGATACGGGTTCGTAAGATTTTTTGCGAGTTTTACTCGTTTTCATCGATATTAACTCCCATTTAAGTAATACGGATAAAGTTATCCCTTTTATTTGGTAAGACACTTAATTTATTCCAGTATTTTTTTATTCACACCAAGCGGGGTTGTAAGCCTCGAACTAATGGCGCTCTTATTTCGTTCTCCGAGAGCCAATATATTTCGTCTGAAATGGGTGGTTTCATCCAAGTTAAGCAGTCATTTTTTTTTTGGAAAATAAAAAAAATGTGAAATATGCAAAAACATTTTCTCAATCAGTCAAATCCTATTGAATTTATTTTAAAATCGTTAGTGTAAGTATGACTGACGTTAATAGTGTTTGTTTGGACCATTTTATTTGGAAGCGGTTATATTAAACAAAATAATGCTTGTAATTATTTACTTTTTTATTAAATACTTTTATGCTTTACAGTAGAAAAATGTACCACTTTCATCACACCAATTAGAACAACTTTCAGCGTACATGCAGTCAGCAACGTATTCTCTTGACAATAAATTGCTAGAATGTATACAAATTAATGATGCTGACTGTACCTATGAGGAATGAAAAGATATTTCACTGGGCGGTAAAGCGGGATTAATCTGAGATTAATGAAAAAAATCATGGACGTGAACAAATATACCTACATTAAGACTGTGAACTCGGGTTTGGAGGTTTTATTACGAGTATGTGTGTCCCTATGTGGTTCTAACAATTAGAATGCTTATTTATAATCAACGCTTTCGTGGAAACATGAATTATTGTTTTATTTTTGCAAATCAGTACAAACCTGAATTACCACAATTCAGGTTTGTACTTAGTATAGCCTTTGTGATTTTCTGATTAACAAATCTCTGACAGTCTTTCTATAATTAATTTAAAGTCGCTAGCATCATCATCGCTAACCCAGTGTGTGCTGGTAACTTACTAAACATTAGAATATCTTCGCAGTTAAAGTTAGTTTGTAACTAATTTCGGAATAGTGATGAAACTGATGAACATACAAAGTATTCAAACCAACGGCCCCTTGTTTGCGAGTCGTGTGCCATTCGCTACTTGTAATACCTAATATCAAAGCAAACAAATATCACAAGTGAATTGTCGACAGAACTAGGAATGTAATAACTCTACAAAAGTAGGTAGTGTATCTTCTCCACACTTGTACTCTATAAGTCAAATAAGTAAAATTGGACACAGTTGATACGCGAATATCAATTCGATACAGGGCCAATTTCAATAAGACATCAACGGGTACGTTGTACCAAGAACGTTCTCCAAGATTAGAATTGACCTCTCACTGGGGGATTTCCGTACAAATGAGTGGCTTGAATACAAAAAGCATTACAACAGGATGAGGTCGGACCAATCCCGGTTGGCTCATCCCTGAATAAACTGTAATGAAATTGTCCAAGACCGGAGTAATGCTGAATTGAATTCCTTTGGAATTTACATTGCAATTATCATGTTTTATGGTGACAAGCGTCCCTCTTCTGGGACTATTCTAGCGTTAAATCCTGCCTAAACTTTAATTATAGGGACCGTCGTGATCGAAAAGGGTTCCAATTTATTTGGTATAGTGGCGATGATGGACTTTATGTAACTTTTTTTCACAAAATTGTTTGAAAAGGTTTACTCTGAGGGTTTATTGGTTTTATAAACTTATTGTAACAAAGAATATCTGTATATAAATCCCGACATTTGAATGGGCATCCGGTACAGTTTTGGTTATAAAACCCTTCTTAGAAAATCTTTGGAATATGTTACTTAAGGGAAACTGTCAACTGATGAAATGATGAAGGGTATTATTGATTTTTATGGATTAAACGTACTTAGATCAAATACAGAGGTTTTTCACCTGTTTCCTTAAGTTATTGGCTTTGAAGAAAGTTTTGGTTTGCACCATAATTGTGAGCGTACCTAGGGTAAACGTACCAGGGAATGAACCCCTAAGAATTTTTAGACTTTAAAAATCGTTTTGTATAAGATAGCTTACTTAATATCGACCATGACTATTTTCATTGGACAAGCAAGTATTCTAGTTGGCTTACGTTACATCGCTTTTGCTGCAATAGTGCATAATTGCAAGTAATAAAACTCTATCTAAAAAAATGGAAAATCACCAGTGAATGAACGCGAATTTTCTATTAAATGAACAACGTAAACCAGTGAATTAACTACTGTTTTACTATGATTTAAATCTTAAAAGGTACAAGGCATGAGTTTTTTGAGTTATTCTTGTTAAAAAAATAGAAAAACTATTTTTAATAACACATGAATGAACTATCTTATCTTATTTAGATGAGGGCCCTAGCGGATGCACTTCGACCCAGTGGGATCTTTTGTGCAAAAGATCTAAATGAATGAACTAACTAGTTTATCGGTTGACGTTCATTTTCCGGAAACTTATAAACCAGTCAATGAACATACTTAATGTTACAAACCAAGTATAGTTCGAACACCTAACGATAGGCAATCGATTTAGAGAAATGTAACGTGCTGAAAAGTAAACTTTATTACGATCACTAAGAACATAAGATATCGTCAATACAGTAGGTAATACGGGGGCTGCCAGTGAATGAACACCCCAGTAAAGTTAATTCATTGGATTAAAACGGTCTTAAGTTCTAGTTATAGGAAGTGGGTTTAAAAACTAGAATTTAAACGAAAATAACACGTAACGATATGTTAATAGCGGGAATTCGATCAGATGTATCAAAAAAGTAGAATCCACACCCATAACCAGTCAACTTTAAACCTCTCTCGTTTTATTGGGATTGAGTATTGAGAGAGAGATCTCGTTTTATAGGTGTGTCCCAAGCGTATGTCTTCAATGCCCAATTCCAATGAGCAATAAGTGAAAGATATAAGATTTCAAGCTCACATGGTCATTTACATTAGAATTACGATTTGAAATGGGATATTTACCATGTGTATTTGTATTTGTGTGTTCCCGATATTTCGGCACTGTTGCAAGCGCCATTATTAAGGATTAACTGCACATCCGAGCGTATAAAAACAACGAACCTCGGAAGTTAGCAATCGCAGAACACCTATTGGAGGCAGGAACAAATCATTGGATTGAGTTGCACAACCCTCAGATCTTCTCGACAGAACGCCATTACATACTTAGGTTGGTTAAGGAAGTCATTGAAATCCAAAGGCATAAGAATTTCAACCGGGAAGATGGGTTTCAACTGTCAAGTGTCTGGCGTCCAGTGATCCGAAAGTTCACAAATCGAAAAGAGACCGTCTACCGGAAAGAAATCGCGTATTGATACTGTGAGTGTGGTGTGTCGTGATCGTAATCGAGTTTCAAGTGATAAGGCGGACGGTGGTAGTGACGGTGACACTGTGCGAAAAAAGCGAACTAGGAAGAGGGTAGATCGCTATGGTGTGTGGGTAGACCACAACTAAAACTCGCAGCACGTCAGTTAATCCTTGATAATGGCGCTTGTAATTCTAAGATAAGTGCAAGTATGGGCTTTACGCTAGATCCTACCTTAAATTGGAAACATCATGTTAACTCGCTGCGCGATAGGCTGAGCGGCGCGTTATTTGCACTGCGGAAACTAAAACCGTTGGTGTCTCGTGATGCGCTGAGGCAAACTATTTCTCTCATTTCCACTCGCTTATGACTTACGGTGTAGTACTTTGGGGTAACTCGACTGATGCTGTGAGGGTGATGCGTATGCTTGACCTCAATCAGAGGCGGTCCTGCAACGCGTTGTTTGCTGAGCACCGAGTTATGACGTACTTACTACTCCCAATATCTTTTCGAACTAATTATGTTTACACGAGGACACCTGTCACAGTTTAAGCGAGTGGAGGTGATGGGTAAGTGCATCCGCAGGATGGAAAAACTGCGGACAGTACCGCGTCGCACTACACTACAGGCTAAAAACGCGCGGGTAATAGGGCGGACCAACTACGAGCGCCTACCCGCTGATATAAAAAATGAAGCTAGTGAAGCAACGTTTAGGCGCAAACTAAAGAACCTATTGAATAAGTATTTTTTCTCCTTAAATGAGTATATTAACATTATTAAATAGCACTTGATCTTTTATTATTTTTATATTGAATTTACATTTTATTTTAATTATAAATTGCAGTTATTAACTATTTACTTGTTAGTTATGAGACATTGTTTCTAGTTTTTAAAATCTGACATTAATCGACATTTCTCTGGTATCACTTACAAATTATATTATAGTGCTATATTAACTTCTGACATTATCTATTAAACTGACTTTGTTATGATTGGTTACCCTTACATTGGTACAACTGTTAAATATTTGTTATTTCAGCTTAGTGTTCCAATTTAATCTATGACTATTTCAATTGTATTGTTTTCCTATTTATACTTTATATAACATTTTTAATTGTATTATTCCCTGATTATTGTTTAATGTAGGTATATATTTAAGTATATACCTACCCGCATATTATAATTATTAATTATTTCATTGTTATAACGATCGATATACGATTAGCAAGATAAGCGAACATGTTTTATAATGTAATTGTATATGGAGATAAATAAACTAAACTAAACTAAACTGAGTAGTTGTAAATGTTACAAGAACCTTACCTATCTAAATTCTTCACATCAAGAAAAAATACCCAGTGTGTTAGAGATATACAGAACTCTTAATTTAAGAGAAAAAAAACATTTTGTTCATTCGCTGACAGTGTTCATTCATTGTTACGTTTACCCTACATAGATATTCAACAATACTGGCGTTATTCCCTGATGTATCTGCCGCAGCTCCTTTGAGAGCAGTTATGTACAGATTTCATTGGTAAGGTCAAGAATGTTGTCCCTTCGCAGCATAATGACTTGTGTATCGTAGATTTATCTTTTAACAAATCCGCAAATAGATTTTAATTTCTGGTTTGGACTGACGTATTTTTAACAACCCTAATATACTGAAATAAACGACCGAAGCAATTTAAACAAATGACGAAGCAATTGAACAATTTCAGGGTTTTTCTGGCTTTCTAGAAGAAAATAAGTAAGAATCAATTCAATGAAGCAGGAATCAAGTTGATTTCAAAATTCCGTATAATGAAAGTACATAATACGTAGACATTGAAAGCATAATGGCACAAGCACCTTAAATATATATGAGATATGTACTAGGTACTTATATAAGTATAATTTTAATAAAGCAGCTTTTATAGAGTTGAAAGGTTTCTCCTTTTAATAACCATAGTGGGCTTATTCGCCTCGCCATTGCATAACCTGGCTAATGAACTGCGGCCGCCCCTATTAAGCCTCTAGTGAATTATCTGCCGGGCCCACATTCGTTAGAGGCCTCGGTTTGTATTTTTCGTCTCTTGCAGTACAAAATATTTAGTTTGATGTTAAGCCGCAATAGCTTTATTTCTTTGAATGCACAAGTTAGCGAGTGCAATTTATTTAGTAGAAGATATCTTATTATAATTTAGCAGACCCAATAAAACCTTTTAGAACTTGTATTTTATGGATCTTTATTGATAGGTCTCAATTAAGTACTTTTAATAAGCTAATAAACAGGGATAAGTTTGCCTTTGTACCGACATAACCGAATTTATTTGTACCTGTGTTTTGTGTACAACAAGCTTTTACATACATATGTAAAAAAAGAAAAAAAAAGTAAAAAAAAAGAAACGTAAAAAAGTCTGTGCAGACTTTTTTACTTTTCCTCGGTAACATTAGTGAAAAAATTTACGCAAGTACATGGGGCAGATATACTGGACTAAACGTATCGAATTGTGCGTTCTGTATGTTTTTTTTTATGTTTAAAATCTTTCAAATTTAATCAATGTTGGATGATATACCTACATAAAATTACAAACAAAATTACATTTCAGTAGGTAGGTAACAAATTGAAGCCCGTTTCGTACAGTCTACCCCATTAAGTAGCTGGACACTTTAAGGCGACAAGGTACAAAGGTGTAAAGCCCCTTGTGAAGCCGACCGTAACCAAGAAATGCTAACAGCACCTTATTACGAAGGTGTGTGTCCTTGTTGGTCTGTTTGAGCTGTAACTTTTGAAACATATTTTCCATAGAGTGAGTGTAGAGAAAGCGGGGCAGTTTAATACATGGGGCACATTTGTACACCTAAATTATAGCAACACTAAAACATGGCTTTGTATGTGTGAGTAACACCCTTGCGACGGCGAAGCTCGCCAGTCAGCCGTTGCTGATCGGAGGGGCATAATGTATTTTCGTGGCTCCTTTGTAAAAAATTAAATAATTTTTTCGGAGTTATATTCAGAAATTTTACGGGTAACTGAATATACGATGTAATTTGCGGTTAGTATTTCGATTCAGTTACCAAGATATATCTTTATATGGACATAATCCTTGACGGTTTATTTTGTTTTCTTTTTTTGTTTTTGTCAATATTAATGTGTTATTACCATGCAAATTGTGGACATCGAATGACACAGCCGCTACCACTGCAAAACCTAGCGTTTAGAGCGTTTTGTCGCCTTTCTTTAAAAAAACAGGATAGCCACATTTCTAGATCACGCCCTCGGCGTTGTACCTTTCTGGAGTACGGTAGTAAACAGCTCCCGAAGTTGGTCTAGGATTGGACGTTCTCCAGCTTTTAACAGCTCAGTTGTAATACAGTCGTCTCCAGGGGGCCTTGTAGTTTTGAGCAGCCCAAGAGCCATCTCAATTTTCATAGCGTTTTAAAAGTACGCTAGCTCATCTGTGCAGTGACGGGTAAACTTGGCTATCGTCCACTGCGAGAGTTGTAGGTTTCGGTGCATGTGGTGAGCATAAGCGTCCGTCGAAGGTCTCGGCTTCTACGAGTAGGTCCGGCTTGGATGTAACAAGCCGACCATCAGATGTCGTTAGCTTCGTCAGATGACTCCTTCTCAATTGATCAGCAAATACCTTTGAGCCTTTATTTCAGGCTCTGTCGAGATCTTCGACATAATCGTATATTCTTCTTTGTAATTAATTATTTTCTTCCGATTTGGTGAGTTTTCTAGGCTTCCGTTGTTGACTTATTGTAGTCGTTGCTTATAGGAGAAGTTTTACCTAGGCTATCTTCTGATGTGGTGTCCGGCTGCTGTGGATTGGAAATTATGAAGACAACGTTCCGGTGTCGGACGACCGTTCTTGTGGTGCTTGCAAACCATAGCGCGTTCTCCGGCTGCACAAGCCGGTTGTGAACATTTGAACACAGGATTGCTGCACTGGCAGGTATCGGATTTTAAGTTTAAGTATGGGAAGTGTCGCGAAGTACCTATACTTGGAGTGATTTCGGCTGACAGGCACGAAACTGATGTAGCCGGGGCGGTAGTAGGCCCATTCCTCAGACTGGCTTGTTGAGTATAATAAGGACCAATTGTACATACCGGACCCGTTTAGTATAAAACTTGTTAGATTTAGTAGTGTAGTGTGGATAACCGGAACTAAGTGGGAGTAAAGTGAGATTTAAATAAATGTTTGTCTCAGCAGTACTGGTTTAATTTAAGTATTAAATTTAAAATTATTACAATATGAGTAGTCATATATGTTAATTCATAGGTAAATAAATATAAACTCAACGTTTTAAATTTTAGTTTCCCGTTTCCGGTCGATTTTCAGTTTATTTTACATTGAAGACGCGTGTGGGATATCTCTGCATAGGCCGTGAAAAATGATATAGAGATTTTTAAAATACTTTTCCATTTAAGTCAAAAAAAGTCGTAAAAAGTGCGTTCTCCCCTCTAATTTCCAAACTATGAAATTTTAAAACTCTGAAAAGAAATTGAGGCGGTGAAGATTAATAAATAATTTCAACGATTTTTGGTTCGAACACGATAGGTCTAACGGACTGTGGACTAGTAGGTGTTGGTACGGGACCCTTCATTGTGCGTGACCCAACACACACTTGTTTTTGCTTAGTTTTGTGTATTGGCCTTGATATTTGATATTTGAGTCGAGCTTGCCTCCCCGATACTGTTTGTGCAAATATGATACACTGATGTCTTCATTGAATATGTAACCACAATAAATATTGTATTTTGTTGAGGTTTGCGATCACTGGCTTTTGTTTCTGGCCGAAGTTACACAAGCGGTCAACCGAATTTCGTACAATTGGATATGATGAATAATATCAAGTTTAATGTATTGTGTAAGTGCCTATTTTTATACAATTACCAAATCAGCAAAATGACGTGCTGGAGCATCAGCACTTTCTAAAGAGAGGTTAGATTGACCATCATAGGCCTCAGGTGTGATGAACGATTGTGAATAAGGGGGTGTAGCTTTTATGTAATGGCAAAAATAAAAGGGCATTAAAGTGTTTTTTAACCGCCTGCATGCCTCTGCGGACAGCCCGCCGACGCGGAATGTAGGTACCTAGTCGTCGATAAATTTCCTCTCGCAATTTACCCGCCGTCTTGTTCCAATTTAAATGTGTGGGTTTTTTATATGAAGTGAAATATTATGGCACATAAATTGTACACAATGTGTTGATAGTATGGTATTCGAGGGTGGCGAGGGCTATAATAGTGGAACGGGATGAGATGGTAAGTTACTACCCGATTATAGATATTGTAACAATTCTGTTAATAAAAAAAAACCGGTCAAGTGCGAGTCCGACTCGGGCACCGAGGGTTCCGTACACGGATGTGTACCGATCCCTACCCAAATTCAGGAAAATCTCAACAACATGATATAGAAATTGAACGGGTTGAATGTTTATATGGGAAACGTAACTCCCAATAGGAATTGAGACTATTACAGCAACGCGAAAGGTAAAGCATGCATTACAACACTGGTTAGGAATATTGGCAGGTTCTAGGAGATGAAATACGGCGTTTCGTGCAGATTTCCTTTGGCAGAATTGGTCCTTGGGACCCAAGGATGGATATTTAAGAAGTGGAGCCACCAAGATTTTACGGCACGCTAAGCCGTTGATCCTGGCTGCTGTCTATGATAGCAGTCATTAATCCAAGTTAAAGGCCTTCGGGCGACTTGAGAACTTTTAACAGTCAAGTTACCCACTCACTTGACAAGCCCATTTCCAATAAGGTCTGGTTTCCCCTCGGGTTGGAAGGTCAGATGGCAGTCGCTTCTGTAAAAACTAGTGCCTATGCCAAATCTTGGAATTAAGTAACGGACCCCGGGCGTCCTTCAGGATGCAACTGTACTGGGATAACGCTAGGAGGATGATGATCGCCGTGGCTGATAACCCTCCCCCCACCTGCATCAAAACTCTGCGTGGTATCACTTCTTAAAAATATCTTAGCAACACAAAGATTATTCTGGCAAAGGATATCTTTGGTTCAAAAAAAGCCGCATTTGACCTTTTTATATCGTGTAGAAACGTAATTAGTACTGTCTGTTTGAGATTATCGATCAGAGCTTGTGATGTGGGACTCATATGGAAATCATAATTTCTGTGTTTCCATTATTAGATATTGGGAACAGAACCTATCATTTAGGCATGAAAAAGTATCATTTCAGATAATTTAGGCACATTGCTTCGTATATTAATAGCAATGGATGAATAATTAAAATCATGTTTTTCAAAATAATTGAAAATATTTTTTTTTCACAGTAACTAATTTAGTATGACGACAGTGGATAGTGTGGATTAATTCATTCAAATAATCTAAAGTACCAACAAAACAATATCTAACTGAAAATCAAGGAAAAGTTGCCGTATGTTAAATTCCATTCAATTTATTTATTCATAAAATATATATATATTTTTTTCATACCAATTCATAATCCAAAATTAAAAAGTAAACGCAAATTTATAATATGTACAAAATCGGTCAAGTCGTTATTTGGATTGGGTCACACTAGAATAACCTTTACCCATTTTGTGCAGTCAGGCAGTCAATAGGTCTTAAGGTGCCATCCCAGAATGGCTGAGCTGGGTACGAGTATTTTAGCTGTATTTTTCACTAATTTAATAATGTTGTGGCGGTCTTATCAGTTCAGGGCTCAAACGCCCTCAAACAAGATTAAATCGCTTCTCTCGCACTCTCGTTCAGCTATCCCATTTTATGACGTTTTATGACAGAAAACGGAAAGCTAAGATTATACAAGCCGAGTAATTTCAGATGTTATAGACCTCATTTATTTGTCGGAGTTACTTTTGTGCTATATACCGCCAGATTTGCGCGCTAACGGGGCAAAAACAAATGGCTTGTGTTTCTTATCTGGATACTCATTGTCTACAACTGGATAACAAAGAATCACCTATCCATAGAAAATTTCGGGCGACTGTTGGCAAAAATCTAATGTGTATGTAGGCACCTACTTTTATATATACATTAAAACTTAATGAGTTACAAGACATTTATATGCATACATTTTATCAGGTTAAAGACGAATTAAGAACTTCTTCGTACTTTGGAAGTGGGTTAATGAACAAAACCGTCCCATTAAATCCCACGTCTAGTTTCCAGATCAAATTCCTTGCGTCCAGGTCCACGTAGCACTTATGGTTAGAACCATTGAGAGCGCTCAAATGTGACAATTAGCCTAAGTTAATTGTCACCAAATTGTCACATTTATAAGGCCTAAGCCTTTGGGCCTCCCAAAGTATGCCAATAAAATAAATAAACCTGATCTATCAGTTGAAGTGTGTAGTATGTTGGCTGACGTACTTATATTTTATACCTCAAGGTACGGTTGGTTTCTATTATTGTATAAGTGTATTAAGTGCTGAAAGTCGCGTCAATTAAATTCCATACATTTCTTGTCATAATATTTTGTTTCATTACTATTTGTTTCCATGTTATTATTCGTTTATTATAGGATTCATAGGATACGTAATATTTATACATAGCGTAATAAACGATAAGTTAAGAATTCAAAAAAATACTTTACATTTTACATGGTTGGAAGCAAGTTAAAGCTGTGTTCACGACCTTCTGATTGTGTAAGTGTTTGCAAAATTAAGTATACAACTAGAATAAAAAGAAGCATAGCCTCCGTCATAAGAAAAATACGATTTAGTGTTGGTTATGAAGCTTCATGAAAATAGGTTGGGCACTATACGAATTATACAATACAATTACTCTTTATTGCACACCTCAATTACATACGTATACCTGCGTGCCGTATACATGTTATTATTAACAGGTATACATGCAACTCGATTCAAGTCACGAATTTATATGTAAATACTTGTATCAGAAACTTCTATCAATTCGCACGCCCTTGGGTGCTGTAGTAAAAAACAATTTTGCTGGCGGGACGAAAGCTACTAGAATTGGCTCAGATTAAATTGACATTCTTATTTAGAAATATGTATGTATATTCCACAGTAAAGTCTCAAGATATATTTTAACAACAAATTGTAGTAAAGTTTTATTAACAATATTGTTACAAGTCAGTCACATAGTAAATTACATTTATATTATATTTATGTTAATATTATTAAATAAATTCTTATTGAATAATTCCTTCATGTCACAGAAATGCGACTGTAACAGCCACTGTTTAAGTCTGTTTTTGAATATTTGTTAGGAAGGTGCATCACTGACAGTGTCTGGTAACTGGTTTTATACTAGAGGACCGAGAACGTAGGCTGACCTTTTAGTTTTCGAAGTGACCCGCGTTCTTATTACTACACAGACGGTAATTCGTGTTGACTTGCATGCTTACGAACTCTTTGCTCTTTGTGTAAGTGAAAACTGCCACTTGTTGAATTAAGCATGGTAGCGTGAGTATATTGTACAGCCTAAAGTAGTTAGGAACGCCTGCTATTGCACGAACAAGCTCGTTTTTGCAGTTCAAATACGCGGTGCCAGTCCGCCGCTTTGGCCCAGAGCTCGGTACCATACGAGATAAGCATATTATATATCATATGGGACAACCTAAATAATAAAATACCTTGCGTTTCCCTTTTGATTGATATGTCCAGGGCCTTCGACTGTGTGAGCCACGAAATTATTTTAAAGCAGCTTGAACAGCGGGATAAGAAGAAAGGCACTTGATTTATTTTGTAGTTACTTATGTAACAGAAAACAGGCTGAACAAATCGAGAGATATAATATCCAAAACAAAACAGTAGAGCAGATAAAATCTCGCTTCGCAAACGTTCTACTAGGGGTCCCCCAAGGTAGCATCCTTGGGCCGCTCTTGTTCTTAATATACCTAAACGAACTTCCTAATATAGTTAATGAACCATGCGTATTATTTGCTGATGTCACTATGCTATTTTCAAGTGACAGATCTAATGTAAACTTAGAGCAAAATATAAATTTTGCACTTGTAAAAATTAAAAAATGGCTTAATACTCTAAATCTTCATGTTAACTTAAATAAAACTAAAATCATTCAATTTAGAAACTACAGAACTACTCAGATGCCGCTTGTTGTTTCAGACGCAGGTACTATAGTGGATGAAGTTAATAGCACCAATTTCCTTGGAGTTACAATAGACTCATATCTAAATTGGAAGGCTCATATTGATCAAATAAATAAAAAGATTTCCAGCATATGCTACGCTTTATCAGTTCTGTCTGAAACATGTTCCAAAGATGTAACTATAAATGCATACTACGGGAATGTCTATCCCTTACTAACCTACGGTGTTATCTACTGGGGAAACTCTGTTGATGTACAGAAAACCTTTATATTACAGAAAAGATGTTTAAGGACTGTATATCGCATGCGCACTGACGAGTCTCTTCGAAGCGTTTTTCGAGAAAAACTCTTTTTAACTCTGACATGCATATACATTCTAGAATTATGTTTATTTGTTAGAAATCACCCGGAACTCTTTCTAAAAAGAACTTGTAAGTTAAATGTTCGATCTCAATATAAATTTGATCTTAAAATTCCCAAGATCAACAACTCAATGTTTAAAAAAAGTGCTTTTATATCGGCTATTCGTGTATATAATAATCTTCCCATAATAAGTATATAAGATAGCACGTTTAAACGGACACTAAAAGGCAGGGCCTACTATAATTTAAAAGCATTTTATGCTAGTAATTTGTAAATTAGTTTTTAAGAATATAACATTATATACCCGGAAGGCTAACTGTTGAAACACCACTAAAACATTTGCACCATCCTTGTATATATACAGTTTTATACAATATAGTTTTCTATTCTATTCTATTCTATTCTATTCATGGTACCAGAGCAATGGCAAAGTAGGCCATTAAGGTTGACTTTCATACTTTTGTTAAGGGCTAGACTATTTGCATTGAACCACTGTCCCGGTTGGCGACATGCACAGTTGACGTTCTTTTACAGTTGCTGATGTGATGTGCTGGTGCAGACAACGGCTGTTACGTTGTCAGCATATACATATAGATGCTACGGCCTTTTATGACTTGTGGGAGGACATTCAGGAGAATGCTGAAGAGGGTATTCGAGAGGAGTGCGGTGGGCCTATAGACAGTGTATTCGTCTATTCGTGACTCCTGGATTAGTTATTCAATTCAAGAGGTTACCAAGATTGCATCATCGTTGTTATGTAAACTAAGTAACGCAGATAGAACTCATCTTAATTACTAAAGCCATAGACGCTCTATCGGCAAGTTCATCGCATGCAAGATAGTGCCGAGAAATATAATAATAATAAACCTTAATATTGATTACCTAGTCATCCATGTAGACGTGTATCCACCACCTGTCTGCTCTATCTACTGCGTTAACCTTCGGTGTTTGAGCTTATCGACGTTTTATTATACACAATTTTATTATGTACAGTTTCATAATGTGGTTTCGCTCCCGATAACACACTCTGCTAAGCGTGTGCGTCTTTAGATTGAAAAAATCGTATTAGGTTTTCTTATGTACGTGTTCATTTGCCACAAAAAAATTTTTGATGAGGGTGTCTAAGTTTTTGATTGAAAAATATGAATGAATGTAGGATACGATTGCAAGTAACCAATCCTAATATTTACTTACTAGGATTTCAAATATTACGATGTATTATTATCACGTTCACTGTTTCCATGCAAAATGATCTGACAGTTGGACTGTGCATCCAGTATGGGAACGTGACTCCATAGTGGGAGCATGGATTCCTGAAAAAAAAATGTATGACCCCACATTGGGGGCAACCGGACAGGGATCGACGATAAATATACCCGTCACAGCGTTTAGTACCTACTATATAAATAAACCTACATGCATTTCTATAAGGTTTAACTTCGCGTTTGACAACTTTCCATGTCATGGCGTGCAATCAAAATACAAACATATTTGACAGAGCGCTGAAAACACATGCTTGACAGATGTAATTCATGACTATAAAAAGAATTGCTAAGTGTAGCTTATAATTCCCAGAAGCTAAATAACTAGTTACATTTCAATGAAAATCATTCAACTTATTAATATAATTTTAATAAGTTTATGTTTTTCTTACCTGTAAACTACGCCATGTTGCTAGTGACGACCTAATCCACTCCACAAACAGCTGCTGTTAAAGCCGTTTTTGCTAGTTGATATATAATTTTTCGGAGTATGACACGAAGAGGTTAGTTAATTTAATAGCAGTGTGACGTCATACAAACACTGGCTCGCTCGAAAATTTAAATAAAATTTAAAAAGTATGCATTTTATAATAAGTAAGCAAAAATATGTATATATAAAAATAATTATGATAGCTGAAACGTTTACGGTATTTTTAACATATTAAAATAGATTTAAAAAAATATTAAGTACCCAAATCCTATTATTCAGTTTGAGTAGATTTCAATATTACAATACAATTAATCTTAAATACTTAATCATAAATTAAAACATAGTTTGAATTCAAATTACGACAAAAGTATTAACAATTCCAATAGACTGATAAAAAAATGCAATGATTTTTTTTGCGTTTATAGCAGTTCAAGCGGAATAAAACAGTTTTAGCTTAAAATTCGTTCATTTCTGAGCGATATTTCGAAACGATATTTCCTTGTTGAAGTTGTTTATAATACATGATATCAGACAATAATTGTCCTGTACTTGATAGAAACGAAGAGATAATATCAAGATACTTATCTATTTACACAGAAAATAGCCTAAATATATTCATTTTTAAGGGCCCGTAACATTAAAGCAACACTGATTGAAAATACTTTAAGTGTTATAAATGTCAAATTCGGTTTTTTCCTATATGCCGAATAAGCTCAATTACATATGCTGAGGAAAACCGTAGTTAAATAGACCGTATTTATCTCGATAACGAGCTTAGGGCTGACTAATCGCAGCCGCCCAAGTGCCTTCCGTGTATTTCAGCCAAATCGTACAATACCTTTTGGTACTTTCGTTTGTAGTTATTTGCTTTTAGATTATATGTTATATAATCTTTGACAAAAAAAGCAGAGAAAACCGTTTGCAAGTAAAATGAGGAAATATATATATGGTTGTCTGGTGGATTCTATGACCTGCTACATAAATGTGATGTGAAATTACAAAAAATATTCCGTACATGTAACCGGTGAACGAAAAAAAATAATTGTACGCACATAGTCGTGTGGGTATCCATGAATACCCCACACAAAAAGCCTATGCCTTTAAATAATTTTAACCATTTTTTCTGAAAAACTGTCTTGCCCAAACCAAAGCTCGTAAGGCCGTGAGTTCCCTATATTTATACGACCTTTTTAGATTCAATATATTGGATAGTGGTTTTAAATGTGGACTAGTAGGTGTTGGTACGGAACCCTTCATTGTGCGTGATGCGACACGCGTTTGGCCGGTTTTTTCAATATATTAAAAAAAAAACAGTATTTACTACCCATTGAGCTCTAATATAAACAAAGACCCCCCTTATAATAAATTGAAAATGAGTTGTGAAAATTTATATTGATTTGGGTCAACAAGATGATTATACATACTATGAAAATTTGAATACTGTAGCTTCGACCGTTTGGCTGTAATACCCGTGTGACAGACAACGGACGGACGGACGCATGAGTGACAACAATAGGGTTGCGTTTGAACCTTTTGGGTAAGGAACCAAGTTAGAGTGTGAAAAGTAGGAATAGAAATGAAATGGTAGCAACAATGCTCGCTCTTTAGCGATAAGACCGCCTGTTGTTTGCCTCTTCTCATTGTGTTTTTGTACTGTACTGTATCCTTTGATTGAGGTGTGCAATAAAGAGTATTTGTATTGTATTGTAATGCTTTCTGCTAAATGAAAGTCAAATTACCATCGCGTTATTAGGTACGTCAACAAATATTTTTGCAATAACTTTGTGTTATTGCCTCAGCACGTTTTAGATAATCACTATATATATGCAAGTTTTCGGAAATCGGGATTGCCTTCTTTCAGTCTCGGCAATAATGTATACTAATTATTTGCTCCTGTCCTTGAAATCTATAAAAGCTAATATATTAATAGTCCTCGAGGAGGTCAATAAATAGCCTTCACATCTCTCCCAAGGTAATATTGTATAAGGGGAGCTATGAATAGACAGAACCTAATCTCGATAGTAATAAAACGATATGTAAAACTGTATGCACATAAAATTCCAATAGAGATTTTATACGCCACGCTGCGGAATATGCTACAATTAGGAGAGTTAAAGAACGAAATTTGGCAAATTTAGGCTTCATTTAGGGAACTCGGTTCTGTTAAGCACAAAACCTCATCCTTCCGCGCACGAGAGAATGAGATGCAGCTCTCTTCGGAAATTGCTTTTTAGGGTTTCGTACCTCAAAAGAAAAAAAACGGAACCCTTATAGGATCACTTTGTTGTCTGTGTCTCTGTCAAGATCCTTTATCTCTGGATCGCGTGGAGGTATTGAGTTGAAATTAAGGTAACGTGAAAAAGATACAGCCGTTTATGCCGCAAAAAACCTATGTTTCGGGATTTTTAAGCAAATTAAAACTTATAGGGTACTTTCCGTTGATCTATAAGAACAATGAAATTTGGTAAGTAATATCGCCTTATACTACAAGTACAGGGAAAAATCTGAAAACTATGAATTTGTGTTGGTTCTATAAGTGAGAACCTCTAATTGGCTATGTAATTCTATTGTGGTTTTCTTATAAATGTGTTACGCTGTTGGTTTTCCATGTATTTAAAATAAATAAATAAATAAAATATTAGGCAGAAGATTAGCGCAGGGTAGCGTAATACGAGTATAAGGAATTTATTCAAAGTTGTTTACATGACAAATCTCTTTTCCCCGCTTCTTTACAACTGAAATGGTTCACGACTAAACCAGACAAACGCCGCTGGCAAGCAAGCGTACGGCCCACCTGACGGTAAGCGGCTACCGCAGCCTATAGACGCCCGCAACTGCAAAGGAGTCACATGCGCGTTGCTGACCCTTTATAAGATTTGAGGATGCACTGTGTTGACAGCAGAAGGAACACATTTAGGTCCCTCGCTCTCAACACAGTGCATCCTCGGGAGCTCTGGCAACCTTGTTCACCTCCAGGAACACAACATTACATACTTGTATAGTAAATAATGTTATTATGGCTGTGGTCTTCTGCAAGTCTTTCCCAGTTGGGCTGCTCCAAATTCGAGCAAGACGACATTTTGATGTGCCCTACCTCTCTAAAAAAAATCTTATTTATTTATAAAATATTATTAATGTAATTTTAAATTTAAGTAGGAAGAAATTAGATTCAGTATGTCATACTGAATCTAATTTCTTCCTACTTAAAATTAGTAGCTACTAAGTAGTTCATACTCAGTATGAACTACTTAGTAGCTACTAATTTTTTACTTATAGTTTAAATACCAATATACATATTTCAGCGTTTTTTGAAATTCCTCCCCTAAGAGGTTAAGTTGGTTAACTATTAACAGGTAAGTTTCTTACGGTATTTGGATCATCATCCAAACACACATGTTATCGCATGTTTCCAATAAAATCTGTCAACTTGTATGCCAAGGTGGCTTCTCATTCCTTTAATCTCCAATATTTTTGAAAACAAAAAATACGATATTTATCTACTTAGCGATGATACCCCACTGGCTATGTCCTTAGTAACACACGGGAAAACTTTTGTAGAAATTATTCATGACAAATTACCTATCAATATAATTATCTGGATTTTGTTGAAGCAGCTTTGAATGTCTTTGTTTCAATGTTGCGTTGGACCTAAGATGTCTTATTAATAATCTGAACGGTTGTTTTTCTAATAAACACTGTACTATGTCAAATAAAAACTCGAAATGAGGCCGCTATCAACTTAGAAAATTTGCTACTCTCATTTCTAAACCACAAGGGTAATATGGTTGATTCAATACTAATTTGTTTTGACAATATATTTTTTTATTAAAATTTCGCAATATTGAGCTAACTTCATTAAAACGTTGTAGAAGAAATGCTAAAACAGCGAAACCTAGGTAATTTATTCGTTTTTATTTTCTCATGTGCCCTGAACTTACCTATGTAGTACTTATTTCAGTATGATCAGACTTCCTTGAACGTAGCTCCAAGGCAAACAGTAATAAGCCAACTTGCGAATACTAGCGACTTTGATATTGCTTGTTTTATGGATAGTTTTAAGCCGAGAAACTTGTTGTCACTTAAATTCATTTAAGGTAAAAAACTCTTAGATTTTTTCTTTTCCTGAAACACATAAATATGTTTTAATGAAAAATAAACTTTTATTTAATAAATACAAAATCAACTGACACAAACTCAAAATTGACTTAAAAATAAATAGAAAGCGTTAGCTTTGCTTATAAATAGAAAAAAAAAACATAAGTATAATAAAAACAAACCTAAACTTAAATGTACAAAGTCTAGAACAACCCGCCCCGCATCCGTACTTGGTGCAAAGGTACCCATAATGCCCGCGGCATTTCCTCTCTGCCATTTATTTTAATTGTAATTTCAAATTTTAATCCAGCAGTTCTGTTCATATAATACCTATTTTTAAGGCTTATTCTAGGTACCTGAAGTATAGGTAGATTAGAAATTTAATACCCGAAAATATACCATAATGAGCAGGACATAAACAGTAACTTGGTTTTCCACAAAATCTCGCGCACGACAGGTTCCGTACCATTATCTATAAGAACAGTCAATCAGACAATCACGTTTATTCTATGGGAGCCCCGTTAAGATTGGAATCCACAAGCGCTCGATTGGAATCCACAAGGAAAGCGCAAGCGTAGCCGACCCAAACAGACCTGGCGGCGAACAGTCGTAGAAGAGGCGAAGAAGATCGGGAAGACGTGGAGCGAGATAAAGCGCGTAGCTCAAGACCGAACGGGATGGAAGATCACTGTGGACGCCTGCCCCATCCAGGGGACATAGGATATTACGTCAAATCCCCTTAAATATTTATTTTAGTATTAGTTGCTATAGCGGCAGCAGAAATACATCATCCGTGAAAATTTCAACTATCTAACTATCACGGTTCATGAGGTACAGCCTAGTGGGAGACGGACAGACAGACGGACGGAAAGCGGAGCCTTAGTAATACGCTCCCGTTTCACCCTTTGGGTACGGAACCCTAAAAAAGGATTAAGAGATACCAACCACCCACAAACCAACCATCAAGTTATATTTCCACTTGTAACCATTTCACTACAGCAATTTTTATTTTGTTTAGGAAAACTATGGAATTTTGTAATCTTCATTTCAGAATAAAGTACCAACAATAACTTAGTTTCCTGACTTTTTTAATGTAATGATCTGTACGACCCGTTATCGACTAACCATTTTATCTTTATTATGTGACTAGCGGCCGCCCGCGATTTTGTCCGCGTAGATTTTAGATGGTAACAAAGATATAAATGAGGTTTATTTGTTTCTGTCAGTTGTCTGACACTACTACTCTTTTGTGAAAATTACTCGAAAAAAAAAAATGTCCGCCATCTTGGATTTGAAAATGGATGTAATTTTCGGAATCGGCACCACAAAGATGACTCCATATCGATTTTCAAGAAAATAAATGTCCGCCATCTTGGATTTCAAAATGCATATCATTTTCGTAATCGGCACCCCGGGGCGCCTCGACGATGACACCCATATCGGTTTTTAAGAAAAATAAATGTCCGCCATCTTGAATTTGAAAATGCATATCATTTTCGTAATCCGCACCCCGAGGAACCTCGACGATGACACCCATATCGATTTTTAAGAAAAATAATTGTCCGCCTTCTTGGATTTGCAAATGCGTGTCATTTTCGTAATCGGCACCCCGAGGAACCTCGAAGATTACATCTATATCGATTTTTACGAAAAGTAAAGATTTGCTCCCCGCACAAACTTGGAACCCCTTTTATCCCATTAGGGGAACAATTTAGAAAAATGCTGGAACACGTTTTGTTGTATTTAAACAGAGAGTATATATACGAAGTTTTAAATGCCGCACTTCAAAAAAGATTTGCTCCGCGTACGAACTTGTAAACCCCTTTTCACCCCTTTAGGGGAGCACTTTCAAAAAACGCTGAAGTATTTTTTGTTGTATATAAACAGAGAATCCGTATACGAAGTTTTAAATCCCGCCCTTCAAAAAATATTTGCTCCCCGTACGAACTTTGAAACCTCTTTTCACCCCTTTAGAGGAGCAATTTCAAAAAACGCTGAAATACGTTTTGTTGTATTTAAACAGAGAATCCGTATACGAAGTTTTAAATTCCGCACTTCAAAAAATATTTGCTCCCCGTACGAACTTTTAAACCCCATTTTACCCCTTTAAGGGAGCAATTTCAGAAAACGCTGATGTACGTTTTGTTGTATTTAAACAGAGAGTCTATTTACGAAGTTTGAAATCTCTCGCTTCAAAAAAGATTTGCTCCCCGTACAAACTTGGAACCCCCTTTTCACCCCTTTAAAGGAGCAATTTTAAAAAACGCTGAAATAAGTTTTGTTGTATTTAAATAGAGAGTCTATATACGAAGTTCTAAATCTCTCACTTCAAAAAATATTTGCTCCCGTACAAAGTTGGAACCTCTTTTCTCCCCATTAGAGGAGCAATTTCAAAAAACCCTGAAATATGTTTTGTTGTATTTAAACAGAGAGTCCGTATACGAAGTTTTAAATCCCGCACTTCAAAAAATATTTGCTCCCCGTACGAAATTTTAAACCCCTTTTCACCCCTTTAAGTGAGCAATTTCAGAAAACGCTGATGTACGTTTTGTTGTATGTAAACAGAGAGTCTATTTACGAAGTTTGAAATCTCTCGCTTCAAAAAAGATTTGCTCTTCGTACAAACTTGGGGCCCCTTTTTCACCCCGATAGAGGAGCAATTTCAAAAACGCTGAAATAAATTTTGTTGTATTTAAAGAGAGAGTCTATATACGAAGTTTTAAATCTCACACTTCAAAAAAGATTTGCTCCTTTACAAACTTGGAACCCTCTCTTCACCCCTTTAGGGGAGCAATTTTGAAAAACGCTGAAATACGTTTTGTTGTATTTAAACAGAGAGTCTATTTACGAATTTTCAAATCTCTAACTTCAAAATAGAATTGCTCCCCGTACAAAGTTGGAACCCCTAATATCAATCAATGAGAAACGCAAGCTAACTTGGCCTAGGGAAACTCATATAAGGGCGACCATGATCCGTTTTGACAAGACTTGTTTTATACCGACTTTCGCAAAGTTTCGCGCGCGGGCGACGCCGACGAGCACAGCATAATTATGGAGCTAACACTAGCCAGCGGGCAAGGCAAAATTTTGGCGATAAACTGATATCTTCCAGACCAAAGTGTGGCGGAGATATTGGAACGAATTTATCAAAATCTTATTACTCACATCAAACTTAGCTAAATATTTGCTATTGTTATAGCGTAAGTGTTTATAGTGATGGTGTGAGTCCTTGTCCTACTTTTGGGAGTACTATAAATAGTAAAAATGCAGTCAGGATTTGTAACCCTGGCAGGCACGTATCCAGAGGGGGATAGTTGGGATTTATCCCCCCCCCCCGAAAACGTTTTTAGCCGTCTGTTTATTTATTCGCTTGCGTGTTCTTTCAATAAGTAGGTACACAGTTCACATGGTTGTTTCAATGTTTGTCCGAATCAAAAGTCCGGATACGTGTCTCATTTACTTCCTCAATTCCACTTAGAGAAATATCAATTTACTCCTACGACTTCGTCCACGCAAAAATAGTACTTTACAAAGATGGCGATACAAAGTTTGAAATATTTCACTTTGTAAAAAAAGACTTGCTTCCCGAACAAACTTTTGACCCTTAAGGGGAGGAATTCCAAACAACGCTGAAATATCTTTTTCACCTCACTAGCTCGGAAAGCCCTTTTTTATTCTTTAAAAAGAGATAGCAAAACGGCATTTTATCCACAAGAGTGCAAAGAATATTTGTAATCCGAACGTGCTATTTGTAACTTTTTTAAACATAATAACATGTAAAGTCCAGTCCAGGCAGTCCAGCAACAATAATTTTATATTGTGTTGTTGTGTTAAAAAATTACTTACGCCAAATCTCGAAACCTCGTGGGCCCCGGGCATCCAATTATATTTAGGATGCAACTGTACTGGAATAACGCTAGGACGAGGAGGAGCAAAAACCTTCGCTCTAGTGAGGTGAAAAGATTTGTGTTATACATGGCTGTAAAGTTATTTTACGTCTCGTGTGTTGCAACACTCGCTACGCTCAGGATTTTATTTTTGAACCACTCGCTTCGCTCAGGATTCTATTTTCGCTTGCGGTTCAACTATAGAATCCATTCGCTAGCTCGTAGTTCAACTCTAGAATCCATTCATTAGTTCGTGGTTCAATTCCACACTCGCGGTTAAAATACCACTTTGTATAACAAATAACTATTGTTAAATCTAAACAAGGAGTCTCTCGAGTAAAAAGAATTTGCTCCCCAAACAAACCTTTTACCGCTTTAGGGAAGGCAATTTGAAAAACGCTGAAATATGTCTTCTTGTATTTAAACAGAGAGTCTGTATATGAAGATTTAAATCTCTCACAGAAAAGATTTATTCCCGTACAAGCTTTGAACCCATTTTTACACATTTAAGGGAGAAATTTAAATAAACGCTGAACTTTTTTGTTGTATTTAAACGGAGAATCTATATACGAAGTTTTAAATTTTTCGCTTAAAAAAGATTTGCTTGAACTTTTTACCTCTTTACAGGAGAAAATTCGTAAAACGCTAAAATAAGTCTCTTTGTATTTATTTCTTTAACAATAGAATATGTATACGAAGTTTCAAATCTCTCACTTCAAAATAGATTTGTTCCCCGAACAACAAACATTTAACCCACTTAGAAGAGAAATTTTGAAAAATGCTAAAACACGTTTTGTTGTACTTTAACTGAGAGTCTATTTACGAAGTTTCAAATCTCACAGTGCAAAAAAGTTTTGTTCCCCGTACAAACTTGGAACCCACTTTTTACCTCGGTAAGGGGTAATTTAGAAAAACGCTGAAATACTCTTTGTTGTATCTATACAAAGGGTCTATATGCGATGTTTCAAATCTCTAACGTTAAAAAGGATTTCTCTCCGTACGAACTTTGAACCCCTTTTTCACCCCTTTAGGGAAAATATGCTGTAATAGTATATTTAAACAGAAAGTATATTCAAATTTTCAAACCACTCACTTTAATAACTACGTGTTTTCGTACATAATTTGGACCTCCGTTTCACCCCCTCAGGGGGTGAATTTTAGAAAATTATTTTTAGTGCATCCCTAGATATTATAAGGACCTACGTACCATATTTGGAATAAAACGTTTAAAAGTGTTTAATAAACACCACACGTACGGCTTACGCCACTCAGCTCGTGACCACGAATCTTGTGAAACATTCGAAACGTGAAAATCGTGTAAATTTAACATATATGTGGAATCTCTAGAACCAGCGGTTTGGGCTGTCCGTTAATATGTCAGTCAGTCAGTATCTTTTTATATATATTTAGATTGGATATATTCTTCAACCGATGAAATTGCATATCATATAACAATGATACCACTTCAGCTTTTTAAAAAAAGCCCAGCACGAGACGTTATGTAACCAGGGGCTCAGCTGTGAGCGATAGTGCGGATTATCATCGAGGCTCAGGCTGTTGCGTCCTTACCTACCTTGGGTTACATACATATCGTATCACATACATACATGCATTAGGACTATATATACTATACTTTGTTGAGTGAGATTGTGAGAGGGTAATTCGTTAAAAATGTATAAATATTCGTTCGAAATTAGTGGAAAAAGCTGCTCAAATTATAGAAAAAGTGCAGGAACACCGAATGAAAGTCTCAGCGAGCATTTGGTTACGTAAAAGTCTTTCATAAAGGTTGACGTAATATTAACCAGATTAAAAGGGTTTAAAATTATAAAATGTTTTGAACTCAGGTTTTGATAAAAGTATTGACGATTCCACTTAGCTGAAAGGCTCCGATGCTTTCAGTATATTTTAAGATAGTAAATAAGCCGTTTTTGATTTTTATTTATGTTTAGAAAATACGTATGCAAAAATTCCCATAGTCAGCTATTTGTAATGGTGTCTAGAACGATACTCTTTGTTTATACATCTCTACCTTTCCTGATATTGTAATATTGGTAAAAGATAACTTTGCAAGTATATTTTCACTGTATGATATTCACTTAGTTATTAATTTGTGTATGTAGTTTTAAAATTATTATTCTTGTCATTTATTGTTTAAGAAAGTCTGAAACTAAGAAAAAAAATCTGCAAAAAGGCCTAGAGGGCGCATTTAAAATATTAATTTTCAATTTGACTACTTTTTAAAAATTATGATGCCATTAGAATCAATTTTTAGAAACGATCAAATCTTTCTATGGGACCAAATACAATTAAAGCAACACAAAAGACGGAAACGACAGGTTAAAGTACAGCAGCATAGCTGACGAACACTGAAAACGCTCCATACTGATAGCCAATGAAATGTGACATCACAGTGAAATGGCCACGTAATCCCTTTGTATGGAAAAATTAGCCATTTAGGCGTAAAATATTGCGTTTAAGGACATAGTTGCCATACAATTTCTTTTTTATTGAGATATGAGAATTCTATTTGTAACTTTCAAATTATATTTGAACTATTTAAAAAAAAACAACATCTTTGCGGATCTTTATGAATTGGATTAATTTGTCTATCTTACTATTTATTGTGATGGTTTGTATAGATGGATGGATGTATTTATGTTCCTCTTAATCTTAAAAAAATCTGAACTGATTTCTATGAAACTTTTCAGTACTGTAACTTAGGCATCAGAATATTATTTATAATTATTTCATTATAAAGTTTATTTATTTCATTTATTTATTACACATAGGCTTATATTTTATTTTAAAATTCATCCCCTAAAGGTTTAAAAGGGGGTGGTCATTGTATGGAGAAAAAATATTTTTTAACGGAAACTTAACACTTCCCTAATAGACTAAGCATTAAAATGGAGGAAAACTGTTTTCAGCGACTTTCAAAATTCGCTTTCTGGAGGGGTGAAAAAGGGGTTTAATGTTTGTATGGGGAACAAGTTTTTTTTAACGAGTAACTTGAAAGTTGAAACATCGTTTATAGACCGAGCATTGCAATAATATTAAAATATGCGCATACGACTCACAGGAATCAATGTATTACAACAAAAACAGTAAGAAAAAAGTCTATGCATAATTACAACTATTTTCACTACCTTATAAATAAAGATGAACAGCTCCTGAGGGAGGTTATTTTAAATGAAGATCCTAACAGTAAAATGGATATATTTCAACAGGCAGTCCAACACTATTTTGATATAGCATTTCCAGAATGCAAAACAGTGACATCAAAGTGTAATTCTAATAAATGGCATTCAAAAGGAGTTGAAATTTCAAAAAATAATTTAAGAAAATTGGTGATAACTCAAGATATAGCGCCATGTCCTGTCAGATATAAGAAAATAAAAAAATATAAAAAAATATTTCGAAAAGTTTTAATTAACGCAAAAAAGATAAGATACTCTATGAGAATAGAAATGCTAAAAATAAAACAAAAGAAGCATGGAACATAATTAAAGAACAGACGAGTAAACATAAAACACATAAACAAACACAAATAGAAGCGATAAAACAAATGGACGGACGTATAACATCAAACAACAGAGAAATAGCAAATGCTTTAAATAAATTCTTCTCAACAATCGCCAGTAGAATAACAGGTAACATGTCCACTGATATTCATAAGTGTAAACAGTTCCTCCAATTAACAACACATACACATCAGAATATACACTTCAAGTCGATTACCGTAATTCAGTTGAGAATGACTATAAAAAACCTAAAAAGCAAACGGTCTAAAGATGTTTTTAACCTAGACACAACATTTGTTAAGAAAATCTTACTGGAAAATTATTATTTAACGGAGTTTATGTTACACATCTTTAATAGCTGCCTCAAAGACGGAGTTTTCCCACAATATCTAAAAAGGGGGAAAATAATTCCTTTTTATAAAAAAGAGGCTAAAGAAGACCCCAATAATTATAGGCCTATTTGCATATTACCAGCGTTTTCGAAGATATTAGAATCTATTATAAAAACCAAGATAGTAGAACATTTTGAATCAAACAATATATTTAATTCCAATCAATTTGGATTTAGGCAAAATAAGTCAACAGTGATGGCACTCCGTAAGGTGGTTGACTTTATCTTAGGCTCATTGGATCAGTCACGAAAATGCTCTAGCATTTTCTGTGACCTTTCAAAAGCCTTTGACTGCTTAAATCACGACATCCTCTTGGAAAAACTGTCATTTTACGGATTTCATGGAGTTGAATACCAGATTATCAAAAGCTACTTAGAAAACCGATCCCAAATAGTAAGTGTGAATGGAGTCCACTCGCAAATTAACGAGATAGACATAGGGGTACCACAAGGATCAATACTGGGACCTGTATTATTCCTTATATATATTAATGATTTGCCAGCATGTTTACCAGATGGCACAATGGTCACACTATTCGCGGACGATACTGATGTAGGAATAAAAGGAAGTAGCTTACAAGACAAGAAAGAAAAAATAAAGGAAGTGTTGAATATCCTTAAAGATTGGTTCCAAGCAAATGGTATAGTACTTAATACAAATAAAACCACCCTTATGAATTACATTGGAAAACGGACTAGTGAATCAAATGACTATTACAATGACTTAAAAATAAAAAATGTAGCAACTACAACATTTCTAGGTTACGAAATTGACAACAATATTAGCCATAAACACCATATTGACAAAGTTTGGAACAAAATTGCGAAAGGGAATTATGCTTTAATGAAATTAAAGCCATTACTGAACAAAAAATCAATAAAAGCGGTATACTACGCATATATACATGCAAATATAAACTATGTCATTTCAATTTGGGGCAACGGAGTAGAAGTACAAAGAGTGCTCAAATTACAAAAGAGATCAATTAGATTAATGAATAGCTTAAGCAAGCGCCAATCGGCGAAAACCTATTTTAAAAGAAACAAAATAATGACAGTGATCTCACTATATATATACAACAGTTTATTAGAAATACATACAGCAAAAAAACAATCTAAAACAAAGAAACGACATTCACAATTATAATACTAGAAATAAAGAAAAACTGTGTATGCCAAAGTCAAGAACGAAAAAGTATTTCAAACAATGTATACCTATTAAAATCGAATTGTACAACTTACTTCCAAATGAAATAACTTGTCTACCACTGAAGGAATTTAAACATAAAATTAAATGTATTTTGGAAATTAATCCGCTGTACTCTTTAGAAGAATTTTATAATATAATGAAAAAATAAATAATGTAAAACATAGAATTTAAAGGACAGACTAATTATTGGAATATAATTGAATGATGTAATTGTATGACGTGCTAAATGTGATGTATGTTACATGGTCAATAAAGATATGAATATGAATATGAATTATAAGGCAATTATTTCAGCGGTTTTTGGAAATTCAACTTCTAATGGGGTGAGAAGGGGATTGAAAAATTAAGGGGGTTTAAATGTTTGTATGGAAACGCGTAACGTTATTGTGATAGGTAAGTAGATCAAAACATTAAAAAAACCTGGACTACCCGTGCAAAGTTGGGGCGGGTCGCTAGTTTGCAATAATAGCAAATTAGTGTTTTGATAGGAACATTTTTTGATTTTGAAATTTTTTGATGTAAAATTCAAAAAATCTGTGTTATAAGGATGTTATAGTACACTATTGAGTAACGAAGAGAAAATGTCGAGATATGTGACAATTCACAATGAGAAAAGCCTAAATAAATGGACGTTCTTAATATTTTCGATGAGGACCCTTAAGGCAAGGCCCATTTAGAGATCTAACGAAAATACTGAAGTTTGAGCTTCCATGTGAAGAAGTCATGTAGAATTACACTACACAAAAATTACTGTGGTCTGTAAAAGAAACAAAATGACCGGTTATGATTTTTTTTACAAAATCATAGCTTTTTAGTGTCGTAACAAAATAACCGCATAGGTATGTTTCAAAAATCAATTAAAATGTACTAAATATTTACGAAGAGACAGAGCGGGAATTACAAACTCACGCGTGTCATTTTCAATGGAATGGCCTTGCCTTAAAGTGTTATCGTATATTGTTATTGGCAAAGATAAATAGTATCCATTTGTGATATACTTGTTGAAATGGTTTGTAAACCTAGCCACGGATGATCCTGGATTCGAAGTATGATTGAGTTTATAACATTACTATAGTATTTGCTCCGTGAGGATATATGTTTCCAACTATTACAAAATCGAGATAAACCGTTCACTTTGGGTTTAGCAATCTGATCGCTGCATTGTTGTTCACTAAGTTTTAAAATTGCACTAAACATCTATATACCTTACTTATTGTTATGATTCGTTAATTTATGTCATCGTCTTTATAACGCTGGCATCTTTCAATCACGTATACGTATTTAGGCTCGGTTTTAGTTTTTACTAACTTCTTTAAAGACGAAATAAACCATGGTTAAATATGAAATACTAGTTCAAGATAACTGCATAGATTTACCTTTTGGGCTCATATCTATTTTTAACCGACTTGAAAAAAATGAGGAGATTCTCAATTCGGTTCTGTTCTTTTTTTTAATGTGTGTTCAAAACTCCATCGTCTATGAACCGATTTCAAAAAAAATCTTTGCTTGAAAGCATATGCTTCAAGGTTGGTCCCGTTGTTACCAGAATCTAGTTCTGATGATGGGATCCATGAGGAATTGAGGGAACTCCTCAAAATTTTAAGGGAAACATATAGCGATTAGGGAAACATATAGCGATTTTAGTATTTTCGGTAATAAATCAAGCATTTGCAATTATAAAGTAGCATTTGGTGAACGAGAACTGATGAAGAAGACCACGGATGGTCATCCAAAACTCCTAATGTTTCATAGGTGGTATTAAGATATTTCGATTATGATACGGAAGCGACTATGACGAAGTCCATTTAAATGGTCCTGATGTAATGTCACCATCAACCTGACTCCAAAAAACACTAAAAAGTAAAAAATAATTGCCTTACTTCTATAACATGAGACTTTACGTTTCTTATTGAATAAGACTACAAAAATTACAACAGGTACGTCCTGTTGTAATTTTTGTAGTCTGTGCCATTTCGTCAACTTTAGACAATTTGTTTGATGGCACCGGCTTCAAAAATTACAATAGTTACGTCTACATTGTTCAATAAGAAGTGTAAAGTCTCATGTTAGAAGTAAGGCAATTATTTTTTACTTTTTAGTGTTTTTTGGAGTCGGTTTTATTTATTTATTTATTAAAAAAAATTGAAATGTTTGTTTGAAATGACGACCGCATTAGCCTAGTTGGTAGTGACCCTGCCTACGAAGCTGGAGGTCCCGAGTTCGAATCCCGGTCAGAGCATTTATTTGTGTGATGAACAAGAATATTTGTTCTAGTCTTGGATGTTTTCTATGTATTTAAGTATTTATTTATCTGTATAAGTATGTATATCGTCGCTTAGTACCAATCGTAAAAGCTTTGCTTATTTTGGGACTAGGTCGATTTGTGTAAGCTTGTCCGCAAGATATTTTATTTAAATTTTAGTCTAAATGAGGTAGTTTTAGAAGATTCGCTTTATTTATGAGTACCTTTATGAAGTCAAAACGTATGTTTAGACTTCGTCCTATATTTATAAGTACCAGTTCATATAAATTCGTGAAGTATGGATCAACTACGCATCATCTAAATAATGTTGATTGTGTACTAAGTAGACCTCTACGGACGGACTATACGCTTAAACAAAAATAAACGGAATAAGTAATCTAATTAATTTGTACAGCGTCCACGCCAATGCTAACTGACATCAACTAAATTTCGGGATATTGCGTTATAGACGGTCACGATTATTTGTTGGGCGTCTCGGGATAATCCCGCAAAGGCCAGGAAGCCCGGCTTAGCTGTGAGACGTACAATCACCGTACATACTTTGTCCCCCCGGGATTAGGCTACTTACTAATGATCCACTGGGTTATGCGAGGAATGTTACAAATCCCGACGACACATTACGTTTTTCTACAGCGATACGAACATACATATTTCATCGAAATAAAAACTGTATAAAGATAATTGGAGTGTTCAGTTCGAATTATCTTTCTACAGTTTTTATTTAATTTTTTTTTAATTGATATATTATCATTATTTTTATACAACGCCGGTGGCAAAAATTTGAGGATGAACTGTGTTGACAACAGAAGGGACAAATATATATGATATAGATAGATTTTGACTTGCAAAAGTACCCTTGAGGCCTATTTGCAGAATAAGTGTTTTGATTTTGAGACACGGTCAAATGAACACATAGAAGTACACATGATACGTACAGGATCAGCCTGTATTTGTCAGGGAGGCAAGAAAATACAGTTAAAAAAATACTGTGACTCCTGAGGACTTGAGGACATATGCCTATTGACGACCCTTTAGTAATTTGATAATTCATTGTGTCTACAGCTAGAGAACAAATGACTTCCCATGCTCTCTATACATACATAGCGCACCATTGGGAACTGTAGCAACTTAAAAAAAAAAATCAAAAATCATTTATTTTTATAATGTGTACACAAAATGGTGTCGAATCCTCCTTTTGAGTATGATACTTGTTTTTTTTTTTTAACCTGACTGTGGCTTTATAGCCCGGGCCCAATAAAGCGAATGACATTTGTGTTAGGACGCATTCGCTAATATAAGTTACAAAAACTATTTAAAAGAAACTAAGAACTAAACAATCTCATATGGTGAGGGAGAAGAATATCTAGACACTCGGTAGCGTGTCAAAACCAAGTTTCTCTTAAGAGGCCTTATAAGTTTAAAAATGTTATTATTTCAAATTATGGCAAAAGTATTGATAATACCAGTAAATTGATTAGAGGATACGATGATTTAATTAAAGTTTTAGATAGTAACATAGTAATTTTTTTTTATAGTGTGTAGTAACTTTACTGGCCACCAGGAATAAAACTCCGCACATCTGTAAAGGCAGTAATGATGTTAATATTAATTTAATTTTAAATACCTGTGTGTGAAGAGGCAAGTCCGCATTAGATGCCCTCACCTGTAAGGTAGTTCTCACCGTCTTCAAGTTATCTACAAATATTCAAACAACGTTAAACTTTCCAAGTATTTAAAGGATCCTGTTACGATGGATTTAACACTTGCACAAAGCACTTAAGAAAGTTCCCTCTGTGTTCCGGAGCTCTTACTTAGCGTTAGTCATTGTAGACAAGCGACTGATAAAAAAGTTCGCATACAATGAGCCCGCATTTGCAAACTTTGCTCTTTGACAGTTTAATTTTTATTTTGCGTCATTTTAATCGAGTCTTAGGATAAACTCGAGTCTTTGAAGCCCTTTGCTTTCAGCGTCCGGCTTATTAGGCCCCAATAAATAATAATCAATGCTTGACAACATTATCTATGTGAGTTTAGTTTTTGATGATAAATTATCTCAAATGAATCATCTACCTCTAAATTCCAATCTGTAAACGAACGAACAATTACTTCCGTATCCGTTTAGTAGGTATAAGAAAAATACCTGAAGGTACTATCTTCTTCCAGGAATAAATGCAAAATTCATTACAGTCATTAAGGTCCAGAATCGTGGTATGCTATCAAAACTCAAGTATAGATAGATAGTGATGGCCACGACGACGCGCTCCTCCACAGCGAATCTCGTACAGCTCATACTAATCTATGCGCAATAGAGAATATGCATGCGGAATTAATAAAAATAAGGTGTCACTACATGAATAGTAGACCATCAAATTATAACAAAAACAGTAAATTAATAAATATGCTGCAAATCTTAAAAAGATATGACACATGAAAGTTTCGGGAAATGATGTAATTTTTTTTATTGACTAAAAGTAAATTAAAAACCGTGCACCATCAGGATTCTTATGTTTAAATATACAAAAAAATTGTACGATAACAATACATTGTTATCGTAAAATTTTTTAGCTACAGCTAAACGCAACATTACACGACCAAAATAGTAAATGACTCGTTTTCCCATACAATGGTAGTACGGGCGCATAGTATATGACGTCACACACTATGCCCAATTAATATGGAAGTTTTGGGGGCGTTTTGAGTGGAGAGTGTGTGGTGATTTCGCAGTCGTTAAAAGCGGTCAAATGTTATAAGCGAAGTCGTTATAAGCGGATTCTACTGTATATGTATTGTTATTGGTAAGATTGGTGTGGCCTGGAAAAAAGTGACAGTGGTAAGTATAAATGTAAAATGATAATAATAAACTCATTTTTATAATTAGGAAAATACTTTTACAAGAAAGAAAGTTTCTTCTTTTTTTATGCTCGTGATTTAATTTTAGAACAAGAGAAGTTATTCGGGAATCAAAATTAGCACTCGCAGCAAAAAACGACTTTGCTCTCTTGTTGCACAAATAACTATTGGACCACAACGCCTTAAAAATGTACACTTGTCGAAGGATCTTCAAAGATATGGCGAATAAAGGCTGAGGTCATGGGCAATAGGCCGTGAAGATAAGGCTCTATTGGCTCGGAATGCAATTTTAAAGATGATAACCGGGATCCCGCTAGTAAAAAATGATGTATCGACTACGGCCCACAAATTTCTTTGAACATTTAATCGCTTACCCATATGTAGGGTACAGACATATTCCTCTCATTATGTAATCAATACAAATTTAAAATCCCATAACAATAATATATTATAAATAACTGCCACTAACGACATTGCTGCATCAAAATGGTTTCTTACAAATTTAATTAGAATAGTATAACACGTCCTATTTGTAATGTATTTTTTCACTATTCATATATATTTTGTACTAATGTTCATTAAACCAATTATAAGAAAGAAGTCTCTAGCATTGTGTGGATCCTCTCAGAAAAATATTTTGGTATAGCCATAATACCTAGGACCAAATTCATAGACGCGTCAAGCATTGAAATCAGATGAATTTATCTTACTTCGTTCTATCTAAGCCCATGGGGAAGTGTGTATGTGTGAGCTTAACGCGTTGCTATTAGGATGGTTAGATTAAGTTAGGTTAGGCGTTTAATTGACGTATTATTTGTGTCTAGAGAAAAACGATTAGCAATTTGAAGGCATCTTGCATTTGAATGTTAAACAATTTTTATATTATTGAACTAGTTGTAACTTCCCCCCCCCCCCCTCTCAATATACTAACTAACCCCCTGTCCCCAAACATATCTCAGACCCCCTATAAAATAAATAATTAAATGTAAAACATAATTAATTTGGCCAAGTGATCGTCTAGTATTAAACCTACGTTGTGTACCGAAATAGCCCTAGTTCTTTAATGTGAAACAAATCTGACCTGGACTCTTCACTAACTAATCTAAACCCAACAAAGTCTATTAATATTTCTACCGAACCTTCCAATTTTCCTACCAATCGCAACTTTTCCTACCATTTCTACTAAAATTCTCAAATCTTCACAACAGCTACCCTAATGCATTTTATCTACATTTTGTTTTTTAATCTTATAATAATAATAATGGTGATGGTACTAAATCTCCCCACGACAACCTTTAAAATTGTAATACTTTAGTTCTAGGTTTTTATTGAGATAAATTAATGGGATTTAAATTGGGATTAAATAAGTTATAATGATATTTAGCCTAAGTAAGTATGTCAAGCTGAACGTTCGTATGTCTCGAACCTAGTATACAGAGATGTGCTAGCCCTATCATATTAGGATCATTTTGCAGGTTTGTAGGGATTAAGAATTATTTTGTTATTGGTTTTAGGCCGGGCCCCTCCATCCGCCCGAGAGATTGCTATCTCTCTCCGTTATTAAACAGAAACCAGTGGCTCTCGACCCTGACTGGACAAGCCCCCTCCAATATTTTTCTAACACTGTTCGGAGTGTAAAGACAAACGTTAAAATGACAAATTACCAATACTATGGGAGAGCTATGCCAGGCATATTCAACCGCATTGTCCCAGGACGCAACGAGCAAACAACCCTTTGTAGCTCTCGGGCTTAAAATTTGTTTTAGAAAAAGAAGACCATACAATTATAACAATTGAGTCTACTAGTATTTCGAAATTCGCGCTGAAAGATAAGGTGAAATACTGCAAGGCCTTATCTTTGGACATAAAGAGTAGTGGACCGCTCAGCCTGCCACTAAATCAGAACATCCCCATCTTTCTGGAGAAGTCCTGCTATCCTATTGATAACTGAAAATGTTATACCTTCCTAAAACGTCTTCCCTTAGTTACATATCATTCACAAAACTTTGTACCATTTATTTTAATTGTTATTAAGTTAAATACCCGATACCATCTCAGATAGTGATAGTATTTTCTAGTTATTTATTTCACCGAATATGCACGCACACCAATTTAAGTAAATGAACACTAAGCCTTGCTTCTTAATTGCTAATACCCAGCGTAGAACCAAGGTGAATAACGGACTAAATACTCAATCAATTTCCTATTACTGTGAACCATTCTTAATGAATCCTAAACACCTAAGTAGTAGTACCCAGTAATAACCGAATCAACCTAATACACGAACCCTAGGCACCTAGGTTATATCTAGTAATGCCTATGACCTAACCACGTAAGCTATCCTGATAATCTAGATCGCCTATAGTAATCAAATTATCAATTACCCCCTTTAACTAGATAAAATGAATTAAACCTCAAATTATAAACCTGCTTCCCCTAATTCAGTGTATGAAGTTAACCTATCGTTATCCCAAGTTGATCTAAACTGTAGAAACTAAAATCCCTTACCAGATTTAGTTTCTGAGAATGCGTATTCCCTAACTAAGCTCTAAAGAGTTCAGTCGGCTAAACTGATGTTTGCAACCCTATAGCCTGTGTACATGTCTCCCTCCACACGTCCGAGGACTTGGCGGTGTGAATAAGACGGCCCTATTGTGTATATAAAGATAATATATAAATATATTTAACAAGACCGTCCCTCAAATACTGTGAACTTCGGTGAGTGGAGTATACACTCCTGTTCTGACCCAAACTATGGCAGATCTCACTTCCATTCAACAGCTGGACATTGAGACACGGGAGGACTGAGAACGTCGCCTATGTTGGTAAAGAGGCGGACGCCAGACAGCACCCTCAATCTGGTAGCAAAAAGACTCTGAATCATGCCCGTTTGAAACACCGTTAGGTGGGTATGATTCCTCAGGTATACTGTAAACCTGGACAAGGTTCTGGCTTTTTAAATTTATTCAAAATATAAAGACCCCAGAATTTATTAATATAATAATGTCGGAAAAAGGTGATCCCTCATGCTGTAGAGAAAATCCCTCAACATAACGAACCACCCTTATGCCAATAAATACACCCACCAGAGTTTCTATTACACAAACCAGAGACCTTGACAGTCTGAGCAAAAAGTGAAAAGTCCCGTGCGCTCCGCAGGCACAGCTATTTATAACTAAAAATAACATTGCTGGCATCGCTAGAAGCATTAGACCTGCAAGCATCGATAGGACCATTAACCTCGCAGGCATTGCAGGCGCCCCCAGCATTGTCAGCATTGCTAGCATCGCTCAAACGTAACTACACCTTACGCCCATGCGTTTACGGTCGCGAATCGGTCTTCACGCTTTGGCTGATACGCTCTTATTGAAAGGAGTTGTACTCGTCGGGTAAACCATTCGATATGACCATATTTGGTATTGTTTCGTGATTGTTTATTAAATGTATTAATTCCTTTACTATACCATGTAATGTTCTGTTTTTATAATGATTTAGGTACTGATCTCTATTAATTTCTCTTAATAGATGTGTATATAACTAAGATTCATTTTTAATGAATTATTTATGACTACTTTATTAATCTTTCTTTAGCATTCAGGAAGGAAGGCGTTCATTGCAAGCATCCTTCTAGTTACATTCGCCCCCTCGAGGATTTGCCATGTAATTGCTAATGAGCCATTCATGAAGAATCCTCGAACTACTATTATGTTTATATAACTTACCATACCTTAGATTTGTCAGTGAACCTATTCTTCCCACCCCGTCCCCCATTACCTTATCTTAAACGTGTATGTGTGTTTAAACCAATACTCATTGATTGTTAGTGACTCAGTATGAGATCCAGTCCTCTGAATTCCAATAATGATTCATGACAACCTTTTCCCCAAACCTTCTCCGTTTGCGCGAAGTACCAGGTTGTGAGGCTGATAGATTCTAATAATCCGAGTTTGTAGTATCATGTTGGATGTCTAGATCTGGCCGGGCATCTATCGATCCATGTCCACATTGCCCGGACGCATGATACCCCAAAAACTCCCCACGCAAATAGAAAAAATCCTTTATATAAGTACTAAGATGTTCATGCGCCATTAACCAGAATTCGAACCAAATTTCGATACTTTATCACCATTTTCAATCAAACTTTCTTGGAGCATGTCACATACTTGAATCAGATATTCGATTTCAGACTAATTTGAACACCAATTTATGAAATGTTCATTTATGAACTTAGTCAATCAACATTCGTCACTTCAATGCTCCGACCTTCCCATTTGTCATTTAAATGGCTAACAGAACATTAAAACTCAAAATGCGATTAACTATAATGGATAACAATATCCATAACCAACAATACCATTAATGAATCCCAACCCTGTTCCCTTATGAAATTACCTTTCAATTCAATTATTATAATAATAATGTACCATTGCTATTGACTATGTGTAATTTTAAATGACATTATATATTGTGTAATAAATAAATCAATCAATCAATCAATCATTAATTTGAACACTTCATCACTAGTGCAGTAAATCAGTCTTACTTTGACATCAATAAATTTATTGCCATTCTACCAGATTCATAAAATTACACTTTTACCAAAAATATAATAAAAAAAACCATATACATAAAAGAAAATAAAAATGTTAAATAATCTTCAGAAATGATTGCACTTTGACAATTCATTCTTATTTACCATCCTCCATCACACTCCGATAATTTTGTTCTCGAATGATCCTCTTCAAGATGTGGTGTGTATACACCCATAATTTTAGTCTTAGCTTCTGTATAGTACTAGTCTACAAAAACTACCCTTATATATAAATGGGTCGAATCGTATTACGATTTTAGCCTACTGATAAGATTTTGTTAGACTAGTTGTGTGTTCAGGTCCCCACAAAAACTGACAATTCCAGGTTGATTACAATCCAACACTTGTCTACCTGCAACAATCCATTTTCACAAAAGAAAACCCCTTCCCCCCTGGTTTCATACATCACTAAACATTCATCATATCTCAGTAACTGTCCCACTCAATCAACATTGATCCATCCTCATTCTCCCATTCGCACGACTATTACAGGTAGCCAATGTCCTGATCTGTAATCCTTAGTGAATATAAATTATCACTGTTAAAATTAATCCAATAAACCACTTTGATTTATAAAATTACTACCAATATTTACCCTTTCTGTCAACAATGAATGTCAACTATTGCAATAAAACTGTATTTCTATAATTATATACACATATTTTTTACAGGCACAAAACCTGAGACTTATTTAAATTTTTCCTACCATATCAGAATCAATTTCTTTCTCTGCCTACAATAATTGCAAAATGTAACAAATATCAGCTATTTTCTAAATAAATTTTACTCAAAGAAATAATTTATAATCATTTTTTCAAAAACTAACCCATGAAATTCTTTATATACAAAGAATATATAAATTGTTCTATTCTATTTGTAACTATAATGTAACATAAATATGCTGAATAAATGTAATAACAGAATTTAATTATTTCTTCATGCCGAAGAAACCAATGAGTGAACGATCACTCTATAACAATAATTATGTATTTATTTTTAAAAGTATTTACTATTAACTATTCTTTTACTTTTGTTACATTATTTTAATGTAACTGATTGTTGTCCAAGAGTAAATTGTACAAACAAAATATATTTATCTCTGAACACTACTCATCTTATGTTTTTCACCGCTTCTAAAATTCTATCTGTCTCTCTATTTCTAAAATGTGAACTTCTATATCGCTTTTATATAACAATTACCCTTTTATATTTCAACAATAAACAAACCCGAGTATTAATTAAATGCTTTTTCCTTAAGTACGCCATAACATGACCAATCTTCTACGAATAACATCTACAAATCTTTTAATTACCCTGAATTAGTAAAGAATTATTTACAAAAATAACAATTTAGTACTATAACTCACCCCGATTTATTATGTGGTAAATCCGGTAGAAATCATTAATTACATTAATATCACAACCCACAAACACTAAATAACTGCAAGATTTGTACCTCTGTGTTCTCTGGACTTAAATCACTTTCTACCCCGAGATTACTTGATTACTTTATAGGCACTTGTAACGACTTTAATGCTAGCACTATGTATGGTAATTCTTTCAACGGTTAACTGATTAATTTGTCATTTATTCAATATAAATAAACACTGCTTTTGTTACATACTCGCGCTTCATTTCTACGTTAAGTTTCGTCACTATTTTGCTTGGAAAACATACCACATCAATAATTAACTTTCCTTATTCCAAATAAAAGCATAAATTCCATTTTTCCGTATCTAAACTAAGTTTTTGTGGTATTTTTTTTCTTGTGAAAAACTTTCTACGCAACTTCTCCAACTAGAACAAATGTCAAACTCCCAACGAAAACTCCATAGGTTGCGTTCAGAAATTGTATCCTTTTATATACTAATTCCAGTCGATCCTGCAATACTGCATTTACTACACGTGTATTTAATTACTCGAGACATTAAATCATACTTCCCAACGAAATATAGTAAATATTAGAAATTATTATCATAAAATATCTAATTTATTTCGGACAACCTTTACAGTATAATATTTTAGTGTCTGGTATTAATTTCCAATTTCAAATTTTCGTGATATTCAACCCATTATTGCTATTTTGAGCCTAGTAACGCCACCTATCGACATACGATTTCTCTTAATTCTCTACCTCACTGTCACCATCCGTCATTGAATAGTATATTAATAAGAGAGAGAGAGCGATATCCAACCATAAACTAACCATTTTTCTAAAACATTCTACAGTGATTCTTGAATTCATTACTACGTCATTGGTATTCGTTGATGAATAGGATAATAGAAAAGAGTGCAGAAAACACATATTTTATCTTTTTCTTTTCTGATGTGCTTCTCCACTTTTAATGCAATCTACATATCTTCTATTAGAAATTCCTGATCTCAATTGTTGTGATATCTGTTATCGAATAGAATAACTGTTATTATCCTAAACATATATAACTACCGCGACATCTGAGCGGCTACCGTAAACAAACGAAGTCTTCCCTCCCCGTCCCACCTATACGCAAACTTGCAAGCGCGACAGAGAGGGAAAACCCCGCCCGCTGCTGTTGAATGGAGTAATCTTTACACGAAATAATCGAACCGATTTTTACATAACTACTCGTTTTTATTTAATGATTTACCTATTTGTTTATTCAACATAATTTTGAATACGTCTACCTAAATTAAACAATAATTCATAAATAATTTATTTAGTTAAAACCGACCATAGCCTATTTTTCGTCCCTATTTTCAACGACAACACTAGTATAGTTTTCTACCAATCACAAAATAAAAACATGTCTGCTAGGGCTGCCAGATTGTATAATTGAACACAAAACGTGTATAATTAGCTAACAGATTATATCCTTTTTGTATCCTGGATCCTCATGTATAATTGGATACATAAAACCTAATTTCGTAATGTAAGTTCATACTCTATGATTCTACACGTACAATTCGGACCCATCGCTACGTTGAGTGACGTTGTGGGCTAGGTACTCTACTATGAAAATAAGTCGAAGGTCGAAACTCGCGATATAACTATCCTCTCTATCTCTGTCGCTTGAATATGCAAAAGTGCGACAGAGAAGGAGATATGGCGAGTTTCGACTCTCGATTTTTGTTTAAGGCCGCTAATTGCTACGGTTGTCATACTTGTCATTGTTGGGTTTTGGATTTGGCGCCAATCGACTTTTTTCTTTTCGTTCCGAACAGGCAAATAAGTTATCGCGTTATATGCATACTCAATAAATAAATCAATCATGTAGGTAAGTTTACGCCATTAACAATCAATATTGTGTTAGTAAAGGATTTTAATGCAGTGTATGTATCCTGACACGCAAGAAGCAAAATTTAAAGTGATTTTGATGAATTGATGAAATTTAATACCGATTGGATGGCTGGTAAGTTACTTTTTCTTTTTACTATTTCTCCTAGTGATTAAAATCGTCCACGCACTTTGCCGAACAATTCCTGTACTTACTTGCTTACTTTGATAATCGTCAAACTTTTCTAAAAAGCAAAGTGCTAATTTAACATTACTAAAAACACACAGTTTGATACTAATAATACACTGTTATAGCGTACTAGGTAGACTTACATCGGCTGTAGACGTTCTGAAACAGCTTTTTGTTTGAAAAGCCTTTTTTTCTTAGAAAAGCTATTTATGTGTTTTTATTATGGGTTAAAAGTGTATCTAAAAATAACCATGTTTGATGACATTGATGATGATGAGATCCCAACATATATTTTCCCTCGTCTGTCTGTATGAGACCTGATCATGATGAAATTTTCGCCAACCTATTTCTTATTTTATCTTCAGATTATGACTAATTTTTGTTAAAATCATGTATTGTAATAATAGTCGAAAATATTATGAAAGAACTTTGCCTACTCTGTTGTTCAAAGTAAAAATATGTTCAAGTCTCCATTATAACCTTTTACTATATTCCCTTTTTTTCTGCTTTGCAGTTTTATGATGATGAAGCCGACATCTAGCAATGATCTAGCAATGATCTATTTATTAAGCTGATAATTTGATGAGTTTCAAACAAAAAAAGTCATCCTTAGAGAAAGTTTGGTCCGGCCCGCTAACTAAAAATATTGAGTACTACTTCTACTATCACAATATATGCCTGACTCGAAACGTAAGTACATGTAATTATACAATCTATTGACTAAATAAATTTGATAATGTACCCAGTCAAATTTCTAATTTCACCGTGGTCTACGCAGAGCCCAAGTCTGTTCAAAGATTTTCCAAAGAATCTCAATTTATGCTATTTCATTGACTCACAGTGTCTAAAATATTTTTTTACAAACTCATAAATGACATATATTAATACTATTCTCATTTAATCTAATTTTTCTACTTTTTCGTTTTCAGTTGTGAATGATCAATTGTGACTTGCTGGTTGGTTGGCAATATACTTATTTTCTACTACTGCAGTACTCTCAAGGTAATTATTTTATTTATGCTATATGTAGTGCTAAAATATTTTATGAAAATGATGTCCATATAACTTCGAAGACAAAACTAGTGCTTACGTCAAATCATATGATCAGAAATTGAACCATGGCGATCTCCCAATATACAAGTGCACTGTACAACTAAGATATTGATGATGATGACAGAATCCAAAAGTGGCTAATAAGCAAATGGCTTGATAAGCTGTAACTAACGCCCCCTATGACTTGCACCGGGTCATGAAGTTCTAGATCTTTTATAGTGATAATGATGATGACGATAGTATGTAAATTATAACTAACGCCCCCTGAATCCTTAAACTCTTACAATATCTATTATTGATTATCACTTCAGGCCAGTTGGTAGCGACGCCGCTCACAAAGCTGTAAGTCCCGGGTTCGAATCCCGATCAGAGCATCAATTTTATAATAATTTTATAACTTTCTTTAAACTAAAACAATGTAATCTAACATCATGTAAACCTGTCATTAATGCTGTCATATTTTTCTGTTTCAGATGCAGTTCATAATAAAAGTCTATCGAACACATCCCACACTACATCAGCGGCAAATAAAGACGTGGCGCGCCCAATGAAAAGCGACCACCGCAGCCCATGGACGCCCTCTACTCCAGAGAACTCGAACATACTCTATTTACATTATTTGTTTCTTTACCTACTTGCAATAATAACCTCTTTAGCAATAAGACCGGCTGTCGTCTACCTCTAACTGTATACTATTGTTGTTTTAATACTGTGTGTAGCCGATTGTTGAGATGTAATAAACTGAAATATTTTGCGTGTACAATTTCTAATTGAAGGGTCCAAGTCAAAATTTGTTCGCACTCCGTTCTCACGACAGCA